>JANITX010000005.1:34182396-34200789 GCA_027564395.1 Erythroxylum ulei
ATTTAATGAATTATTATTTTATATTTTCAGTGGGCCTCAAGGATTTTTTTTAAACTATTATCTTATGCATTTAGCGAAGTTATTATTTTATCCCATTGGCCAAAGTTGGGACCGAAGAAAATTATTATGTAATCAAGATTATTAATTTATCGAATATTCATTTATCGAGGATTTATTGTATGTTATTACAAACAAATAAGATCAGGACTTTAATCATGTATTTGGTTATACCTACTATTTTATTCGAATAATAGCCCTTCCTATTATTAAAATAGATTATTCAAATCTCTCTAGTAGGTTAGGGTCCCATTTAAATTTAGTTGATATTGATTTTGCTTAACAAACTAACTAAACTTAATTTAGGTAGATAACAACTTTATCAATCACATTTCATATAACTTAGAGATCAGTTAGGTGACAACTCTTACCAAAACAATCTTATATATTATTTATAACCTTGCCTCTAAATTCATGTGAACGTGAATTTGTTCTTCCAAATTACATAAATTTAGTTAAGTAGGAGCTATTAATATAAGGCTAAACATAATTAGGTTAAAGTAGCCTTAATTTTGGTCAACAAGCCTAATAATAAACAAAACTTTTTGTTTATTCTAGAAAGCAATAATTTGGTTCTCAATGTGTACTTAATATTTTAATGAGATATTTAATTTCATTCATTTTATCAAACACAAAATTACATGTAATAATATCACATATTTAAAACATGCAATTCAACATGCATAATGTATCAAACATATATTAAAACATGCAATCGAACGTGCATAATATATCAAACATATTTTAAAACATGTGATTTATGCATATATAATCAAATTATATGTATAAAATATCAAGCTTAGTTTAATTACAGTTATTGATGTTTATTATCTAAAATAATATTTCCAACGCTTTGGATAATTAAATTAGATTAAACTCATTTATTCCTAAATGAATTAAATTCATATTATAAATAGAATTTAATTAGTTTGAAAACAATTTTCAAATTCAATTGGAAACTATTTCCAATTATCTTAACTTCTTTAACAAAATTTGATCAAAAGCAATTTTCAACAAATTATGTTTTTTACTAATTATAATTTAGAAAAACTTCTTTTAAAATTTTTTACAAGTTAGAAGTTATAATCTAAATCAGAAGATCGCATTAATGCCATAGATTACGTAAATTCTAGAGAGAAAAGCTCTTGCTTTTCTTTAAGTCCTTCATGGTTTGTATACTTCCTTCATTAACATTATGAATTTCATCTCCTTTTCTCTGGTTTTGATTCCTTCAAGTTGTTTGTTCTATTGTCCTCCTCGATTTTATTCTTTCCTCACTAATTTCAACCTTCTTAAACTTTGTGTTTCATTTAGTCTTCATATGCTCTCTTCTCATTTTTCTGCTTTTAATTATTACTTTGAGTGTGAACCTGCTACTGGTGTGTCTACTCCTCTTCTTATTTTCCTCCTTCCAAATCCAATCTTCCTAGCTCTTTCTTCTTTTTGCTCTTCTGCTCCTTTTCACCTCAAGGGTATTTTTGTAATCCTAACTTTCCCTCCAACTACCCCTTCCATTTCAGGTTATAGCCGTTGTCAATTTCCCTTCTTTGTCATTATGACTGCAGTAGGAAAGTCAGGTAGTCTTGAGTAGTGCTCCTCAATTGAATTCTCTTCTTTACCCCTGAAACAATCCCACTTTCTTCTAGGAGAAATCTCCAAATCTGCACTACTTGCTCCCCCTCTAGCCAACCCTCTTAATCCTACAACCCCACTGTCCCTCCAGAAAGCTACACTCCTCCTCTTCTTAAGAGATCTTGGACTCAGGTGCTTGGGGATACTAACCCCAAAATCAAGCTTTCTTACCTACCCCCTAGGAACTCCGGCACTCACATAGTTACACCTCCCATTGAAGCTCTGAAAGTAGGTGTGGAACTCTGGAATGCCACCTTGATTGAATTTTTTCTAGACAAGAGGATCTCCTCCATGTAATGAAGTCTTAGGTCACAAATAATTGGAAATCCTTGAGTTTCAAAGAGATTCTTGTTAATGATCAAGACATTTTTCTGTTTAAATTCCAAAGCAAGGCTAATGCCATTATGGTGTTTGAATATGGACAATAGCATATTGCCAATAAGCCACTTTTTCTGCAGAATTGGAGACCAAGATGGATTGTCATAAGCTCAAACAATAGAACATACCTCTATAGTTATGCATTTATGGCACTCCCCTTGAGCATTAGACAACAACTAATTTGAGCCACCTAGCTAGCTATATTGGTAAACCAATATGGATAGATCAAGTCACATCTTGCACCAATAAAATTAACTTCGCTCGAATTTGTGTGGTGGTTAATTCAATGACCCCTTTGCCTGAAGATATCCCTCTACTAAGATTCAATGGTAGCATAGAACTTATGGAAGAATCTGTTAAAGTGCCTTGTACCTAGAAGCCTCCCTCTACATTTGCTACAAAATTCTGGAAACCCACTAGAAGGATATACAAATTTTGTTTTTTCTCAAGACCTTTACAACAATGACTATTTCCAAACATCACTCCCAAAGTTGGATCAAATCAATTCCCCATAGCTTAGTACTTAACCCATCTCATGTCCTACCTCAGCAAACATTGCAATAGAACCCTCAATCCTCTCAACTTGACACTTAGCCAATTCCATGTCCTACGATAGAAAACATCACAATAGAACCCTCAATCCTTGACATTCAGCCAATTCTATGTCCTACCACAAAAAACATCACAATAGAACCCTCACAACCTAACATTCAGCCAATTTCATGTCCTACCATAGGAAAAATCACATCATAATCCCAAACTTTAGAAAAAAACTATAATTTTGGTAAATAATAATGGCATCCCTTCTCTAACTACCAAAATAACAAGCTCCTTCTCAGAATGTGGTACTGTATATGCTGACTTTATTCTTGCTAGCAAAAGAAGATCTAGCAGAAGAAAAAAGCCTTCTCTGGGTCAGATTTAATGATTATCTCAGCTTGGAATATCAGGGGTTTTAATTCCCCTAAGAAGAAACTTTTGATAGAAAATTCCATTTCAAACAATAAGCCTAGTATGCTTGGCATTTTGGAGTCTCGAATCAAGTAAGAGAAGTGAGGCATTCTCATCCTGTCATTTTCCATTTAGATTTAATAACTTCCTCAATGACATTGCAGGCTTTTCTGATGTGGTCAAGAAAGGCTTTAACTATTCTTGTCATAGTTCTAAACAATTCATCCTCGCGAGGAAAATTTAGTCCACCAAAGAAGTAATCAAATTATTTCACAAGCAAAACATTAGTAACACTTATCATTTAGTCTTTACTACTAAAGCTGCCCTTAAACAAGCCTAATCAACTACTACTACAATCCTTCTTCTGTGTTGCTTGTTGAAAAGGAAAGACATTCTCTTGAAGTGTTCTTATAAACTTTAAAGTTTCCCCATTCCTTATTAAAGCAAAGTTCCAAGGTGAATTGGTTGAAACATGGTGATAAAACCTCATCATTTTCCACAAGGCAATCGCTTCCAGGAAAGCTTTAAATAAGATTATATCCATCAACCACATGAATTCCAATATAGACTCATAGCCTCTAATCATGCAAGCATTCGAAGATTACTTCTCAAATCTACTAAGCTCTCACCCCAATTCCAAATCCTCTCTTAGACTCATCAGTGAAATTGTACAAGATTAACTCTCTCCTCATGAAGTTAGCAATCTTTCTGCACCTGTTTCCATTCAGGAAATCAATCATGCTTTCAAGTCAATCCATCCCACGAAAGCACTAGGTCTTGATGGGTTCACTGCCAACTTTTTCTTTGAGACTTGGCCCATTATAAATTTAGTTAATGTTGTGATGGAAATTTTCAACAATGATAAGCTTCTAAAGGAGCTCAAATACACTTTCATCACTCTTATCTCTAAAGTAGTTAGTCCCACTAACTTAGGGATTTTCAACCTATAGCCTCTTGTAACACTATTTACAAAGTTATATCTAAAGTACTCTCACTCATAATTAAAACCATTCTCCTTAATTATATTGATTGCAATCAGGGTGCCTACATTCCTAGTAGATCTATTGGTGATAACATATCCATTGTTCAAGGACTTTTCAAGCATTATGCAAGGAAAAGAGGACACAAAAATTATGCCATGAAAGTTGATTTTCAAAAAGCATATGATATACTGGATTGGTTTTTTATCACTAACACTTTGCAGGCCTATGGTTCTCCTTCAAAATTCATCAATTGGATTCATCAATGCATAAGTACTATGACTTTTAAAATCCTATTAAATAAGGAACCTTCCAAGTCTATTAAAGTTATAACAGGTAATAGGCTGGGGGATCCTACTACCCTTTACATATTCTCATTAGCAATGGAGGTGCTCAACAAAATCTTACTTAAAGTGTAAAGAAAGACCCCAAATTCAAATTTCATGCAAATGTAAAAGGTTAAAGCTTATCAATTTGAGTTTTGTTAATGATTTTTCCTATTCTTTAAATCAAATTGCAATTCAATAGCTTCCCTCTCCAATGCGCTTAAGTTGTTTAATAAGATATCAGGGCTCATCATCAACTACAATAAGAGAGCTTTATTCACTTCCAAAAGTACTTCCAGCCTTGCCCTAATCCTAGTCTCAATCTCTGGTTTCAAAAGTTAGCAACTTGTTGTACCTAGAATCCCTATATCATCAACCAATCCATCCCCGGGTGACTTCAAATGTCTTAATGATAAAATTCTCAACAGAATCAACAGTTGGAGTCATAGAGAACTTTCCATTGCTGGCAGAGCTCAATTAACTAATTTTGTTCTCTCTTCTATAGTAGTTCATTAGGGGTCCATCTTATAATTCCTAACTACATCCACAAGCAAATCAACAAAATTTTTAAGAACTTTTTATGATCAGGATGCAATATGAATGCTAAGACTAGCAAAATTAAATGGACAGATGCATGTTCACCTTGCAAGTAAGGAGGACATAGTCTCATCATTTCCAAATTGCTAAATCAAACAATGATTACTAAGAAAGCGTGCAGATTCATCCAAGACAGACAATCCTTGTGGGTTAAATGGGTTAATGGCTATTACATAATAGGGAAATCCATTTGGTGCGTCAAAATTCTCAGGAATGCTTCTACTTTAATTAAATACGTAGGTAAGATTTGTGAGAAGATCAAAATTCATTGCAATTATCAACCTGGCAATGGGGAAACACTAAAGTTTTGGTTTGATCCATGGCTCAATCAAAATATATCCTACAACCTTCCTAAATTTTATGTGCTCAAAGGATTTATTTCTGAAAATGCTAATATAGCTCAAGGCTTAACCATTTATCAACAACTCCAACACAAAAGTCCTTTCATAAGTCTCCTTACTTCTCATCAATCTCACTCTTAGCAGGCAATTGATAGTATTTAGTGGAGGCTAACAAATTCTGGTCAGTTCTCCACTTCTTCAGCTAAAAGCATATATAGAGTAGATTATCCACATGCACACTAGTTTCATGTGGTCTAAAACAAGAACTTTAATCTTAGACTTGCTCACCTTCTCTGGTAAGCTTTCAAAACTAAACTTGTGACCTGAACAGAATTGGTAGCTTTCTATTGGTGTTCCTTATGCAAAAACAATTTTGAATCTCCCAATCATCTCTTTTTTTTTTCCTACAACTACTTGATTCAGATTTGGAAATACATAATGGAGAAATGTGGAATTCACAACCCCTTATAATCTGGTCTGACATCATGGAATGGAGTATTCAACTTAAACTACCCCAAGAAGGATGTGTATGGTTAACAATCACAACTATAAACTATCTTATATCAAGCATTTGTAATGAGAGGAATGACATAATCGTCAAGTCCATTGCTAGCACACTACAGTAACAATCAATAATCATTCAAGATCAAATCAGGAGGCACATATTCCTCTATAAGCATAAGCATATAGTCAGCCACAAAATGACCTTATAGTGGAATCTAGACTAGCAAATCTGACGCAATATCAATTGAAGACCTAATTATTAAAGCTCATACTTGCTAACTTGCTAACTTGCTTTGAATCTGTTACAAGATGATGCACACTCTTGCTTAGTTAGGTTCTCTCTAGGGGTTAGTCCCCTTGAATTGTATTCCAGTTTGTACACTTTCTTTAATTGAATATGTAACATTTTATTTAAAAAATTAATCAAAAAATCATTTATAATTTAATTAGAAATTATTTTTCTTAATTAGAAAACTATTTTCTATTATTAAAGAAAACTACTTTCAAAATTAAATAAAACACTTTTAATTTAATTGATAAAATCTTTTTATTATGTATTTAGAGTTTAATTAATTTAATTAAGGTTCAATTTAATTATTAATCTTAATCACATTAAGAAAAATAATTAACATAATTATGGAATTGTTTTGAGATTTAAAAACAAACTCTTGTTTGGAAATAAGTCTTGGAATACTCTATTCCAGACTAAGAATAACTTTATTTAGTTTTAAATTACTTTAATTTAATAACTAAACATGTTTTATTCTAACATTAGAATAGGATTATTCTTGTACCCAAATAACCCTTGTTTCAGTTAAGAATACTCTATTCCTAACGTATGGCTGGTCCTTGTTCAAATACAGCCTATCTTATACCTATTTCAAAACAACACCTTTCATTCTACTTTGAGAAACCCTACCCTCTAACTAAGAAGCCTAGCCGCCGCCTTCGCCAAGGTTGATGCCACCCACAACCTATTCATGTTTCCTCTATGAGTGTCATTGCAGCTCGAAGCTATTGAGTCGCACCTAGCCATATGGTGGCATCTTATGTTCACTACGTTTGCTACCTCCACAGACATGTCACATATTGTTCTTCTCCAATTATTAGCTTGTCGACTTCTCTACTATATACGCCTTTTTGGGTCAATTGTTGCTTGCATCTAATGCATGCAGTTTGTGGCGTCTCTTTCTCTAATTTTCATCTCGCCATCAATAATTTAGAAAACATAAAACCAACACCCAGAACCCTCAACCATATAGCGCCAATGCAAAATAATCTCAATAAGAGATTAACAAACACTAGCGATGATATGGAATGGAACTAGTGTATGGGTTTCTAAAAACCTAACTTAATTAAGCGACTATTGAATTCCACAATTATGGGTTTATGAAGGTTTCAGCCTAAACTTTCCATACTATTGCTCAAATCTAATTTGATTTTATAATGTATAGTTTATAACTTTAATATGGACTTTTCATAAAATTTAGATTTTCCAATAATTGCAAGCAATTGGTTTGAATTTTTTAAATTTTAATTTCTCAAGGTTTGCAACTTTTAATTCCAAAATTCAAAATTAATAGCAATCAAATATTTTAAAAAATTGGCTCTAGTACTAATGTTAGAAAATCAAGGTGAGATCATAATAGAATAAATATGAAAATTTTTTGTATGATTTTCCAAAAGTCAAGCTCATATAAAAAGCTATAACATAATTAACATATAAAATACAATAAAGTATAAATTATAATACATACCTTATTTCAAAACTTGACAAAATTCTTATTGTATCTCTTGAATCATTTCTTAAATTGATTCATCTTAATCATCATAACTGTAAAGTGTTTGACCTCTAACAGTACACACAGAACGAGTTGAGAGAACTCTATAACTATTATAGAGAAGATTATACAAGACTAAGCCTATTTATAATAGGTTTTGAACATTTTAGTAATTTAATTAAAATAAATTGCTAATTTTAATTAAATGTTAATTAGAGTTACAATTAATTCTAATTAAACATTAATTATATCTAAATAAGATTCAATATCTCATATTGATCCTTATTTATTAATATCTCATATTTAATCATAAGTTTCTTAAACTTTTACAATCATATTCAACTCGATTAAAAACATCTTTTGTCTCTTTAATATGTTTTTATGTGTGACTCATTAGGCTTCTAAATATGTTGGTAATAGATATAAATTATATCCCTAAATCATATTTAAGGTTAGATAAATTAAAATATTTTAATTTATCTTTAATTTTTAATTAAATAATTGATATCTTTATATCAAGATTGACTGTTTAGTAATGCATTATGACCACAAAATATTTAGAATGTCAAGGTAGTTTTGATTATCTTTCTATTTCATAATTTTTTTTGTATAATATAATCTTTTCATCATACAATATTCCAATTAGGTATAAAGCATGAAAATAATGTTTATTCTTATTTAAGCCCAATTATGTTAGTTCTCCACTATTAGTAATTGATTCAATTAATAAATTGGCTAAAGATTTTTCAAATTAATACTAATCAAGAACAAACGAAATATTCTCTTTAATTACTTTAGGGTGATAAATCAGACGTTAATAACTCAACCACATCCATATAGTTATATCTAATGATTATCGACTGAGCTACCATTGACTAGAATATGTCATAAATAGTATCAAAATATAATAATCCCCATATTAGATACTTTGGCTCAAATTAAAATATCACTTATATAGTCATCACAATGAGAACTTTCATATACATACAAATAGTGTTCCAAATGTATTTATCATATGAAGTCAATTCAGTGAATTTTGATTTCTAACCATATACTCATATATTTGTTTAAGTATCTTTATACTTTAGTCAATGAAATTGACTACTTTTCCAAAAATAAGAAATATAATGTATACTAATCTTTTTACGCATTGTTTAAGTACCTTTATACTTTAATTTATACGATCAACTAATTCTTTCAAAGTAAAAAACATAACATATACTAATCTTTTTATGTTCTATTAATTTATACTATTAAGATAATACATATATGTGATATAAATTTTATAATTATAATTTTATCATAAATTAATTTACAATATATTTTAATCTCATTAACGTTGTCACAAATTTAAATATGCATAAAATAAAAATATCTTTAAATAATTATACACGCTTAAACCCAACCCCCAAATTAAAGTTTGATTATAATATAAACAACTATCTGGGACTGGGCCCGTCATAACTACCTCCCGACCCATATCCCCTCCTTAAACCAACATGATTATAATATATATATAAAAAAAAACTATATGGGACTCGGACTGGGACTGGGCCCGCCAAAACTACCTCCCGACCCATATCCCCTCCTTAAACCAACACCAGCCATTTGATTTTGATCGTAAAACCCACCAACAGATCCGTGGAGGAACTCACCACTTATCCCGTCCTTTTCACGCGCTCCAACCATCTTTTCGCCTTCCATCTCTCTGAACCTTTGCAAGTAAACTTTCAGGGGGTCTACGTAGTTCTCGAATCCAAGGGTGGTCATGGCCCACAAGAGATCGTCACCGTTGATAGTCTTCCTCTTCTCTCTCTGACACTTATCGGACGCCTCTCCGGTGATGAAGCTGATGAACTCCGACACGCATTCTTGAACTGTTTCTTTCGCGTCTTTGGATATCTTTGCGTTCGCTGGAACTGCCCTTTTCATGATTCTGCTAACGTTGGCTATTGGTAGTAATCTGTCATGCTCTCTAGCCGGTGAGAGCTCGTTGGTGGCCGGGGTTGTCGCGGTAGTCATCGGAGTTCCGCCGGAATCGTTGTCGTCTGAATCGGCCATTGAGACTATTGAAGACTGATCAGAACGTTCTTGATGATTATGGTCAAATGGATGGTACGACCATCGACGTTCTGAAACTTGATTATCTGGTTGAAGAGCACCGTTGTCTTCTGTGTTCTGCAATGAAAAAACTTCAAGACTTCGTCTTTAGCTCCAGAAGTTGCTAAAATAATGACACGAGAAAGAAAGGTGTTGGTTTTTTAAGGTCGTAAGCGAGTTATGAATGCTAGGAAGTAATAAATGGAGGAAAGCATTGGCCATTAAGTGTTTAAATGGAGTAGAATATTTTAGGTTGTCGACATTGTTTTTTGAGCAAGGAGTGAACTTGATTCAAGTTTAGACAAAGAACGAGATGATCCAAGAAAGAGTAGAAAGACACCAATTTAAGAAGAAACCATCTGACCTTTTCTTTTACGAAGAACAATTAAGGAGTTCGAAAAGAATCATCTATGAAGCTAGGGCCCATGTCACAAGGGAGTTTAACGCCATTAATGCCATGCAGAGCTCACATGAAGAGTTACAAAGAAACGAACCAATCTGTGACGGGCACTTTCAGCCCAGAAAATTAGGAAGAAAATTAAGAACTCTGATGTCTAAAGCCTTAAATTTTGGGCGAGAGAGAAATAGAGCAGAGGATGGTGTCTCGTCTGTTTTTTTTGTTAATTAGATGGGATGGATAGGCTAATAACGACTATCATTGGTTACATATGGGTGACTCTGGGCCGTTCTTTATCGATAAGTCTGGATGCTGATATGGATGGGCTCGGGGTCGTATGAGCTACGCTCAGTGACCTTCAACGTTCATCGTGCCAACTACCTGACGTGGATTTTCAATCGGGTTCCAACTTCCAAGAACCTAAACCTTTTTTTTTTTTTTATAAAGGGAAAAGAAAATTAAACAGAGTACAAGATAAGGCTAGGGACAGCTCCCGGAACAATCCTCTGACCTGATGGCACCTAATGGGAGAAAAATCTAAAAAGTGGATGCCAAAATAAAAATGAACTGCAAACTTGGTGAGTCAGTCAGCACTGTTATTGTTCTCTCAAGAGAGTGTCCATGAACAACAGTTCAATTGCAAATAAAAAGCTCAATAATGCTCAGTATAAGTGGATTGAGGGCCTGAGAACGTTGAGCAGGGGAAGAGAGAAGGTTAAAAACTGCGACGGAATCCACTTCAAGCTCGACCTGACGATAACCAAGACTCCATGCAAGCTGTAGTCCGGTAAGGACACCCCAAAACTCTGTGGACATAGCTGAGCACCAGCCAAGATTATGTGTGAAGCCTCCAAGCCATCTGCCTGCGTTGTCGCGGAGCAGTCCACCTGTTGTGGCGCTGTACGACGAGCGTTTACTTGCGCCATCAGTGTTTAATCTTACCCAACTTGGGGAAGTGGTTGCCATCTTAAGGGTGGGTCCGGTCAAGAGCGATGTCTGACAGCAACTCTACTTTGGCGTACACCGGACTGGTGGATTAGATCTGCATAAAACAAAATAAACTTGGGACAACCTTTTTCGATGGGTATATTCAAAATTTTTGCTTAGATCGCTCTATCGTTAGAAGTGAGGTAGTAAACGAGAGTTGGTCCAGAAACCAAAATTGAAGTGTGGTCTTTTGTCCACTTAGTAGTTGGCTTGAAGTAATGCATGATGCTAAGCCTGCATGTAGATGACTGTGACCTTAGGACAGCTACAAATATTTCACGACAGAAAACCATATTCTGTCTTTAATTAAGTGATAATGAAACAGAAACACTGCCTAAAGATCAAAGTAGGTTTATATTAGTTTTGGATGTAATGATTAGTATATCCAAAAGTCTTCAGTGCTCTGTTAACTGGAGCCATTTCTCCTTACTTCGTGGACTTTAACCCTCTGATATTTATTTTTACTGTAACCTTGTATCTTGCTCCCTGTCACTACCAAATTGATTTCTTTTCTCTCATTTTTCAATATTATGATACTATAAAGTAATCTAGGTTACCCAGAAGTAGAAATCCTAAAACATGTTATTTAATTTGAGTGCATGAGCTTGATTATAGTTAAGGGAGCCTTGGCCTTAGTGATGGCATCTTGAAGAAGATAGTAACCTATCCTGTGCTTGGATTCTACAGCACATTCAAGACCACGAACCATGAAAAGGACATTGCATATTTTCTGCATTAGGTTGTATGCATTGTATCTAATTAATGATAAATGAAGAAAGGTTAAACGGGGTGAGATTTTTCTATATTAAAAAAATTCTCTAATTTTTAATTTCTTGAATTTTTTTTATAATTTTTAAATTTTATTCGAGTTAATAATATAAGATAATTATAATAAATTATTAATTTAAATTAATTTAATTAATTTGAATTAATTTAAAAAACTAAGTTAACTTTTCATGTTAACACATTACTAATGCATATATGATATCCATATTAAACATATTTTATTGTTATTTTTAATAAAAATTCAAGAGTTTTTTTAAATTACTAAAAAAATTTAAAAATTTAAAAAAGAACTTTTTTTTTAAAATTTACTTAAAATCACATGAGAATCTCGTGTTTTTACCCATGCAAAAATCAGTCTTGTCGCTGATTTTGTATCACTATTTGTATTCATATTTCAACAACTAGCTTGTGGACTTCCTAGACCCCACGTTGAAGCTATCCAATTCAGACTTGAAAAGCAAAGACCAACAAGTTTATATCGTCTGACAAGAGTTTTCTTAAAATTGCCGCTCTAGTGATTAGATTCCTTGATTAACTGGTCTTGACCAACTTATCTAGCAATGCCAACAAAATCAAAACGTCAAAAAAGTTGCTGCGAGATTGCATTCGACTGAAACTAACTCGAGTCTCAAGCATCATAGTACAAATAAACAACTATTGGTGCAATAAGCCAATATCAACTTCCAGTCAGACATGCCGTACTCATTACAAAATACGTACGAATGAATCCTTGTCTAAATAAAAGGGTCTAACTACAAATGTACTTGGTTATGATCAGTCAGTTGTACATCGTTAATCCATTTTTATAGTCAAGAAAGCAGCAATAACAACGTAGGTCTAAAAGTACAGTTGATAAAAATGTTACTTTACGCTCTAAAATCAATCATTTTGATTGTAGTTTAGTAACAAATTATTTAAAGATATTTTTTATCTTATACATATATAGATATGTATGATAATGTTAATGAGATAATTGTACACTACAAATGGAATTATAATGAGATTATAATTATAAGATTCATATTGTATTTATATATTATTCCTAAATATTCCTAGTTATTGTTCTATTAAAATTAGACATTAATAGAACGTAAAAAGACTAGCACACTTTTTTTTCCCTATGAAGAAAGTAGTCGATCTTATAGGTTAAAGTATAAAAATACTTAAATAAACGTGTGGGTGCTTGCTAGAGAACAACTTCACTAAACAGACCCAATATGAGAAATCTATTTGGAACATTACTTGTATGTCTATGGAGTTCTCATTGTTATGATTGTATACGTGATCCTTTGACTTGAGGTCATCAAAGTTATCTTACATGGGAATTGCTATATTTTGATACTACTTATGACCTATTTAATCATAGGTTGTTTAATTAGTAGTCATTGGATATAGCATGAACTATAAGGAGATAGTTGAGTGATCAAGATAGGATTCATCACCCTAAAGTATATTAGGGAGAATGTTTCGTTGTTCTCGATTAGTATTAATTCAAGAAATCCTTGGTCAAGGTGGAATGATAATTTATAAATAATTTATAATTGTTATTAATTGAATCGATAGCTAATAGCAGAGAACTAATATGATTAGACTCAAAATAGGGTAGACATTAATTTCATACTTTATGTCTAATCGGAACATTGTATGATGAAAGGATTGAATTATACGGAAAAATTATGCACGGAAAGGTTGGTCAAAACCACTTTGACATTCATAAATATTTGTGTGGTCGTGATGCTTTGCTAGACACCAATCTTAATCTATAATTATAAATTGTTTAATTGAAGAATTAAAGAAAAATTAAAAGGAGTTTTAATTTATCTAATTTTAATTATAAATTAAAATTAGATTTTATAATCATTGCCAATATATTTGGAAACCTAATGGGTCTCACATATAGAATGAGTTGAAAGAGAGCAAAGTTAATTTAATCAAGTTGGAGTTGATTGTAAAGTTTGAGAAACCTTATGATTAAATGTGAGATATTTAATAAATAAGTATCAATATGAGTTATTGAATCTTACATGGGGATAATTGGTATTTAATTAGAATTACTTGTAATTCTAATTAAAGTTTAATTGAAATTAGAATTTAATTTCAATTAAATTACTAAAACGTCCAAAGCTTATTATAAATAAGCTTAAGTTGTTTGGAGCTAGCACTTCTTGCTTAACCCTATCTGTAAGAGTTACAGAGTTATCTCAACTCATTCTGTGGATACTATTAGAGGCCGGACATTTGTGTGGCTATGGTGGTTGAGATGGATCAGTTTTGAAAACGATCGAGGGATACAACATGATAAAAATCAAGCTTCAGAATAAGGTATGAATTAAATTTTCGCTTTATTTTTTAGTAAGATCCTAGTTCATAACCTTTATGCCTAACGTTCTTGGGGTGAAATCCAAGTCAAATTGCCAAGCTGAAAAGTAGCCACCCTTCCCTTATAAAACCCAGAGATTCAGTTTTAGTTCAATGACACTTTAGAATCTGGAGTTACAAACAAATGATAGTCAGCAGCAATTTTCTTGCGATCAGTAAGACATTTTATTGCTAGACCTCAAACGAAATTTAGAAAGAGAGGATTAAAGCAACTCCATACTAGGACCTTGACTAGAAAACCCTGATAGGAGATAGACTCCATCCGAATAGAGTAAATACACCAATAAAAGAAATTAAGGTAAAAAGGGATACACAAGATTTAATGTGAAAAAACCCTTAACAAATTTAGGAAAAAGTCGCAGGCAAGAATATAAAACTTTCCACTATAGAAAATAAAGATTAGAAGAGGAAGATCTCACAATTCACATAAGATTTTAGGATGTTTAAAACCTTAAGCATATGTCCCTTTATATAGCTTTAAATGAAGTTTATACTCTCACCCACTTCTGATGTGGGATATAAAACTAACAATCTCTCACTTAGAGATTTGATTGAGAACCTATCAATCTCCACACCGTTCTTTCTATCTTGTCATTTCTCTGCTGTACGTCTCTGCCAAGCCATACAAGGATTTACTCTAGTGTTGATTGGCTTTGTTAGTGCATCTGCTAGGTTCTTCTTTGTGTGAATTTTCTGTATGTCAGCACTTCAGTCTTCCACCGCTTCACGAACCAAATGATATTAAACTCCTATGTGTTTAGTTCTGGAATGAAAAGCTGGATTCTTTGCAATATACAAGGTAATCTGACTATCACAATACAAAGGAATTTTCTCTTATCAGTGCCTAAGCTCCTCCAAAAACCCTTTTATCTAGATTGATTCCTTGCAAGCTTATGTAGTTGTCATATACTCAGTTTCTGTTGTAGATAATGCTACAACTGTCTATAGTTTAGACACCTCCTGCAACTGTAAACACATAACCTGTGGTGGATTTTCTTCTATCAAGGTCGCCTGCAAAATCAGAATCAACATATCCTTTGATAATAAATTCTTATCCTTTATAACATAAAGCAGCTTCTGAAGTCCTTTTAATATATCTCAGGATCCTCTTTACAATGCACCGGTGTTTTTGATCAGGATTTGCCATGTAACGACTAACACTCCTACTGTATGTGCAATGTTTGGTCTTGTGTAAATTATAGCAAGCATTAAACTTCCCATAGCTGATGCATATGATACTTGAGACATCTCCTTCCTCTCTGCTTCATTGCTAGGGTTTTTACTTGAGGATAACTTCAAATTAATAGGAAGAGGGGTAGAGATTAACTTACAATCTTTCATATTAAAGCGTCGCAAGATTTTCTTCAAATAATTCTTCTGAGAAAGCCAAATCTTCTTGTTATTTCTGTCTCGGTAAATTTGCTTCCCTAGAATCTTGTTTGCTGGTCCATAAATCCTTCATTTCAAACTCCTCAGCTAACTGAGCCTTTAAATCTTGAATATAATCTTTGTTGGGGCTTGTAACCAACATTTTGTCAACATACAACAATAATACAATGAAATCGTTATTACCAAACCTATTAAAATATACACAAAGGTCTACACTAAATATGTTGAATCCAAGACTCACTATAAAGGAATCAAATCTTTTGTACCAACATCTTGGTGCCTGTTTTAAACCGTACAAATAATTGTTCAAACTGTAAACCAAGTTCTCTTTCCTTGGTTATTCAAAACCTTATGGTTGATACATGTAAATTTCTTCTTCAAGATCTCCATGAAGAAACATAGTCTTTACATCTAATTGCTCTTCTTTCTGAGCATATGTTTTTACAACCAACCTTGCACGATACCGCTCCAACTGATCATCACTATTACGTTTGATCTTGTAGACCCATTTGTTGCCAATGGGCTTTCTCCCTTGTGGTAATGACACAAGCTTCCATGTCTTATTCTTATGAAGAGCTTCTATTTCTTCTTGCATTGCTGCCATCTAAAGTGATGCATCTGAGTTATTTGTTGCTTCTCAGAATGTTGATAGTTCTCCATCTTTTGTTAGGAGACAGTATGCAACATTGCCCTCCATAATATAATCAGACTGCCAGGTTGGGATTCTCCTTTAACGGGTTGATAATCGAACTTCTGTATTATTTTCATATTCAACCGATTCTTGCTCCTTATGATCTGATATAGCTTCAGTAGAATCTTTCTGTTCAGTCTTCCTTTTTCCCTCAATCGTTACAACTTCATAATTTTCTTCATACATGCTATTTTGGCCTTTCTCTTGCAGTTTATCTTCTGCAAATATGACATGTCTGCTAATAACGAGCTTGTGGGTAGTGAGACCCTACAGTCGATACCCCTTGACTCCATCAGCATACCACAAAAATCTACATTTTATAGATTTTAGATCTAGTTTTGTGATATCTTGGGTATTATACACCACAAACATAAGACTTCTAAATATGTGTAAATGAGAATAGTTTGTTGGTTTACCGGTCCACATCTCTATTGGTGTCTTCAGATCAATTGATCTTGTTGGTGATCGATTAATCACATAGCAGGCGGTCTTTACTGCTTCTACCCAGAAAGACTTTGTCATACTTGCAGTTCTCAACATGACTCTAGTTCTTTTAATTAGAGTTCTGTTTATTTGCTCTATCACTCCATTTTGTTGAGGAGTGTGAGGCACCATGAATTGACGCTTGGTGCCTTCTCGATTACGAAAATCAATGAATTCATTACCAGTATATTCTCCACCATTATCAGTCTTGAGGCACTTGATTTTCTTCCCCGTCTCTAGCTCAATTTGTGATTTAAATGTTGTGAAGGTTTGAAATACATCTCGCTTTCTCTTGATAAGATACACTCAACATCTTTTGGAGTAATCATCAATAAAGGTCATAAAGTACCTTGCTCCACTCAGAGACATAACTGATGCTTGCCATATATCAGAGTGAATCAATTTTAGAATATCTTTACTTTTAGAATTTGATGCATTAAATTTTAGTCTATACTGCTTACTTGTAATGCAGTGCTCACAGAAGGGTAATGATACCTTTGTGAGATTAGGGAGTAGTTTCTACTCAGTAAGAATCTTTAACCCTTGTTTTAACATATGGCCAAGTTTATGGTGCCATAATTTTGTTGCATTTTCTGCAGAACTAACCGATGCATTTGCTTCCATGTACGTCTCTTATATAAGCTTATATAACTTTGCAGTTATCCTTTGTAACTTCATTACTACAATTGCTCCTTTAATCACCTTCATAACTCTATTTTGAATGGAGCTCTTGCACTTAATTTCATCCAATTGTCCTAAAGACAATAAATTCTTTTTCAAGCCCTTCACATGTCACACATTTTGAATAATATGAACTGTACCATCATACATCTTCAACTTAATGGTGTCAATCCCAACAATCTCTTAAGGCATGGTCATTTTCCATATACACAGATCCTGCAAAGATAGATTTATAAGTGTTAAACCAATCTCTACTTCCTCGACTTATTACTTTCTTTTAGAACTACCAAAAAGTTTATTCCTTTCAACTTCAAAATTATATAAGGAGCAATCTGCTCACAATATGGTAATAATGAAATTTTATAAATGAATCTCTCCATAGTGATATTGCTCCCACTCAAATTAGATAGTGGTAAAGATCTCCCAGTAGGTTGCAATTGTTATTAATCATAAACCAATTCATCATCTTATAAATTGATCCTACTTGGATGAATATTTTTCAATTGATCTTGTCATACAAGATCATTAGGATTCAATTCTTCTATATAAGGATAAGTTTTAAACCATCTTTTCTTATTTGGAAAATTATTCTCTAAGAATGAGATATCTTGTCACACAAATTTAATTACTTGTTTATAACATATATCCTTTCAGATGTTTAAAAAATATCTTTTAAAGATACTCTTTTTCCCTTTAAAACCTAAATTCCCATACTTGTAAGAGGGACCATGAATATAAAGTAACAATCACATTCTCAATTAATCAAATATGGTTAATTAGGTCTCTTACCTATCCATATCTCATATTATTTTAGGATATAATTTTATAGGTACCCTATCAAGTGCATATTTAATCATCAATGACACATCACCCCCAATAGTGTAGCATCCCGTTACCCATGTTAGGGCTAGAATTGTAAATTGTGAAATTTTGATGAGAAATTAGGATTTTTG
>JANITX010000005.1:34206454-34226373 GCA_027564395.1 Erythroxylum ulei
TACATTATATTTAATTAAAATATTATTATTAATTAAAATATAACTAATTAAAATATAACTATTCATTAACTAAAATATTAATTAATTAAAATATTAATAATAATTAATTAATTGCAATATAATTAATTAAAATATAACTATTCATTAATTAAAATACAATTTATTCATTAATTAAAATATAATTTATTTTGTAATTAATTAATTACAATATTTTTTATAAACCAAACCACTGTTAATGGTAACAGTAATCATTCATTCATCTTAACTAATTATCATAATTATAATAATTATATGAATTCTTATTTATACCTATATTTATTCTCATTCTCATTCCCATTCTCGATACTTTTTGTAAACCGCTTTTTGGGGAAAAAAAAAAACATGTTGGCTTCTGTACCGTGTTTTTATAAAACCACTCAACTCATCCAATCAAATTTGTATGGTTTGATTGAATTTGACTTGGCTTTTATATAATTTAATTTTATTTAAAAAATGAAACCATTTCATTAGTAATTTAATTTATAAATTCGACTTCACAGCCGCTATTTTGGGGAAAGTGAACATAAATTCCTGTTGTGGAAACAAAGTTTCCTTCCTTCCCCTGGTATTGTTTAGTATTATAAAGTGACGGACAAAGCAGCTATGAAGTCGAGTAACAAGGGCAGAGAGAAAAGGGCTAAACGCAAAGAGGTAATTCATAATCAGCAAAAGGTGATGCCGTTTTTTATAAGCTTTCTTTTGTTTATAACATCGTTTTTGCTTCTGAAACAGAATCTGTCTGACTTTGAATGGTGGGTGAGTGGGCTTTATCTAGGTACTAGAAAAGAAGAAAGCAGTAGATGAATTGATAAAATCAGCTTCTCTTAACAAGGATCACCTCGCTTCCTTCCGACCCTTTTGTCGTTACGATAGAAATGGTATATGTTTACTGTCCATTTTGCTAAATTTCTCTTGAAACGCTTATTTCGGATACTAAATTCGCGTTTTTACATGATTAGGCGTGTTTCTGTACTTGGAATCTGGTAGTGGAGACAAGCTCTCATCTTCTGTTAAGCAATACATCCAAAATATGCTGAAGGTGTATATAGTCAATTATTGTCATTGGTTATTAGTGACTAGTGAGCGTCACCGAAATTGGCGTCTAATGAAAAAAAGCACTGTACAGGTAAATATGGAGGCGGCATTTGGTCCAGAGTGGCCAATGGAAGAGAAAGTAAAGCGTAGGGATATGGTTTCCTCTAATGCCCATTACATATTTGTGCGTGATGGTGTATGCGATAGTGCCAATGAGGTGTCCCCTTTAGTTGGCTTTGTACATTTCCGCTTCACTCTGGAGGAAGAGTTGCCTGTTCTTTATGTTTATGAAATACAGCTCGAGTCTCGCGTTCAAGGGAAGGGAATGGGGAAATTTTTAATGCAACTACTTGAGCTTATTGCTCACAAGGTGTGTATGAGCGTATCCATTATATTGTTTGTTCTTTTGTAGATATGTTTCCTTCTTATAAAAACGCCTTTTTGCTTTTTGTTTGTCTATATTTTTAAAATTTAAATCCGTCTTTCAACCTTTTCCTAGTGTCGCATGAGTGCTGTAGTCCTCACTGTTCAAAAAGCGAATACAGCAGCCATGAATTTCTATACTAGCAAACTGAGGTAAACTTTTGCGTCTGTAAGATTGTGAAATATTGAAATTTCAGAGCAGAATATCCTCTCACACATTTTAAAGATTTCTTGTATAGTCGATGATTCATATTGTAGAGGTGAAATGCGGCCCAGCAATTTCTTACACCAATATAAATGACTTATGAAAGTTGAAAACATTTTTAAATCTTCCCACCCTTCTAATGTGGAACTCGTTTATATAATCTGTGATTATCTTTGAATGTACAAGATTTTATTTTCTTTTTCTCTTCCTTAATGAAGATCTGTTTACTCTTTGTCTTTGACTGGCATTTATGTTTGGGTATATTTTTTCCTTTTCTTGGTAATTTAATGGTTTAATTTTTATCAGATATACTATATCACGCATATCACCATCAAAAGTTGATCCCCTGGTATGTGGTTAGTAAGTATTTTATTCATAATCTCATTTTTCACTTCTTCTCGTAAAGGGAGTTAACTGTTTTACCCAGATGGGAGTTGAGAAGAATTATGAAATTCTATGCAAAGCGTTGAACCATGAAGCGAAAACTATATTAGAGGTAAAAACTATTAGAGTTAAAACTATTTTGAGCTTTATCTTTTACGGAGCTGCTCTGATTTATGCTTCCCAATCTTATTTGTTCTATTATGCATAAATCGATATAATACTGCTTACACACTGTTCCCTGTTGCTAAACTTTGCATATGTACCCTCTTGGAGCAAATAAGTGAATAAAAGATTCTTTCTACTTATTGCTAGAATTATGAAATTGAAAATTAGGCTACTAAGGGTGGGTAAGAAGTTTCAAATTCAACCAGAAATCAGGTTTTCCAAGCTTCGTCCATGTTGCTGTATTCGTTGATCTGATTATAGAATTGATCTTGCTTCCCATCTGATTTGTGAGGTTCCTTTTTAGTCAGATTGACTGGTTCTTGTATTATAAAACTGTTAGATGCTCCTTCCTACTCTTGCAGTTAGTGTTTACACAACTCAGAAAGATGGATAAATGGATAGGAAGTTGTATAATGCATGCATCTGTATACAAGATTTCAGCTGGACTGAAATTTTCTTCTACCCTTGTTTGAAGGAAAGTGGATGCTTAGGAGAAGGTTGATTTTTGGCAGTGATGTTATCAAGGTCTGTTCTCAAATTTCTGTAATGTTTTCATTTTTGGATATAGTTGAGGTAATACATCTACTGTTGGGGAAGCACATCAAATATCCTTGTGAATAATAAAATCAAACAGTTCTCTCATTTTCTTCAAATTTGCTCAAGTCGTAACATTTATGTTGATAGAAAGTTGAAGTTGTAAGTTAATCAATCATACTGCTTGGTATTGCTTGGTTGATTGATATCTAAAATGACATCACCAGTTGCACTTGATGTTTGCATCAGCGCAAACATATTTATAGTTCTGCATTCAGCATATCAAACATGAGTCCTTTGAGACACTTTTTAAAGTTCTCACTGAAACTGAAAACATGATCCATTATGCATATATTGTTCCGATTATTGGTACGATACTGCAACACAGAAGGCGTAATCGTGACAACCAGTGCTGTCAGCTATAGTTTGGTTGACTTATGAAGCTCCGTCAACCATGTTTTTTCTCTGTGCATCTTATTTGATTTTTTTGGTGGTTTGATTCTTGTTTGAACTGTGTTATAATCTCGTTGATGTCTATTCAAATGGGATTTGTGTATTAGTATAAAACTTTGGAAAGTGGGGGAACTTTTCTTATTGTTTGGCAAAAGGGTTTAGTGCACTCCATAAGTTGGCCTTTCCTATTATTGAAGTTTAATCAAGCTTCTGAGCTTAACAAAATCCAACAATTTAGCCTTTATTCGAATACGCTATTAACAGGTGTGCAAGGTTAAATTTAAATTATACAGTGCGTATAAATGTGAGGGACTTAAGCTGATGTATTTTCAGTTTGGTCATATATTGTCTTGATTAGTTTTTATTGAAAGACTTTTAGGCTGCAAGTTGTGGGTTTAAGTTACGCCATCTTTATGTTACTCGAATAGGACTGCTTAGTGCTTTAGTGTATATCACATCATTTAAGTTGCATCTTGTGTGCGTACTCGATAACAATTCACTTAAATAAAGTTAAATTATCATATTTAGTTGAGATTATAGACTTGATTGAACTTTAATATTGTATAGTGGAGTTGTTTCATGTTTCATAGGCAATCTTTTGATATTGCATTGCCTTGTTTAATTTATCTGAATTATGTATTTTAATTGCAGATCCGTCCTTTCACAAACGCGTGGCAGCTGCCTGATGGTGACTCGGGATGATGTTGCTCATGGAACCTGTGTGACCTGTTTGTTATGGTTCAGAAAATAATATGAGTCTGTGAGTGCCATTTCTCATCTGCCTGAGCTGTTCCATGGATATATCTCATATGGTTCCAGACCATAGATTAAGGACAACTTACGAATTCCAAGGATTTCTCGTTCCTGACAAAGTTCTGCATGAACTTTTCTATCATTATCAAGCTTTCGTATTTTACTACTGCTTAATCGTTTGCGTGTTTCTAGTACGTCAAATTATTAGGATTTGGGAGTTATTCTAATCTCTTTATTAACTACGTCAACAAATGTTGGAAGAGATCCTACCATCTGTTAGGAGGGGGTCTGAGCCATTATCATGGGAGCGGGTGGGATATTTATAGATCTTTTATTCAAATCGATTAGTAGCTCAAATTCGAGTTATATTCCTATATTTTATTAGGTGATTGATAGATTTGTATAAAAAAAGGACGTAAGCTTTCTTCTCAACATATTAATGCTTTAAAAATCATACTGGACATTGAATTGGTCAAAAGAAATGTTTTAAACGAAAGAAATGTTTAAGGTTTAGAGGTTCAACCGATAGTGAATTATTATAGAACCGGTATATAATAAATAAGAAGTCAAACTTATAAGAATAAGTAAAAATAAAATATTTTATTGAAATAAAAATGCGCTAATGTTTATTATTATATAATAAATTAATAATAAATAAATGAGTCTAATACAAATATAAATATAACAATAAAAATCAAAATTATATTTTTGAAAGAGACTGTTTGAAGATTTGTAAAAATCTTCAAATTCTCTAACACTATTTGAAGATTTGTAAACTACGCTTTTGTATAAAGTATTTGAATTAATTTTTTCTACTACATTAAAATAAATTACAAATTAGTAATGTATGAAATTATTCTCAATTGTAAACTTGTTATACAATATAATTTTAACTTAAATATGATCAAAATAAGATATGAACTGACTATTAATGGATGTTCTTAATTTATTCGTTGTGACAAATTCATTTTTTTTCATAAATCGTCTTTTCAAGTTCATTATAATCAAAATCAGACGATGGTTATTCTTCTTCAATCCAAAAATTAGTATGTTCAATACAATCAATATCAACTAGATCATATGTTCTCTTCTTACTAAACAATCTGAATACATAATAGAGAAATTATAAAATCAATAATAAAAATAAAATTATTGAAATAAAAACAAAACTATAAAATATTTGTTCTTCATTATCAGATTATAAGTAACGTAAACAAGGTCATTAAGCCTTTGATGTTCCAAACGATTTTGTTTCTTTGTATGAATATGTTCAAAAACACTCCAATTGCGTTCACAACCTGATGCAGAAGTTGTTTGACTGAGTAACTTAATAGTGAGTTTTCTCAATGTTAGAGCACTGTCGCCGAATAATCTCTACCACTCATATGTATTTTAAATTAATAGTTATGATAAAAAAATATATATTATTAATAAGTAAATAATGAATTAAAAGTAGACAACTTAACTGGTTGCATTTTTTTCATCATAATTCTCTCTTTATTGCTAATCTAGCAAAACTCTCTAAACCTTCACAATACAATTTAATTTCATTTATCACTTGTGATTGCTTTTCAATAGAGAAAATACCTTTGCATTCAATCACATCAAACAAACTGCCCATAATATTAATTGTACATGCTTCTCCACTATATAAGCAATAAGGATTGAGAAAATAAGTTGCTAAATGGATCCTTTGAGTAAGATGCTTATCCCATCATCGATCGATAATATCTATATAAGGCTTGTACAATTTCTCCTTACCTTTAAAAAGATTTATAATTGTTTTGTGAGCTTTATACATACCATCATATATATATACCCCAAAGATGGCTTCTCATCTGAGTCAATAAACTTCAACAACCTTATAAGTGGAGCCGCAGTCTTCATAATGATCAAGCTAGCATTCCAAAATTTATTATCTAGAATAATAGCATAAACTTCTTTTCCTTTTTCACTCTTTGATAATTTATACTTGAAAAGTATTTACTTGTCACTAAATTTTAAAGTAGTTGCTTATGTTTATAAACACTTTTCAAAGTAATAAATGTAATTGCAAACTTGATAGCAACGGACGCACAATCTCAACCCAATCTTCTTGTTTTCTTAACGAAGACAAAAATGTGACATGATTATACACAAAAATTGTGATCTTAGATACGCGTGATACAAGATTAGAAATATGGTCTATACTACTAATATCTTTTAAAATAAGATTTATATAATGAGCCGCGCATGGAGACCAATAAATATGCCCATACTTTGATTGTAATAAGTACTCAGCTGATACATAATTAGTTGCATTATTTGTAACAAAATGCACAACATTCTTTGATTTGACCCACTTGAAAATTTCAGAGAATAATTCAGATAAAGCATTAGCACTTTTTACCATGTTAGAAGCATCAACAGATTTGATAAAAGTTGTTCCAATATTACAATAAACTAAGAAATTAATCAAGGTTCTTTGTCTTTGATCAGTCCACTCATTTGCCATAATAGTGCATCCTGTTGATTCCTAATTAGACTTATATGTATCCACAATTAGTTGATATTCCTATTTTAAATCTTGAAGTAAAGGCACATGCAGCTCATAATAAGACGGTACCTTAAATCTTGGATCTAATGTTGTTGTAGCATCTATTGCTTTTTGAAAATATGGTGATTTTAAAGCATTTAAAGGAATACATGAATGATAGAACCATCCAGCCCATGCTCTTTTACATCGCAAAACAACATCCTTATCAACCAAAACACTTTTTAGACTAGGTTGAGAACCAGGAATAGTTCTTGGAGAAAAATAAGAATCTATGTCAATAGTAACTTTCTTTTTTCCTTTATCTAATACTTGTGGTGCTTCATCATCTCCAAAAGATATATCATAAGCCTCTTTATTTTCCTTTTTCTTTTTTATTTGTTACTGCAAATATTTTCCAATTGTATCACACAGATCAAGTGGTACTTTTTTGCAAGAAGCAATATTACCCTTAACACTAGCAAGATGTTCTTTCATTCTATAAATTCCCCTCCCTTTAAATATTCTACCGCAAAACATACAACTATAGTGTGGATATTCCCATTAGATGCGTGAGAAAATAAAAAATAATTCTATGCTGGATCGGACTAACCATGAGTAGAGGATGATTCCATTTTCTCCATTATGATTTAACCTAAAAAGTATTTAAAAAAATAATTGGGTATACTATTGTCAAGGCGAAAGTCTCTTATTTAAATAATTCTAATTAGAATGACAATCACAAGCATAAAATTGCGCTTTAAGATACCATTTTCAACAATTTATGAACCTTGTCCTATTGACTAAACTATATCGTAAATATAGGTCGAAAAGCAAAGACAAAAGCTTATGTTATTAGTGTTTTAATTTCTCCATTAACTCCGAGAAGTTGAGACTTAAGAAGGTGTGGTGTGAAGAGCTACTAACAAGGCAAGCTCTTCAGTAATCGAAGGCTAACCAATAATGAGACAAATCATTATTTCCTTGATTTAGTCACAACAGCAAGAAGAGTGCCTTTGTCCTTTGAGGGTTTTGTACAACTTTGGATTGATGTGAGGTTTTAGGAGATTTTGCTGCCCACTTAACCTTGGAATTCAACCAAGGATTCCACTCCAAAAGAAACAAGGAGATATAACTATATTTGTAACCAAATTAAGTACTTAGGATCAACCAACTAAATTAAGTGGAAACAGAGGATCCCCACTCACTTAAACAAAGCCTAGAAGATGTTTCCTATCACACAAACTAGTAATCTTTGTCTCTTCGAGAATGAAACTTTCCCAAATCCCACTTGGATTTTTTAAGGATATTGACAAGTTCATTAATATATATGTAAAGTTCACAAGTTTGGTTCAACCTTTACATGTGGAATCAATAAGGAATATGATTCTTAAATAAATCAAGTTGGTATGGGAAGCTATTATCATCCAAAGCTGCTTCTCAAACACCAACAAAGAAAGGAACAGGAGAGGAAAATGCAAACACAACACAATGGAACATACATATACATACATATATAGTTATACAAAGAAGATCAACAGTAGTAGAATGGATACACATATGACAGAATAGATGTTACTGACTTTAATCACAAGAGAGAATTTTTGTTTTACATTCAAAATAACTTATGATTACAAAAAAAAACTTTATTAATTACTCCGATGCTGGCCACCAGGTTTTTTATATTCTCCATCTTTAATCAAAACTAATCCATACACTGTGCACGTAAGCTAACGTGGACATTAAATTATTGTACCTAGTAAAAATCAACTAGGCTTTTCCTCTTTAATCATTTCATAGGGTTTAGACTAAATAATTTAAGGAACACTTTTTCTATACTAAATTGGAGGAGCACTCAAGTTTCATAATATCGGAGTTAGGGGAGGTAAGATACTTCTGTTTTCCAGTTATCATGCTTTCTTGAGAAATTAAAAAATTTAATTTATGAAGAAAGATGTACAATAGGAGCTTTACTGCAATAAGCCACCTAAGCATTGCTTAAAAACTCCGAGAGACAAAATAACACCAATCGGTCAAACATTACCAAAAGGTTAAACAAAAACATACGTTTGGGTCATTTAACACCAATCGAAACAATTAGGGCAAAACAACCTATTGCTTTCTCAATCAACTATGAATCGTTCCCAAATTGAGAGAAGAAATCGCAAGCCGACTAGCTATGAGGAGTCATCGTGATGATGGAGAGGACGACAACGTTGGTTGACATCGTCGCGTAATTTTATTAATAGATGGTAAAAAACTATATGCTATTAATATTAGCTAACAAGACCAGTGATTAGGGAACAAGTAATTCAAGGCCGATAGAGTGATATAAGATACGCATATTTCAGACTCTAAAAGATCCTGTTCTGTTATGAACCGCTTTGGTCTGCTTGCTTGTAAGAACATGATAGAAATGGGGCCAAAGATTAGCTCTTCCATGTCATGGGGATTCCATAGAAAGCAGGTGGACTATTATCATTATCGTGATAATGGGTTTGATGGTCTAGCTAGTTGCAGACAATCCACAATGGGTCATTATTACTTACTGTTGTCGTCCAAATGGGGCTTGCTTACTTTTGACTACATCTTCATTTAGCTTTTCCTCCGTTCATTTCACCCCTTCGAAAAAGTCAGCCTTTTGAGCAGGTATGGCACTCGTTACTGGGTTTTGATTGATGTTGATCTTGATTTTGGTTAAGAGAAAGTGAAAAAGCAGGATGGGAGCTATGGAAATTCGAATTTTTTGTGGATTTTTTATCAGTGTGTTTTTGTGTTGAGTGGGTTTCTTCCCTTGTGCCATGTGGAGAGCACGTACGGGTTGCATTGCACATGGATTTGGCAACTCCAAAGCTTCGAGCTTGCGAAAACCAACAGTTCTACTTGTCGTTTCGAGAGAATCAGCTTGCAGATAAGAACAGACAGTAGCTTGGTTTCTGATAGAAAACACAATTTACTCTATAGTTTCGTTTTCCAAGTCTGAAGCTCTGCGAGTGCAAAAAAAGCATGGTTAGTACCGTACAAAAGATCAGTAAAAGTTGCTCTATTTTCTCCATGCAACCGGTTCCTTATGTCTTTGAGGCTTCCCTACGGTAGATGCTTGTATGCTCTCTTCTATAGGCGTCCCTCAAGCAGCTTCCACCATCTACTTCTGTTCTTTTGATTTGTTTGTTTAAGTAGAAACATTGAATAGCTGTTCTTTAACTCTCTCTGGACCAAATCTTTGAGATAGATCCACTTTCAAAGCTACTTTTGATTCTGGAAATGGTAAATGCAGCTGAGAACCAAGCCCCCACTTCCATGCATCCCTCCAAACTCTCACTGCTTTTTCTCTCTGTCTTGGTTTCTTGTATAGTTCTCACTTGTTTCCTGACCTTTGGTTCGTCTCCTGTTCCTGTAACGATTCTTATTCTGCTTCTACCATTAATGTTTGTCTTCATTTTCTCAAAGAAAAAGGCGATCCTTATTGAGGATACAAACCAAGAAGCAAACCCCAAATGCTGTCCAAAGACGCAATCGGAGACGGAAGTTGGCAAGAACTTGAACGCAGATATGGACACTGTCAATCAATGCAATGGACACGGACATAGTGAAGCTTGCCTTGTGGATGAGTATCAAGTCGAATCAACTGAGTTTCCATCAGATGGTGAAAGCAGTGATGGGTTCGTAGCAAGCGAAAACTTTGATCTCGGCTGGATGTGCTCCAGAAATATCGGTGAGAGTAAAGAAATGTCTGAAAGGTCATGCTCAGATGAAGATGACGAGGATGATAACTTGATTGAAATAAGTCTTCCCAGGAAAAACTGTGTCAACATAAATGAAGAGTCGAAACAAATGTTGCAGTCCAGTCTGCCTGATTACTTTACTGAATCCATTTTCAGGCGGCAGGGTTTAGTGGAGATATTAGAAGAGATTGAAGACGTAATTGAGGAGGATAACTTGATAGAGATTGACCTTTCTATGGGCTTCATCAAGTGAGCAGCCCTTGGCGTTGAAGCGTTAGTCTTGACACCTGTGTTCATGCTGTGAAACTTATAAATTCTCATCTATCTATGACTGACGAGGCTAGTCTTAGGATTATTAACTTCTTGTTATGCTAATGTTTCTATACATTAAGCTGTTGTGAATATCATCAAATCTTGGATATGTATTCTTTGAAGTTTTAACATAGCCCAAGAACAAGATCAAAGGATTGTTTTATTTTCACCAATCACTAAACTAGCTTTCTTATGCAACCAGCATATGCCAATTCCCATACTGGAACCTATTCAAGGCTAAAAAAAATCTCAAAATGAAGGATAATTACAGAGTTGAAACATCTGGTATTAAGCAGTATAAAATGATCAAAATAAAGAAACTGCAGACGTGTTTGATGCCCTAATCATTGTAATATATGCACGCTCAACGGCACAAGTTGAAGATAAAGCAGAGCTTAAAACTTTTAAATCACTGAACGATCTCATTTCACATCTCAAGATTGGTTGTCAAGACAATAATTTGAAAGTTACGAAGAAATAGCCTTTTCCAGTCAACCAAATTATCAGAGATCCACTGTGTCCACAATTTACAACGGCCTAATCCTTACATATTTTTCTACCATTCTAATGTCACTGCTTCACCATCTTGCTACCTTCAAAAACTCACATTAGAAGTTGGATACTACCTTTCAAAAATCTCTCCCGGTATTATGTTCTGAACCAGTATTAGAAGTTGGAAGGCCCAACCTCACTTAAGGTCAAGAAACTCCAGTCCAGTTGCTGTGGGTGTCAAACCATGTTGAGACAAATAGTGAGCATCATAAAATTTGCTCAAATGCCTTATTCCACTATCACATAGAATGGTTACAATGGTGTGACCAGGACCAACTGATTGTGCCACTCTCACAGCTCCAACACAATTCATGGCTGATGAACTCCCCAGAAAGAGGCCATCATTCTTCAAAAGATACCTACAAAAATTCCAACCGAAATATTAGTTTGAACTAAAATCAGAACCAAGTCTACTTTTTCTATTGAAGTGTGAGATTAATCAGTGCTATTGTTTACATCCCATGATAAAAGTCTTAAGATTACATCTGAAGGGATATAACTACAAGATTATCCAGTTTAATTGAGTGAACAAGTTCAAAATTCTCAAAAAGACAAAAAGAAACATCCATTCCATATTCCTTCTAAACATTAATAACAAGATTTTGAAGGAAAAGAAAATATGTTAAGATTTGAGCAGAGATCATAACGTCATCTGAAGAGCGATGTTGACCTGGAAGTCGACTCAACTTTGGCCAATGATCATAATATCTTCACCTCTCAGCCACAAATTAAGCCTAGCAAAGTAAGCGTAGAAAAGGAGAGCATAAACTGACCTCGACATTTCAACAGCCTCCTTATCTGTGCCTCGAAAAGCACCATCAAGTTCTGCCATTCCAAAATTATTGGTTAACCTGTTGATTCCAATTCCTTCAGTTATTGTATCAAAGGGATTCTTTAACCTTTTCCCTTCAGCCTCCTCCTTTGTGTACATCACTCCTCTTGTTATCTTATTGAACAAACCAGAACCTGGAGGATCTATAAGAAAGCACTTGACATTTGGATTCTTATCCTGTAAAACATTAAAACAAGGACTTACTAGACTTTTCTAGTACCAAATAAATAACACATTCATAAAAGAGTAACGTGACCTTGAGAAATTTGGAAACACCAGCAACAGTGCCACCCGTACCTGCAGCTGCCACAAATGCATCTAGGCTACCACCACTTTGTTCCCAAATCTCTGGACCAGTACCCTCATAGTGGGAACGAAAATTTGCCAAATTTTCAAACTGATCAGCAAAATAGCCACCACTAGAATAACTTGTAAGGACAGAATCATGTTTATCTCCATCATGTTTGTAACCATTACGTAGATCTTGATCTTTACCCCCAATTTGGTCAATTTTGTTAAGCTTTGCTGCTAACTCATTGGCTTCCATTGCCCGTCTCCTAGCAATATTGACATAGTGGTCTCTATGTGTAATTGAGACGGGCCTTACCCTTTCCACGGTAGCTCCCAGGACTTCAAGAATTTGAGACTAATAGTAGTTTGCAGAGAATCAATGTCAAGACAAAATAAAAATGAGATAGGTAAAGCCAAAGCAATAATTTAACAGTGTCTCTCTCTATCTCTATCTCTCAAACAAACAGACATGCACATGTATGCATAGAGTGATACAGCCAATGTGGGGGTGGATATTATGGTAGTGGGCAGTTAACATTTTTACTATGAATGAGGTCAAAAGTCAATTTAGGAAGTACATTGTGATAGTTCAACTATTAATCCCATATATACCAAAGCAACTAACAAAATTACTAGGTCATTGCACCAACTCAACATAAAAGGTTAAAGTAAACTCAGAAAGAACTTTCAATATGTAACTTAATTTTCCACTAATTGATCTAGAATTACCAATAACTACTAAATTACCTATTCTGGCATACCTGATGCATCCTTGGGCAAATCCTTTGACAATAATATAACATTTATTCCAAACACCATAAAATTGCAAGGTTAAAACAGAAAGCAAGAAAAGCACACAGTGCCCCACAAACCATAGAACAAAAACTGGGAATATTGTTGAGTGAGATTTTAAAGAAGAACAACCCAGGTCCTAAACTGCAACTAATTCATACCTTCTCAATAGCAGCATCATCAGGAATGACAACATGGCATTTGCATCCATAAGCAGGGGCCACCGTAGCAAGGCTGATAGCAGTGCTCCCTGCACTTCCCTCAGTGACAACCCCACCATAAGCTAGCTGGCCAGATTTTAGGGCCTGTAGAATAGAGCCATCAGCCATGTGTTAAGAGAACACTTTAAAAGAAAACAAATAGGCCATTGAGTGCAAAATCTGTAGAGTTCGCTACAAGTTACAGTCTTGACTCAGATGACCTTGAACTAGTTTCAGCCCCGTTGGACAGAGAAAATATCAACCTTAGATGTCCTACATAACAAAGGTTACCTAGTTCAGATTCAACATAGTTTCAGAACTGGAATAGCAAACTTCAAAATTGGCTTGACAACCATGCTTCTTCAGCTATGCAATTTTGCATAACTTTTCCAGTTATAACTCCACTATTTGGAACCTAGATGCCTCAGTGCTTGTAAGTTTTGTATTGGAATACTGCATCTTGAGTAATATAAACTTCAACTGTGTATCAGAAATCGCACACAGAAATTTCAGCCACAATTATATCCTCAATAAGTTAATCCTGAAACTCAAAATTATAGTGAAAGGTCTCATTATCTGTCAATAGCCTTTGCACCTTAACAATGGCCTTACATATAACTTAGCTGAAACAAAACTTTAAACTTCTCAGCGTTGTTTTCATTAATCCCTTTGTTGAAGATAAGGATGGCCTCAATAAGATATAACCATTAGCAGCAGAATTTCACAAATTGCACTTTGCAAAAATTCTTTATCAGCGCCCTTAACTACAAATAAATGCTAAAGTTATATCGAATTTTCTTACCATTAAAAAACGCCTATATTGTTCTCTTAAGTACCAAGGGGAAAAACCACTCACAGATGTAAAAGTGTACCTCCTCAAATATTTTGGCAGCAACTCTGTCTTTCACACTGCCACCAGGATTCAAAAATTCGCACTTCGCAAGAATCTGCAGAAAGAACATAAGTTCAAATAAGAAGTATTAATGAATAAATAGTAATGATAAAAATAAAACATACTTTCAAATGGAAAACACCAACCAAAAGACCATATCTTGAAGGAAAACTGGGAAAGAAACTTACTTCACAACCGGTAGCTTCAGAGAGGCTATTGATTCTAATCAAGGGAGTATTGCCAATAGCATCAAGAAGCCCATATCTTGGTTGCTTTTTCTTGTTTGGAAGGACTGAAAGGTTCTTCCTTTGCGACTTGCACTTATTGCATAGAAAGAAAGAGAGCACTCCAATGGACACCGAGATCGCAGCTACAATAGCACCAGTGGTTCTCACAGGCGCCATCGTGGCGGTTCCCGACAAATGTGATGCCTCCTCCATGGTTCATACTTGAGTCATTAACGGAACACAAACAAGAATTGGGCTGATGTAGTAAGAATGTTGGTTACGGACTCAGCCCATGATGTAGCTCAATCCAATCGCCTTCCAAAACCCTGTTCTTTTGTTTTTCTTCTATTTTGATACAATTTCATGGTTAGAATTGAATAAGTGGAACTGCCGATCTCATCTATTTACTCACAGGCATAAAGCACAAAACGACAGAAGTAATCAAATTATTTTTGGCGTAAAGCACAAATGTATCATTTTGACTTTTCACAAATTTTACTGTTAATTGTGATTTTGAATTGATTGAAGGACGTCTATTATGGAACACCAGTTGTTTCTCTCGTTACAATTTGTTACATATCAAAACAAAAGTATTTCCATGGGCACTTTAGGAACTGCAACACATTTTTCCAGACCTCAACAAAGACAGAATGACCAGAAACACCAAAGCAAATCAGCAAAAGTTGTACAGTGAAAATTCACCCCTCAAAACAAATCCAAGGAAAAGAGCCCGAAGCTGAAACACCCCATTTCTTCTCCCTCCTTGGAAAATCTAACTCACCGCCACCATGGAGATCCAAGAAAAGCTTGTCAAGTACAAGTACCATATCATTTTTACCCTCATAACCTCTCTCATTCTTGCGTCTCTCCTCTTTCTTGCTCCAAGTTTTTTCACCATCTTAGCCTACTTCTGGCCTCTCTTGCTGTCAACTGCTCTCTTTTTAGCTGCTGTCGTCATATTTGGCAACACCACCTCCACGTCGGGCGACAAGGCCGCCGGCGAGGGCCTCCTGGATTACGTTGCTGGGCAACCTGAACATGCTGTGGAAAGTTTCAAGCTTGAAGAAGAGGAGTTGAAAACCAAGTAACAATAGTCATATCTGTAGTTTCTCTTGACAGTATAATGGAAAGAAAGATCCAATCTTTTTCCGATTTTCTTCCCTTTAGCTTTGTAGTTGACGAAACCTGAACTGTAGAACCATGGGAAGATTAGTACTTTATCAGTCAATGAAAACGATATGGTCCTTTTTTTTTTTTTCTCCTTTTTATCTAATATTCTTTAGTTGTTTGATGGGTGGGAAGTTTGGGATTTGGTAAAAGATAGAATTCAGATTTCAGATTGGAATTTGGTATTCAATGGTTAAGATTCTGCAGACACAACACAATCACTTGGGAAATGTTTACCTAAAACTAAAAGTGGGAAAATTTAAAAAAAGAAAAACAACTTCTTTTGGGGATGTCTATCATTGTGACTTTCACGTGAGCAGTCAGATGAAGATAATCTCTTGTTTTTAAAAAAAAAACAAGATTTAGATAAAAAGAAAAGGTGGCTACGGAGTCTAGGAAGTACTTAGTCGAGAGAGGGAACTCGTACACTAGCTAGCGCTGTTCTTTGGGTCACCGCCACAGCCATAGCTGCCTTTTGTTCCTTGTACCAACTCCTTATAGATCTCAGTTCAAATTGACAAAGCCCCCTTCGGCCTATTGTATTCAACCCAACAGATTTTTAAAAAGTTCTAGAATACCATTATTTTGCCTTTAGCTTAAAATACAACTCTACTTTCGAGAAGAGGAACAAAACAAAACCCCTTTAAAACTGTTTGAATCTATTTATTATTGGACGATGAAAAATCGTCACAATAGATCACAGCAGGTCAAAGACGGTCGTGTGACTCATTCAAAGTTGAAAGTGACTGAAATTTGGCAATTTTGTTCACTATTTTTCGAAAAAATACATTTTTGCCATTGGATTTTTTAAAGTCACGAATTTGCCAGTTACTTTCATCATAATTATGATTGTGGCAATTACCTTTCAACCTTTGGTCTCTTGATAATTACGATTTTGCCATTTCTCTCTTCCAGCTTACATTTTTGTCTCCAGCTTTAAGAAAATCATAATTCTGTCACTAATTTTAAGATTTCAAAATTACAAATCTTGTAAATTTGTAAATAATTATTCTACGACTGGCTTTAACCATACTTTTAAATTTATAGCTTTGCCACTCTTAATGAACAAAGATATTTGCAAACTAAAATATGCCCCTCTCCTTTTAAATATTGCTCAATTGGTAGGAGAAATTTTTTTAAAGATTTTTGTAATTTAGCAATTCATAATTCATACAACGAAAAGTTTGACCTTCAAGGAAAGTATTTTAATTACATTTATTATATTTTTTCATTATTGTTCTATAAGCAAGAGTTATTATTTATGCATAAATTTTGTAATTTTGTTTGTTAGTTACCAAAGTAATAAACTATGACGATGACATGCATAAATAAATAAAAGGTCAATTATTCCTATTATTTAACAAAATGTCAATGAGTAAAGTGATAGATTGCTTTATATTTCTAATATAATGCAAGAATTTCTTACTATTCAAATTATAAATTCAAATGAGAATTTTCTCTTTGTGGGAAATCATATGAAGGCTCCAATCAAAGCATAAGGCTTATCATTTAATCATAAGTTTTGGTCATCAGCTAAATCTTTTAAAAATTCTTTTTATACCTTCAATTTCTAGGAATCTAGTTTCCACTTTTAAAACTTGACGTTATTATGCTTAAAGGAGATTTTGGATAGATGTTTCAATTTATTTAAGAACACTTTATTTATTGGTTTTGGTGTTCTTATTGATGGATCGTATAAATTGAAATTTCATAATGAATTTATTGATTATTTGTTTTTTTGTTTATGATAATGATAAAATTAAACATAGCTGATTAAATAAAAAACTATTTACTTGTGGCATAAATGCTTGGGTCATGTATTTAAAGAAAGGTTAGAAAGATTAGTAAAGAATGAGATTATTTCAAACATAGATTTTGTTAATCTAAGTATATATGTGTGGATTACATAAAAGGAAATCATATTAAACATGATAACAAAGAAACTACAAGAAGTACTCAGCTTATTGAGATTATACAGGCTGATATTCGTGGACCTTTTGATATTTCATCTTTTAGTGGAGAAAAATATTTCATTACCTTTACCAATGATTTGTAGTTTGAAGGCTTGAATCTAAGCTATATAATAGACTTTTTTTTTTGTGCATCAATCATAGTCAATGGTATCCGGTCTTGATTGGATGTTAATTTTGCAATCAATACTCTATTGAGTTTTTTTTTTCTACTTCACTGGTTTTGATGGCTTTAAAACTATATGACTCAAATATTTCTCACGTTAAACTTTGGTCCTATTACAACTTTGAAAAGTCTTTTGATTCATGTTATGCATGTCAATCTTTAGTTGTAAAAGGATATACAGAGCCATGGAATATCTTAATCATGAAAGGTGTTTGAGTGTACCTATATATTGATTTTATTTTTAAACATAACTTGTCAAAATCCTACCCATAAATTGCTAAATTTTTTAAGATAATGTTTGTTAATGTATATGAGTAAAAACATTGAATGATTGATTCACGTTGTGATTTTTAAAAATTAGTCCTTTTTTCTTATGATTGTTTATCCTTAGGAAATATGGTTAAAGAGGAAGTGCTTTGATTTTGATTTTGATCTTTAGGTTTGCCAAAGGATGGCCAAAGGCTAAATGTAGGAGAACTTTATAATTTCCTGTTTAATTATCAATTTATTACCAATTGCATCGTGATTAATGTTTATGTTGTACCTAAGATACTTATTTTGTTTTAGGTACAAGTTAGAGGAATAAGAACCAAGATGAGATAAATTCACATCCTTGGTGTAATTCTATTGATGTTTGGTCTTATTTGCCTTTGTGGAGCAAAAAGGAGACGAGTTAGGGTGGGACAAAGAATGAAAGAATTAGAGTCAATGTAACGTATACAACTATGTATGTGAACATGTAACTTATTGAAAATGTGTACGAACTCGAAGACGTTGTTCCAACCAACTTTATAATCCACTCTCACATGTGGAGACCTAAACAACCATGTAAGTGAGTTACATGATCGTGTATCTTTATTGTGTATCAAACTATGAATGTGTAATTCTGTAATTTCTAAAAAATTAATATACATAGTCACCTACATACTAGTGTAGCTGACTCTGTATCAACACATAGTCTTAATTTTATAGTACAAAAGGGCAATTAATAGGCCAATCAAGGCATGAACATATTGGAGACATAAAGGAGGCGAATTCATATCCCTTTTGAGAGTTATGAGCACTAATCTTCTTTTTTCCACTTCCAAAGGGATATCGAGTTCGGATAACATGTTTTGACATTGATCAATCTTAGTGATATTGTTCTCAACCCTCTTTTGAAATTGAATAGGTTATTCTGTTTTTAAAGTTTGGGATTTATATATGAATAATTTGATAGGCCTACTAGATTATTCATATATGGATTTACCGTTAGAATCATGATTACAATCCGTAATTGTTGTAAATATAATTTATGTGTGGTCATGCATCATTAAGAATAATATAAGATAAGTTAAATGATCCAAGATGGTATGATTATTATTTAGATTAATCTATTTTCCTAACCTGTAATACGGAGATCTAATTAAAGAGCGTGCCATATTAGTTACAATATGAGGAAAAAAAACTAGGATTAACAGAGCCTGTTGTTAATGTACGATCAATAGTTTCAAAGAAAGGTGTGAGAACAAGGTTACGATTGATTATGCACATTTATGTGAAGGTTGAGATTGGATTGAGAACTAAGTCAAAGCTCATTGATTAACCATTGGAATTTTCAACTGTTTGATTTAATCTATCTTTCATAGATTAATTTTATTTTATTGCATCAATTGAATTCATCTAAACCCCCTAATCCTATACAAAAATTTGTTCATTACAAAAGCTAATCACACACTTTCTAAGGATACAATTTTTCTTACCACTATTACAAGTTTAGTTGTACATAGTTAGGTTTTATTTTTTTTATATGTCCATCATGCATCATAAGTAAAGAAAATGTTGATGTCCATTTACAAAGTTCCTTGAAAGAAATAACATATATGCATAATATATTATCCCAGGAAATAGTTAAAAGTATGATGAGTAACTCCTCATTACCTAAATATCTGTAGATGTTATGATGATTAACTCCTCATTAACTAAATATCTGTAGATGTATGTCTTTAAAACTACTATATGTTTATTGTATATAGTCCCTAGTAAGGCAGTTCTCAAAAATTCTTTTTGAATTGTAAACTATAAGGAGACCTACTTTGAGACACTTGCATGTCTTAACAAAAGCAAGGATCTATAATCCATATGAAAAGACATCATATTCTCAAACAATTATCAGTTACTTTATAGGTTACTTAGAGAAACTTAAAGGATTTAGGTTTTGTTTTCAAAATCATAGTCCTAAAATTATGGAAACTAAAAATGCTAGATTTATTGATAATGATGAAGTTTAGTGAGAGTAATGAACAAGAAT
>JANITX010000005.1:34360821-34372831 GCA_027564395.1 Erythroxylum ulei
GATTCTCCTTCACTTTCTTGTTACAAAGCTTGAAAATTTTGAGAGAGGAGCTTCCATGGTGAATTCGGCCAAGTGAGGGAGGAGGAAGACAAGTGTTTTGTCTTATTTGCACTTAGCTTCCTTTATAAGCCACTTTTTCATTATTTACAAAAATGCCCCTCTTGTACTGGTTCTTTAAAATCCGCTCGTACAATTTCCTATGACCAAGGAAAAAGTGTCAAACATCATTAATTTGATATCACCAAAAATTATGATTCACTATCCTGGTTTTAATGACATTAGTCTCAAATACTGATTTTTTTTCCATTATATAGGGTAAATCAGATACCGGGTGTTACAGGTTTACATGGACCAACAATAGAGAAAGTACACAGAGGATATGAAAACGACTTAGATAGGATTTTGGTGAATCTTGAATGGTTATACTAGATGACTGTAGTGGTTGAGTATTTAAATCGATTTCAATATGACCATTATCCTTTGCTTTTGAAGATTGTTGTTAATTGCTAGGCTGTTGGTAATAGGGCATTCTGGTTCCAGAATGCATGGTGCTTACGAAATGACTTGTTAGAGATGGTAAAGCAAAGTTGGGTACAATCTTACTCGGACCGACCATTAGAAGTTCTATATCAAATGCGTAGACTGAGAGCAGACCTCAAGTAGTGGAATCACCTTGTGTGTGGCAATTTTATGCAAAATGTGAGAAGGACTGAAGATGAGGTGCTCATGGTAGAGAGTGCCTTTGAGGTCGTTGGAACAGTAGATTCACAAAAGGCTTTGCAGTTGACTAAGGCAAAATACACACGCACTTTACTCGAGGAAAAGGCAATTTGGCGACAAAAAGCAAGGGTTAAATGGATGATGGAGGGAGATGCAAACACAAAATTCTTCTATGCCACAGTGGATGAGAGACAAATCCGATATGCTATTCATCGAATTCAAGGTTCTGATAAGGAATGGATAATAGACCCATAGTTGATCCAGGCAAAAGGGGTGAGTTTCTTCAAACATTTATTAAGTGAGGAATTGGTGGATATGAGAGCTATGGATGTGGTAGTAGATCGTGTGATTCATCCATCTGTATCTGTCTTTGGAGAATTATAAACTACAATCTCCTCCGGAGGTGGAGGAGGTATACTCTACCTTGAATGAAATGGATGAGGATAGCATGGCAGGGCCGGATGATCACACAGGTCGTTTTTTTTAGGTGATTGGCGCTGATGTACTAGTTCAGGCATTAATGGATTTTTTCTCAGGGGGAGATTTGCCAAGATCTTGTACCTCTACGTTGCTTGTGTTGATCCTTAAAGTGGTGAATGTGTCTCGGTTTTCAGAATTCCGCCGTATTAGCTTATGTAATTTTATTCAGAAATTTATATTGAAGATGACGGCTAATAAACTGCGTGTTGTACTACCTCACTTAATATCTCCTGAGCAGGCAGCCTTCTTACCTGGGCGATTGATTTTAGACAACGTATTATTGACCTAGGAACTATGCATGGACACGAAGTGAGAGACAAGGGGAGGAAACGCGGTTTTAAAGCTTGATATGGCAAAGGCATATGACCGTATGTCTTGGATATTTTTGATTAAGGTTCTTAGGAGGTTTGGCTTTCGGGAACAGTTCATTGACTGGGGTGGCATTTAATATCAAATTAATGGTTTTTGGTACTGGTTAATGGTGCACTGATGGGCTATTTAGCACTGTAGAGGTCTCCGTCAACGAGATCCTTTATCTCCGACACTTTTCATTATAGGAGTAGAGGTTCTCTCACAAGTTTTAAATGAATTGCCAACCACAGCGAGTTTTGCAGTGCCTAGGAATTGTCCTCGGATTTCCCATCTCTCCTACGCAGATGATGTTCTTATCATTACAAATGGGCTAAGGTCTTCTTTAATGACAATTCGAAGTTCCTTAAAGGAATGCAAGAAGTGCTCTGGACAACTAGTGAATGAGGGTAAGAGTGGCATCTTTGTAGATCGATGTTCTCAGACGCGCAAGAATTTGATTACATCATAAGTGTGCAGGCTGAGATTCGAGCTGTACTACAAAGTTTGGGATTATGTGTAGAGATACTAGAAGATTCTCAATTGCTGGTGGAACTTGACTCTAAAGTAATTGTGGATATGCTTAATTATCATTCTCATATTTCATGGCGAGTTAGGCCCCCTTGTTTGGGAGGTACATCATTATACTTCTGTGGAAGAGATTGATCATTGTTTTAGGGAGGCTAACCAAGCAACAGACTATATGACAAACTTGGGTTGCTCCTTAAAGGGGCTGTTGGTTTCTAAAGAACAGACGCAACTTTCATATGGCTTGCAGGGAATTATAACTCGAGATAAAATACCTTACGCTTTGATTCGAGTTAGAGCTAAATAATCCATAATCATAACGACATTAATATGTATATTTTTTCAATGTTTCTTTTACCATTTTACTCCTGCTTTTATTAGTTGGCTTTTAGTTATAGTAATATTATAAAAGTCAATCTCTTGCACTTTAATCTCTTTGAATAAATTAATAAAACAAGGTACTTATCTCCTCTAAGTTCTGCTCCTGGTTAAATTTTTTGTATAATTATTTTATAGTTTAATCAAGTTGAAGAAAGTTAGAATATGGTTGAATATTGAGTTAACTAGTTATGTTTAAACCCAATTAAAAATTAAATAGTTGAACAATCCTAATCATTCATTCAGTTATATAATAAACATATCATATTAAATTATAAAATATATAAATTAATTATTTTCTACACGTTAAAGTTTATAAAAAACAAATTAATTTATTGAAAGGCACTTGCAAACAGAAATGAGTCTAGAGAAAAAGGTTTATGATATATCAGATTTTAACGAGTAATTCAGATATGTATTTATATATCATGTAATGAGAATTATATGCTGTAAATTATTTTCAACCGAAACCAAGTTAAAGACACGGAGAACTTGGGTGAGTCATGGACCTTAAGCCCCAGCCCTACAAGAATTTGGGTATCCGAGCAGCTCGCATTAATGGCTTGTCTTGGCTATGGTCCCACGCTCTTGGAAAGACAAGTTACTGCACATAGGAGTTTTTGCTGTTTACATTATCTGCTGATTCTGCTCCATAGTTATTGAAGTCACCAAGCGAACTAAAGACTTGACCTCCCTCCCTCTCTCTCGTCTCCACAAAATTATATCAAGTTTCTTTCATTTGGGTGCCATTTTCGAAAGCTAAGGAACTGAACTTGAGGCTCCTTCGGATCTGCATCTCTTAAAGGAAAATTCTAGAATAGAAACAATTTCCAGCGAGTGGAATGATTTAAGTTAAAGAAAACAATTGGATGAAGATAAGTAGAAATGAAGACGTGGTCCCTGTGAAACTCACGATTGACCTTGGGGGTCAATATACGAAATGATTGCTAAATACCACGATTGTTTAGGAAGATATAGACATGAAGCTAAAGGAGAGTACCCATATCGACAATGCGACAGAGCGAGAAGACAAGGACGATTCTATATAATAGGTTTCATCAGAGGGTTTCACACTTACGCAGCCACGCAGTGAGCACAGAGCGAACTATTCTTTCGCCTTTTACTAAAGAATACCGTGTGCGCGCTGCAAGCAGTGGCATACGCCTATTTTTGGAGGAATGTCCTTTTGTTGGTCATTCCAACAAGATGAGTTAAATCATTTTGCTTGCTTTCGAGGACGAGTAGGATGTGAATAGATCTAAAGGATAAGGGATTAGTTTAGTGCCTAAAATGTGAGATGAAAGGATTTATGCCAGTTTAATTATGCACGTTTCCTCGAGTTCGATAGAATTTAAGTTTCGTGTGTTACGTTATGCAGGATTGGTTTTGTTACTTACTAAGGCACCTGTAAAATCAATTGTTAACATGATCATTCTTCCGATGCCAATGAACCAAACCATGACTCGGAAAAAAAATGATTTGTCTCCCAATTTATGAAAGATTACTTTGTATAACCAAAAAGATGATTTCTTGTAAGCTTGTTCTTTTTTCACAATATCCTTCATTCTACTTAATTTTCTTGGTTACACTAAATGTACTATGAGTTGGTTCATTTATTTAGTGATGTAAATGACGATACACCATGTTCTTAAGCAGAAGCTTAAAGATCCTGATTCCCAAACTTGAGCAAATTTATAACTAATCAGAGTCGAGTCTTGAAGCTGGTAGCGTAAGACATACACGAGTGTTACATAGTTTACAGGCTCATAACAGCTGCATGAGAATTGATTCACCTTTTTGTTTGAGTTATTTGAGCGAGTGATAAATCAGACGCCGATATGGCTCCGGATTGGTCGACATCAAGTTCCTCAAACTCCTCCATTACTAGTGAGATATCTTCTTGGCTTATCTTCCCCATTTCTTTAAGCTTGTATATGATGAACTCGGCAGGCCTTCAAATTGGACCAAAGCAGAAAATAATGGTCAAGCTTACCTCATGCTCTTTGCAATAAATACAACTATGGACTTGAATGATCAAGTAAAAATGCAGGGGACAACGCATATATGACTAATTCACGTGCAAAAGCAGCTTAAGACAACAGGGAACTGACTTACCCCACAACTCCATCATTGTCAATATCAGCTGCTTCCAGATCTCCGTATGTCATTTTTCTAGAAAGAACCCAGTTCACCAGGGCCCTTTGTCTATTTTCAGTGAATAGCTCAGCAGTGTAGAGAAAAAACTGACCTAAGCCAGTAGTGCTTACGAGTATCCAGAATATTGCAAACGATCGACCAGCTGTTGTTGAGAAGCTTTGATCTCCATATCCAAGCGTTGTGATAGTCGAACAGACACAGTAGAAGGAGTCCATAGGATCCAAGTCCTCAACGAAGGCGAGGAAGATAGCTCCCACCAGCATCAGGACTAGAATGATGCCAAGGACCAACGTGAACTTGTATTTTACTCTGTTTGTCTCAATCTCCTTTAGTATTTCAGATGGACCAATTTTTTGATGCAGGTGGAAGGCTTTAACCAGCAAAGTTTCCTGCTTCTCTACCAAATAGTCTGCTGCTTTGCTCAAGATAAATCCCACCAGAGCCATCCCTGTGAAGACAAAGAAGCAGGCCAGCAACTTTGTAGCGAAACTATTAGGCACTAGGTCCCCATATCCTACAGTGGTCATTGTAACAACGGTGAAGTACATAGCATCAAGAATTCCATTTGTTTTCTTTCCTTTTATATCATCCCTCACAAAGTAAAAGCACACAGTTCCAACCCCTAAATAGACAGCCAAAAATGCAGCTACTTTCTTAAAACTGGAATGGAGTTCACCAAAAATGGAGGTGGAATGTTTGAGTGCGCCATCAGCAGCAATAATTTTAGGAACAAACTCTGCAAGAGGGGCACTTCTAACACGGCGAAGAAATCTTGTCCTATGTGGAACATTAGCACTGATCTTTTGATTGGGATCCACTGATCCGGGAAGCAAGGGTTCTGTTGCATTGTTGCTAACCATTATGCATGGAAAGCGCAAACCAGCCTATATGACCTGCAAAGTGCAAATAATAACTTGTTAAGAACACAATCGATTGAAACAAATACTGTGGTTACGAATCTTATGATTATAGTCTCCAGCAAATTGATACAAGATCATGTAAAATGCTTCAAAATATGGTACTAATGATAATAAGGGTCTTGCATTTCACTTTGAAAGTACTCTTCTGTGAACGTAAATTAGTTCATTTCATTTCATTCAGCTTGTGTCAGCATAACTACAATTTTAAACATAACATCACGTAAAGGATACCGTTGAAGGAGAAATCACACATATCTGGCAATTGAATGAGATATGAGTGGAAGAAGGAATAAGCAAAGACAACAGTAGTTAAATGTAACCATTGCAGACAAGCAAAGACCTAATCAATCATCACCTGAACCACCTGATAAATAATCAGAGGGTATATTTTCTTTACTCTAACTCTTGGAACTTTCAGATATTGCATTTTATTCTAGTTACATGTCTCATTCATTCCTGTCTCATGCTTTATACTCTAGCCATGAAAGAAGACTTATGACATACAATATCAACCACATCACACCATGGAAATGGAAACAATCAATAAAAGGGAACTGGACTAATCTAGGTTCACCTAGAACAAACTGCAGATTCAGCATTTGTAACGGACTTCATGTTGAAAATAAAAGGACACAATGGATATCATCATTATAATTTTTTAGCAAAGTAAACAGAAAGAAAACAAAATCAGACAAAGCAGAGAAAAACAGAAACAAAGTTTTCCTTAACAGAACCTTCCTTATAGTCGGTTTTAAGTTTAGAAGTTGCACTAGCAAGCCCTATTTTGCAGCCACTTTGCCAAGACTGGAAGCTTTAAAGGAAGAATAGTAGTGAGTTACAAGTGGAAGAAGGTCTGACACAAATTTAAAGCACTCATCCTTGCGAAACTTCTTAGCAAGTTCCTTGCTCTACCCTTTAATATCTATTTTAAAAAGAGAGAGAGAGAGAGAGAGAGAGATGGTATTCTACTCCTCATCTACTTGCCTAAACGGGTAAAGTATTGTCCCTACTGTTCTTCTCTTCAGTTTCTGGAAGGAAGTAAGAAATCGAACATCTACATGTGAATACGAAGTTTCCTATAAAGATCCAAATCATGAAGAGAAGTGATTTCCACGGGATACTTTTATATATCGCACGTACCTTAGTATTACCTTTGAATCGCTCCCAAGCAGTTGCAAGAAATGATAAAAGTGAAGTAACATTTAAACCACACACTCCTCCTAGGAAGGTGGGTAAGAATCTAAGTCGCCCACATAACTGGTTTCATCAAGAATTCCACAGACCTAAAGAACAGGAAATGTGAAAGATCTGGACTTGAAAATAAAACGACAATAAAGAAAAAGAAAAGTTGGAAGCTTCAAGCACACGATCCGTCAATGAAGAATTTTGGGTGTACAATTTACAAGAAAAGAACCTGAAAACGATCAAAGGCCTCAAAGTAAGCAGTAACATATAGTGTAAAACATACAGTGTAACCCTAGAAACTTGGAATCTTCAACAAAAAGACACAGTGAGCTTCGCAGACAGAGACAATTAAGTCCCTTGAAAGGATAGAGAAAGGGAGCTTACCAAATCAACTATAATTGAGTCCATTACCAAGTAGTCTTCTGCTGTGATCCAGTAAAATGCTTAGAACAAGCTGGAAGATTTGTGTGCTACCAACGCTGTACTGTAAATATTTGTCGTCTAGTTATTTGATTTGCTGTATTTCATAAAATTGAAGTCTGAAGTGGATTATTTAATTACAGTCAGAATAGATACAGGGGAATGTCTCTTTTTGCCTCTCCTGGTACAGAAGATAGGAATGGACGTTACATTCCTAATGTATATCATCCAAATGCAACGGATGCTTTTTCTCTTTCCATCGTCTTCTTCTTAGTTCTAAGACTAGCTTTACACAAAATTGACCGAACAATATATAGTATCCATTATCAAAATGAAAAACAGAACAACTGGATAGACCCATAATCTATATATTATATGTGATATATTTGTCAAGATTCTGGCCTTGACAAATACTTGGCTGCATGTAAAAAATCAATTGGATAGACTCATATGTTGGCGTGAGCTTTGGAGGGAATTTAGGGAAACAGATGGTATACGAAATCAAGATGGTGTCTGAAATTAAGATGGGATAAGATATGATCCCGACCGTAACGAAATAATTATGAATTTTTTTTCATATTTTTATTTCTCAAAAGCTAAGATTCTTTTAGTTTTATAAAATAATTAACACATAAATTATAATAAAGTATAAGTTTTAATTCGTATTTTATTTGAAGCTTGATCATTTCTTGATGTATCCCTTGAATTATTTCCAAAACTAGCTCATTTTAACTCCGTAGCTGTACAAGTGTTCAACCTCCAACACTATCCACATAAAGAGCTAACAGTTCTTGGTTAACCTTCTCTGTAAGAGTTACAGAGTTAACTCAACCTATAACTCTCTAACTCTTACAGAGTTTTTGATATTTTAATAATTTAATTGAAATTAAATTTTAATTTTAATTAAACTTTAGTTAAGAATTATAAATAATTCTAATTAAATACCAATTATACCTAAATAAGATCAAATATCTCATATCGATCCTTATTTATTAAATATCTTATATTAAAAAAAAAGAGTTTCTCAAATTTTACAATCCAATCCCAATTTGGTTAAAATATCTTTACTTTTTTTAATATGTTCTTTATGTGAGACTCATGAAGTTCCTAAATATGTTGACAATAGATAAAAATAATAATCATAAATCATATTTAAGATTAAATAAATTAAACTCCTTTAATTTATCTTTAATTCTCTAATTAAACAATTTATATCCATAGATCAAGATTGACACCTGTAACACATCATGACCACCCAATATTTAAGAATTCAAAGTAGTTTTGACTAACCATTCTATGCATGGTTTTTTTCGTATAATTCAATAATTTTGTCATAAATATATTTTGATTATACATAGAGCATGAAATTAATGTCTACTCTATTTTGAGTCCAATTATATTAGCTCTCCATCATTAGTTATTGAATCAATTAATGATATTTGTAAATTATTTACAAAACATTATTTCACGTTGACCAAGGATATTCAGAATCAATACTAATCGAGAACAATAGAATATTTAGAGATGTCAATTGGCCAGGCTAGACTTAGGGGGGAGCTAGGATGGATTGGCCCGACAGGTGGGGATGGGTCGGCCCGTGCTTGACAGGCCACAGGCTAGCAGGGCCAACCCGGCCCACAAATATATTTTTTAGAAAAATTTGAAAAACGACGTTATTTTTGAAGTAACGATCAGGCCACGGGTCAACCCAACCTAGGCCAAAATTGAATTGCGGCCCGGCCCTTTTTGACATTCCTAATTACTTTAGGATGATAAATCCTATCTTGACCACTCAACTACTTCCATATTGTTCATGTTGCATCCAATGACTACTGACTAAGTTATCATTAATTATAATAGGTCATAAGTAGTATAAAAACATAACAATCCCTATACAAGATAACTTTAGAGATCTCAAGTCAAACGAATACTAATATAATCAATATAATGAGAAAATTCTCATAGACATACAAGTAATAATCTAAATAGATTTCTCATATGGGGTTAGTTCAGTGAACTTGTTCTCTAACAAACACACACACATTTATTTGAGTATCTCCATATTTTAGTATATGAGATCGACTATTTTATTCATAAAGAAAAATATAATGTATGCTATTCTTTGTACGTTCTATTAATGTCTAGTCTTAACAGAATAATGATAAAAAAACAATTTAGGGATAATACATAAAAGTAATGTGAATCTCATTATAATTTCTTTTATAATGTATAATTACCCCATAAACAACCGATTGGCTGTAAGGCATAAACCAACAGCAAATTCCTTTATTATAAGGTGAACAAATGAATAGAAATAGAATAAAGGCATTTTGTATATATTTGTATACCAAAATATGGCGTGTTGTTATATATACCGTCAACATTGTAAAAGAATATTATGAAAAAATTATAAACAAAATATAAGGTTTTATAGTAGGTTTTTCTTTCCAACTTTCTTTCATATCTTTAGTTCAGAAGCTAATTCCTATCTCTCACTATGGTTAATGGAAGCCCACATTCAGAAGAGTCTTTTGCGAACTTATCATCTATTTTGTCTGAACTCATTAAAAAAAGGTTGAACTTTTATCCAAAACCTTAACCCAAGCGATCAACATAGCCCTCACTCCAATTAGGACTAAACTGGATGAGATCAATAATACACTTTGGTCTCAGGTGGTGGAGATGTACATTTCTAGTAAAGATAAGTTGGGGGCATAAAAATCGTGATTTGTCCCAACTTGAATCAACCGATCTAACCTTTTTTTAAATCGTGCATTAATGATGCATAATGAAAGGTTGGATAATCAACTCCATGGACCCATCTTTGATTGGGAATTTTATCAAATTCCCTATTGTAAAAATGGTTTGGTTGTCTAAAAAAAGAGAATGACCTATAAGGATTATGAAGAGAAATTGATTTCTAATAACTAAATCTAATAAAATGTCAGACAAACATTAAAAAAATATAACAATAAGGTGCAAGAAGACCTAGTGTACATTTTTTTAGATAGGCTAGATGATCGCCTAGAGGTTATATGGAGGGAAATTTTTCAAATGCAACTGTTACCTATTATAGAACAAGAATTTGCTCATGCTTATTGAGAGGTGTTACAATAAATAATAATGATAAGAAACCATAGTAAAGAACGAAGATTGGTACTCTTGCACTTATTTCTTTCCAAAATACTTCCATTATAGAGGATTGAAACATACTCAAGAGCTGTGTTGCAAGATCTATAGCTAGCCTAACTAATGGCATGAGTTACCGGCAAAGAAAAAGCAAGATGAAGAAGGGATAACTGTTAGTAAAATAACTACTTTTGTGGGTTAAGCCTTAGTTATTTTGAACCGACTCTTTCCATGACGTCAACTAAAATTTATAATATTATTACATGCATAATTCTACCCAAACCTAATGCGAAGGAGGCTTATTATCAGTGGATTCTTGATTCAGGGGCCTCTAACCATATGACTTATGATGAATGAGATGGTTTGAAACAATCCATACCTAAAAGAATTAGCATTGCAAATGCTAATAGACTAACTTACCTAATAATAAGGGTTGGTACTGTGGTGGTGTCGCTTGACCTACCCTTATCTAATACTCTATTTGTTCCTTCTTTCTCTCATAAGTTATTATATGTGAGCCAAATTACTAAATAACTTTATTTTGTTGCAATTATTTACACTGATATTTTCTTTCTTCAACATAGTCTTACCAGGGAGATCATTATGTGTGCTATTTAGAAAGGAGGACTATACTACATAGAGAATTCTAAGAAGAGTTGTGCATGTCAACTCATTAATTTGAAAAAATTAAAAAAGGAGCAAATTTAGCTTTGACACCATCAATTAGGTCATCCTTCATTTAGTTATTTTAAGCATGTATTTCCTAGGTTATTTTCAAACATGAAATATCTTAAATTTAGATGTTAAACATGCATTCAAGCTAAAAGATATCGAGCTACCTATCCTTTAAGCTTAATAAAAGTACAATTCTATTTATGTTGGTCTATATTGATGTGTAAGGTCCATCCCCAATTCCTAACATGTTTGGTTATTAATGGTTTGTGATATTTGTTGATGATTCTACCAAGAGGACATGGTTATATTTGTTAAGTCACAAATATGAGGTTTTAATAGATTTTGATCCTTTTACAAAATATTTACCCAATATTCTACCAAACCTCAAGTTCACCGCTCTAATAATGGAGGTGAATATATTAACACTAAATTTTATAACTTCTTTCATCACTAAAGAATGATTTATGAGACAACATGTTCTCTAACCCTCCTTTTCTCATAACAAAATGGAGTAGTTGAACTGAAGAATCGCAACATCCTTGAGATTGCTCAATCCCTTCTTATTGGGACTCATATGCCTAGTCATTATTAGACAGATGTAGTCCTGATATATGTTTATGTTATCAACAAAATGCCATCCAAACCACTTGAAATATAGAAACATCTCCAATTGTTATCTACATTTATTCAATTACCTCCGATCTTAATATTGTCATCACATGTCTTTGGGTGTGCTGCTTTTGTTCATCTCCACAAGGACCAATATATCAAGCTTGATCTTTATGCCATTTCATGCTTATTTCTAGGCAATGAGATTTATCAAAAAGGGTATCAATATTATGACCCTACTAATTAAAGCACATAAGTGACCACTACAAGAAAATTGTCTAATAGCAACAGAAATGTTGGGCCACGTTTCTGAAGCCCAACAATCGTTTCCCTCACTTACTTTAACGCAAACTTTCTCAAATCAGCTCCAAAAGATACAAATTTTTATGGAGAGGTAGATACATGTCTTATGAATCTATTGCTTCAAGAATCACTCAATTTGGAGGCTAGACGAAGGAGTT
>JANITX010000005.1:34385220-34404895 GCA_027564395.1 Erythroxylum ulei
GAATGTCTTAATTCCTCTCCCGATTGATTATCGTGCAATCCCGAACACTGAAAATGAGACCCGAGACACAAGACCCTAATGCATCTCCCTCATACGTAGTTCGAATCATGAAAATTCAATCGAAATCGGATTTAGAATGCCTTAATTCCTTTTTCTGGAGTTAAACCTTAATTTATTTCTAATGTAATAAAACCAGAAAAATAGAAAAATGTTACTTTATAAATTTCCCGAACCTGAAAATTGACCCGAAACACCCCGGGGTACCTTGCGAGAAATCTGGAATTTTGGGGGGCTTTTTTTAAGAGGGTACTGTAGCTTTTGTAATGAGGTTAGCCGCCGACATCATCGCTGACGTCGGTGCGAGTGGCCGAATGCCGCGCCGACCAGTGTGGGCGCGTGCACAGCACGCGCGGCCACGTAGCGCGCATCTACAAGGCCACGTGGACGGCCCGGATGGGCGCCGTACGCTCCCGCCGTTCCACACGGGGCACCTGCAACGGGCCGCTTGCGCGCGTGCGACGCACGCCCAACACGCGTCGCCCAGCGGCTGGAGCCTCGTGGTGCGCCCGGATTGGCGCGTGTGCGGCACGCGCCTTCCGCGCAGGTGGCCCCTTCCCCGCTACAGTAGCGTCGGGCGCTTGCATCTCTGGCGGTCCCGACATCGGAGATGATTTCCGGTGTCTCGGAACTCCGTTTTTCGCTCCGTTCGACCCGTTTTTTGTAGCTAACCTCATGTAAACTACTTTTATGCAATCAATCGCGCAAAAAAGCTAGAAAACGAATCAAAAACAACGAAAAACCAAATGAGATGAAAAACCGAAAAACCTTCGTTTACGGCAATCCGATCACGTAACCGCTCTGATACCACATGTTAGTACGTAGAGGGGACCTTATTACGTACCCCAGGGTCCCGTGAAAGGATTAAAAACAAAGGTAATGCAGAATACTTGGATTCGGTTCCATCTCTGATTTCAATGCCGATTTTGCGGTCCAAACGACTCCGAATCTCCTGGGACCTTTAGCGGAAAATGCTCACCGACTTATGGGCAAGGCCTTTCTACAGTTTTCTCAAATCTCGAGCTTCCTTAACGGGTCAGGAACCATATGCTCGAGAATCCTCTTCTTGAGTAACTGTAGGAGATCTTACCTTTATATAGCTTCCATATCGGGCTTCCCCATCACAAGGCTGATATGGACTCGGTCTACACTAATTGGGACCCATTTTTCTTATGGACTTTGAACCATTGATTTAGATCATTTATTGGGCCACTTAATTATCTTTATCTGGATCAAATGATGTAACTTAACCGGTAATTTATTTAAAACCAAAATTGCAATTAATGTTAGTCTAACTTTATGAGACATTGACAAAATTTTCCCTAAGGATAAAAATGTCTAACAATCTTCTCATTTAGTTGATATTTCAGTCACTAAAACACAACTTAAGCACTCTTGTTTTGATCATACAATATACTAAGGGCTTTAGTATTATGCACACACATGAATATAATGAAACACTCTAAAAACTTCTCAAGACTCTCGCTAATGCCAATGATCCTTTTAGCAAATCATATATGGTCTATTATAATTAAAAAACTCAAAATGATTGTTAAAAACAAAAAATAGTGATTGTAATAGATAGTTTTAAGAGAACTTGTCGATTATTATACTACAATGATTGACCAGTGTAACGATTAACCTAATCTTACAAACTCTCGATAAAAAGCTAAACTTTCTTCCAAGGACTTTAGTTAACTGATGTATGCTGATTATTGTTAGTGAATACATAAAATCAATTAATTTGGCCGAAACGGTCACTTAACATGGTATCAGAGCTTTTGTGACCAAGTGGTCGTGAGTTCAAATCCTACCACCCACATATTATTCAGCACAAGGTAGAGTAAATCTGTGCAAGTTTTAAGCCCAAAGGGCTTTCACTTGAGGGGGTGTGTTAGTGAATATATAAAATCAATTAAGTCGGCCTCACATAACAACTTAAACTATTGTGATGAAACAGTCATTTAACAATTATGTCCAAAGTACCTTGAAATTCTAACATTAATCATCCAAATCTAGGAAAATAGTGGGTCAAGGTGAGGCATAGGTGACCAATTTTTTTTTTATATATAATTTGAGCTCTACTTAAGATTTAGCAGTGTGAAGCTTGACCATATTGGAATCAAAATAATTTCAAGCTATTAACTAAAATAACATTATTTTATTTAAATCAATTTAAATTATTCGGGTCAATTTAGATTGACCTTCGTAAACTTGAGCCTGCCTCGAAGTAGTCAATTTAGGCTTGAGTTATTGACTTTGAGGCTTGTTAAATTGGGTCCTTTTTTCATCATTACCCAAATCACTGCTTTGGCCCATCAAACTTCTTGAAACAATTTTTTAAAACTTGTGAAGTTCAGGCTAATTTGAAAAGAGAACTTGATCTAAAATTATTTCAAAAACATTTTGATGTTTTAAGAGAGTTTTCTTAAAAACATTCCCAAATTTCCTATAAATTAAAATGAATATGTGATATGCCTTAAGAAATTATTATGTGATGGTTTAGTCTCTAATTCTTTGAAATGATCAAAATAGGGTTATGAGAAAGATCACAATTTTATTATATATGGAATAACTTCATTCTTTTTCGTTCTTGATTTACTTGACTTGAATTGCTTCAAAGCTCTTTCATTGCATTTGATGCTTATCTTTAGTTATTTTGATCCTTTGATCACTTTGATCTTTTATTGAATTTGGTCTTTGATATTTTACTTAATTCTTTGAAAAATTAATTTACATAGTTATAACATATTTTCTTATGATTAAAAATATAAATTAAAACTTCATATAGTTTAGCTCTATGCTAAATAAGATGATAATTAATTGATGTTGCATTAATTCCTTGTACAAAAAGAAACATATTCTCTTATTTTGTCTTTTACATTAATATGTAAATGTTATTGTAATAATTAACATTGTTTAAATTCTTAAACTTATTTAAGTTTAAAAACAATCACTGAAGTATTATTTTGTACTAATGCATGAACTTCTTTTACTATAACTCATTATTTTTAATCAATTATCATCTTAATTATACATTACCTTTTTATAATACTCATAATTAAATTCATAAAAAATTTTATTTTCCTATAAGTATTAATCAATTAATTAATAAATTTTACAAATTCTTACAAGTTATTTTATTCCTATATTATAATCATTTTAACTTCTTAACTTAAGGACCTCATTTCAAGTATATAATCAATTATTAAGAAATTATAATACGATACTAATTATTACTATTTTTTGGTTACTATTACAAATTAAAAAGTAATTTGAAATATATATAATATAATATAAACAAAATAAGTATTGTGATATTTATTTTAAGTATAGAGAAGTAATAGATATAAGAAAAAATAAACTTATATTAAATTTTTTAATAAAAAATAACCAACCAAAATATGCGTTTATGGTTAGTATACATTAGAGGTGATACAAAGAAAAAGTCATTCTTTTACGATTGCTACGTAAGACTAACTTTGTATGTATCATTTTAAGTAAGATTATAATTATTGTAAAGAAAGACATTTTCTTCATTTTTTTTACCACATATAACTAATCTTTGCCAACTAAAAACGTAACTAATTAATATTATATAATTTATCAGTATTCATATTTAAAAAATTGATGCATTAATTATTTGTCCTAACACTTAAAAGCTCCTTTATTTTCTAACTCAATATAAATGCTTAATCATTAGAAATCATCATGTTTATAGTTATATCCATATTACCTTCTTAAGATACCAATAATTAATATCATTAATACCATTTGGGAAGATGGGAAACATGGTTTTTCAAAAAAAAACTCAATTACTAAATCAATATGTTAGTGAAATTATACAAATTCTTCCATGTTTATATTTACTGATTGAAATCGTTTTAGTTATAATTTGATCTATTATTATTCAGATACTATTACAAATTTTAAACTATGATGACATATGTTAGAGAATTTTAATGAGATTCAGTTATAACAAGATCTTTTGTTATTTTATTTCATGTGAATTGAATCTTGGTCTAAAAGAATGGCATGTTTTACAATCAATCAATAGTTCATTGTATTACTTTTATAGTAATCAATAATCTTGATTAACTATATCAAAATAGGATTGAATAATATTTTAAAATACTTTAATTTGTAGTATGGTACTAATAATTGACAAATTTTAGTAAAAAAGATTTATTTTATAATTATCAAACTAGAAAAACTTGGCAAAAATTAAAAATAAATCTTTTAAGAATAATTAAACTAAAGGAAATTTCTATTAGCCTTTACTTATGGTAAGTACCTCGAGCACAGGAATTTGTATTATAGGTCAATTTCCGTAAAATCCTATTGGACATATTAGTCTACTGAGAGATTTGAGTCTTTTAGCAAGTTATAATTAGTAGACCTTTATGTATGGATGAGGCAACTTCAACCCATAAAAAAATTAGATATGCCAGACTGTGTATCATTGTCGATATGAATCAAACTTATGAGGAAGAAATCCCTTTGTTAAGATTGGAAGCTAAGGACACCATTATTAATGTTTGTTACAATAAAGGCCTTTATTGTAAGTTGTAACAATAAGGAAAGGAACAGAAGCCTACTAGCTAGCGATTTTAGATGGGTTACTATGTTGAATTGATGTCTTCATATTGTCCCCTAATTCCTCCCAATATTGCTGAGGCAGTAAGCCAAGAGTCCCCATAGCCTGTCCCAACCAATATGAGCAAATTAGGAACCAAACTTGAAAATATTCACCTCTTGTTCAGACCTTAAGTCATGTTGAGGTACTCTTGTGATTCCTTCAATAATTGCCTCTAATGTTATTGAGTTTCCATCGTAAAGATGCTGAGTTTCCAAGACCTCAAGCGCCTTGTTTTGAGTGTCAAAAACAATGGATTTTTGAATTATATAGTATTATGTAACGTGAATATCATAGTTATGATATGATTGTAAATTTATTTATTATTATATAAATCTAACTTTTTTTTTGATAACATAAATCTAACTTATAAGTTAATTAATCAAACACATACATGCGTAATTGATCAATGTCAGCCTTTTATCTTAGTCCGTATCTCTAGCTGTTATTCTATTCTTAAAGGCCAAGTCAGTCCTTTAGAACGAACTTTTTATGTTTTTGTGATACAAAAAATGCCCCCCATTTATCTGTTACTTCTTGTCTTTTTGGTACACCTGAAAAAGCGTTTTGGTGTAAATTTTTAGTATCATATATCACAGTTGAACGTTTGATGCTAACTTTTATGATTCACATTCATACATAAAATCATAGCTGTAACGTTAACTTGTTTAACAGGACGCTTCAACTGCAAATGATTGCGGTCCTGAAAACAATCATTTCCAGTCAGTAGCTCACAAATTATTTCTTTTTTTGTGAAAAGCTGCTTATTATTATTAATAAGCCTTGCAAGTTACAAAATACAAAATGGAACATAAACTCGACTAAAAGTTCACTCCACCAACACCAAAAACACTCAGATTTTAGTATTGAGCATCAACTAATTTTGATTAGATTCTATGTAGATTTGAGGTGTTGAATATAGGCCACTAAACTGCACTTATATATAAACATACTCAATCTTAAACATCATAGGGTAGATATAGGTCAGTTCCATAGCTTAAAGTTGGTCTGGCCACAGAAATGCTCCCGTAGCAAATGCCCTTTTCTCATCAAGATTGCCCTTAGAGCTAAGTCCATACTCGTTGAGAAGCATGTCAAGCTTCCACTCTTCCATCTTCTCGTAGTCTGTTTTTGTGTACTTCGGATAATGAAGAGGCATTTGGAAACCGCTTGGACAAGTCTCCTTCCCCCCTCCAACCTTGGTAGCACCATCCTTCCGGGTCTTGGCACAGTCCTGAACATGTCCATGATGTTCAGTTGGGCATGCTATAACTTCATAGCGCTGCAGACTAGTAGTGCCTGTGTGACTAAATACTTGGGTGAAAGCAGAATTTAGAAACCATTTTAGAGCCATCTTGGCTGGGTTCAAAAGGATAAAGGGAAATAAAAGTGAGGGAAGAGTAAAATCAAGCTACAAAGCAAAGCACACATTTGTCATTATTTATAGGTGGGCATACTTGAGATATGGTTCCCAACATTATGTTTTAGGGTATTTCGTATACGAATGGCAACGAATGATGCAATGTTTCACATTAAATCTGAAGTAGACCTTGCTTCATATTAGTTTTAGCATCAAGATTGAATGCATACGTCAATTATATCAGGGAGGAAAGATGTTTCTAAGGGAAATGGTAGTCTCAATTATTGGGGCTATTATGAATGCCTTTTATCCAAAGTAATGGTACATGGCTACTATGAGTCCAACTCATTGTCTGGAGTTATTGTGGTAGTTGGTAGCAGCTTTTAATCTTAGAAACCAGCAGCTTATATTGAATTTGTCCAGGAGAAATATCAATCATTAGTAATGGTTTCGATTGCTTCAAGTGATGAGTTGGAGAGTGTCAATAAGCTGACGTTGATTTGGCGGCTTATAGGAATGTGATGAACATAATACTGCCACCAATTTAAAATAAATTAGTTTTCCTTTAAACCAAACTTGTTAAACTATTTGCCAAGATTTCTGGGAACGGAGTTTCATGTAAACCTCTTCAATAATTGAATTGAAGGAGACTCCACTCAATCATAGGGAAGGAGTGAAAGCTGCTCAACTTATAATTATTCACCGTGATTCTCTTAACTGGTCATGGGCATCATACAGTAATCCTTTCCGAAGCGGACATAGCTCCAAAAGCGGTTGGTGCTTGCTTTAAGTTACATTACAGCTAAAATAAGGTCAGGTATGCTTCAGTTTTCTTAGATTGGCTCCATCTAATTAGAATTGCCATTTGCAGTAGGATTCAAGGAGCACATTGGACATGGGTTAGTGTAAGTTTTGGGCTTCCTTCTTGGAAGTGGAATCCATGTATGGAATTACATATGGATTTGGTTTTTCCAACGTTGTTGCCCTTAAAACTACGCTTGACAAAATGGAATGAGCTCAGGCTCTTTTTCAAAAATTTTGAACCCTATATCGGACTTAAGCTTAGACTGCTCAGCTCGGCATGATACCCAAAAGTTTAAAAAATAAATAAATTTGTTTTCTAAATTTTAAATTAAAACAGAAAAATAAGTTAAACCTGAGCTTGATCGAACTTTAGACTATCCCAGTCCAATTGAACTTTGAGCACACTACCCAAGCCTATACACTAACTCTCAGGCTCGAGCCTAGCCTGACTCGACTAGTTAGTATCCCTACTTGTAACTATGTTTAATGTTTCAAGTAAATGATGACTATTGTCAAATCTCTTCCTATTAACTTAATTATAACCATAATCCAAAATTTTAAACATTTCTTATTCTTCTTCTTCTTCAATTTTTTAATTGTGAGAATTGATTTTCTTTCATCTAATGACAATGAATGGGTTTAGTATTATGAAAAGTATTCATATATTAAAGTCTAAATATAAATAATACGAGGAATCTAAAATTAAGATATACAAAAATTAGCAATCTTACATTTGCAAACTTTTTACTCTAGCTAGGCTAACAAAAAGAGTTTGGTTTAGTTCAATTTTGTTTGAAGTTAATCAAAAGATTTTAATTTGATCAAACTAAGGTTCTAACCTAATACAAAAAAAAAAATCAAGTTAAGAGTACCCATCGCAAACTCAAATTTTTTCCTATCTTCTTATCCATCATATGTAGAATTTTTAGATCAACTCGAAATTCCAACGAACTTGGATTTGAGCTAATGTTCTAACAAATTTTTAACTTAAAATTTTAGTTTACTTATTATTGAATATCATTTTATTCCTCTATTTTTCCTTTTTTGATACAATTCTTTATGTATACAAAAAAATATTAAGCACATACTAACAAATACTTAACATTTAATTCGAACAATTTAAACCTTTTTCTATCAGTAATCATAACCCTTCTCTTTGTAGTTTGTATGCCCTCCTTCTAGCACTGACAAGTTCGTCAAGAATGGGTAAGGCCCATACTTTGAGCACTCTCACCTCTGCAATACACTTCCTTCTCTTATTGCATCTCTTTCACTCAATCTCTCGTACTTGAGGTAAGGTCAGCCTTATTTACTGCACTTCCAGATAACAAAAGACAAATGAGGTAAGAAAAGGGGGACATACATTTAAACTATCAATCTTATAAGCCTTGTCATTTTCTTTCAACTTCCCTTGGTTGAGAATTAACTTAAACATTAGAGTGATAGCAGCTTTTGGCATTATTTTGTAAAAATTCAATAATTGATATAATAATTTTGCACTTAACATATGACTAGAGATGTGAAGTCCATGCTTGCACTATTTGTGAGAATCCAATCAAGAAGCCAAGGTTAAGATGATTTTTTGAGATTCAATGATGGGAAGATCAATGACAATGAGGGTTCCTCGATAGGAAACTGACCAATACTAGTCCAAAGAATCAATGTTGGTCATATTCTTCAATCTAGAAGAGCAAATTAAGGGACTAGATGTTATGTCTTGTTAGAAGCAGGAAGCTTTCAAGCCAACAAAAGGAGTAATGACATCGTCAAGCTTAGGAATTTTCGATAAAAAGATGTCTTGAGGACTATAGAGGGACCATAACATATCAATTTTAGAAAAATACCAATGCGAGAAACTTCCTTATCATAAGGTCATTGAAGGAAGGACAAACAATTTCACCTACCAATGTTTAACAAGACAAGACTGGACCAACCTTGGACAACCTTTTCATACATGAGAATGTAAGTGAGCTATGCTTACAAAAATTTAAACTGCCTAACTTTAAGACATATAATGGTACAATAATCCAAAGAATCATATCACTAGATATTAAAAGATGATGGACTTGTAACTAGGCTTAAGACATTTTTTTTAAATCTTATTGGGAGTTGCGAGAGATTGACATAAACCATACCAAAGAAGTCAGTTTTAAGCTTCAAACATCTCAAGTCTAGATTTAAGGCTCATTTTGTTAGCAACAAAAAGAGACCTACGAACTCATCTACTCTCTTTGACGTGGTGAAAATATAAGGTGACTTGTATGAAATATGCATATATTATATTAAGTATTTTGCTCGTTTTTAATACTATATTACCTTCTTTTACTTAGTTTTTGTTATATTTTCAGTTAATTATGCAAATTGAACATTTATATAATATTATTCAAGAATTGGAGGCAAGTCTAAGCAAAAATATTAAGAAATTCTCAAATTCTTATATAAATTCACAATTCACAATTCACAATTCTCGAGAGAAGCTAGTGAGTGGACTGTAGCTTATATAGAGGGGTTAAATGAGGTGCTTGTAGGGGATCTACGTTATCTTTCTAATGTTGGGGTGAAACCTTTTATGAGACTTTATAGAACTTAATGCATTCAAGAGGAGTTAGGTTAACCAATCGAAAAGTAAATGGTTATAGTTTAAAAGAGTGAAATTTTTGTGTCTAATAAGTCTTACTTGTCCAAAACATTTATAGGTTCTAGGTTAATTGGATCATGAAATTAAAAGAATTACTAGAGAAAGTAATCACCTAGATATAACCACTTTATTGCATTTTATTTTATTAATTATCTTATCATTTATTCTATTGGCTATTGTCAATTAGTAGGTTTAGGTTTAGGTTTATTTTTTAATGTTTTTTATTTAAAGACCATAAACTATCATTTATTTATTTCCTTTAAAATAGTTAATAGTATTAGAATTTTCTATGTATATGACTTCTTTATGAGATCAGTACTCTACTTACTATTATATTTCTTACCAATGATATGTATACTTTCCTCGTTAGTGAGTGCATACACTCATCAAGTTTTTGGCATGCTAGGAAGCAACTAGTTTTGGGAACTTATTAACTATTTTTCTAATTTTATATAATTGCTTTCTTATTTTATTTTTATTAGATTCCTTTTTCTTGTTCATATTTTTATGTAAATTTTCTTTATATTTGTCTTTTGTTTTTATTTAATGTAATTTAGGAGTATTTATGGCTTATAATGAGAAATTGACAGTTTGTATTTCTAAAACAATCCAAAACTTGAGAGAACCTTATAGTGAAATTAAAGAAAGCATACTAAGCAAGAACTTAGATACACTGGGATTACAACCTGAAAGGATGGAAGAAGAAAAGAGAACTATAGTGGCGTACGCTAAACCAGCTCTCATAGGAGCATAATCGAGCATTGTGAGGTCGAAAATAAATACTTACTATTTTGATACCAAACCCAACATAATCTTAATGCATTCAAAAAAATTGTACAATTTGATTGATTACTTGATGAGAATCTTGATGCATACATCACCAACTTTTTGAAGTTATACGACACATTTAGAATCAATGATGTAATAGAAGAAACTATTAGGCTGAGACTATTCCCATTCTCACTAAGGGATTTAGCAAAGTAATGGGTGAAGACATGATTAATTGGATTAATCGATATTTGGGTGAGTATTATAAAGAAGTTCCTTGCCAAATGCTTTATCCCATTTAAGAAAACAAAGCTAAAAAAAGTGATGTCTCTTCTTTTCAATAATTTGATAATGATATCTTATATGAGACATGGGAAGAGATACAACAATTTACTAAGGAAATATCCATACCATAGCCTTTCAATATAGATGTAAGTCTAAACATTCTATAACGGTTTGCTAAATTCTACAAGATATATGATAGATGCTATAGTAAGTGGAATGCTAACTTTAGAGTAGAGGTTCCTGTAGAGATAATAGAAGAGATGGCCATAAATAACTACTATTGACAATTAAGAAGGGAAAAAGCTAACATATATTTTGGGATTTAGAACATAAATGTTATGACTACATTGATAGTTCAAATAAAGGTGATAGCAAGATAAATAAACAACTTGAGCTTTCTATTAAGAACATATCAAGTTATATGTTGTGAACTATACGGGGGAGGACATCAAGGAAGCAAGTGTCAAGCTAGGAATTCTTAACGAAATTAGGGGAGTTAGTTGATTTATGTGAAGTTTGAAGAGAAAAACATATTTATATGAAGTTTCAAGAGAAAAACAACCTATACAATAAGGCATAATTTAAGATGAAGAAATCAATTTATTTTATCTTTAGTAATCATGATGTGAAATCAGTCTGTTTCATATCAAATCAACAACTTGCCTAATAACACCATTCCTAAACTTAGGAAGCACATGAAGGAGGTTTTCCTAAAGGGTGACAAGTAATCTAACAAGAAGAACGAAAAGGAGAGCAAGGAAAAGATACTACTAAAGGAGTATAAGCCAATAATTCCTTACCCTACAAAATTATTTTAGGTAGTCAAGAAGAAAGAGACTAGTACTTATGAGGGGTATAGAGGAAATTCAAAAGAGTACCTTAAAAAGGAAGCTGTAGATTCAAAATAAAATGAAGGCAATATCAAAGTCCTCCCAAACATCATACTAACAAAGATGGGTGGCCTATAGAGTTTTAATATTTTTTGCACAATAGGTTGTATTTACATTAATATGGTATTAGTAGATATAATAGAAAATATTAATATAACGTCTTATTATATGTTTAAAAAGATTAGGATTAGGAGAATCGAAACTAGTATAAGAATGATTTACCTTGATAATAATTTAATAAAAAGTCCTAGAGGCATAAAGGAGAACGAAAGGTCATCATTAATATATTCCTATTCCCAATAGATTTTTATATTCTAAGTATTAATGATGAAGAAGAAAATTCTTTATTTAAAAGTAAACCCTTTAGAGCTATAATAATTTAGGTGAGAAAGGTGAATTGATACTTAGGATTAGAAATGAAGTATTTTATGTTGTACAATGATACACCACTTATGCCTACTAGAGATTGCATTTATTTTTAGTGTTAAGGACTAATAATTTAGTTAGCAACACAAGGGAATGCACCTATAAGTATAAAATGACTTTAAAGAAGATTAGAGATGAAAGAATAAAAAAACAGGCCAAGGAAAAGCTTACTCATCATGTGTTTATTGAATTGTGGTATTGAACATGGCCTAGGATATACTTATGTCCTAGACTATGTTGATTTATGAGTTTTATAGAAGGATCCATGTCTGGGTTGTACCAATTCCCTAGGCTATACTAGTTCCTTAGGTTGTGTCTTTAAAAAGTTAAAGATAGTGGGAACTATAGTCTAGGGATATGCTCATACCCTAGATCATGCATTTAATAATTAAAGATGGTAGGATCTATAGTTTAGGGATACGTTTATACATTTGGTCATTGATTTAGAAAATTTTTTACGGAGCTCCTTAGTATTTGAGCTATAGCTATGCATTATAGTTTTGTATTCAAAATTGTCAATTCAAGAACTCCCCAAAATCTGTATTACAACTATGTCACAAACTATGTTGCTAAAATTTTAGAAGTTTGAAGGTTATCCTAAACCCAATTTACATAACATTTTTCATCTTTCTTTCATTTTCTCTCAAGTCCTCTAAACAATCAATCCAAAAATTGCATTCCTAGGCCATTATTATTAGATTTTTGGCATTCTCCATAATTGTTCATCAAGATTCATCTATTTTTTCTTCTCTAAATCTCAACTTTATCACAACTCAGGGCTCTAAATGAAACTTCTAGGATTTTTGTCCTTTTTTCTTATTCATTGATTATTGTAGCTTTTAAAAACTTAACATAACAAAAATGATGATCTTGCAATTGTCTATTTGCAAGATGTCAAACATTAGAGCCATCAGGGGTAAATTAAGCATTAGTACACACTCGCAGGAGACAATCTTAAGCGAGCACCTAATACTAGTTAGTATCTAGACTTAAAGATTTTGTTTTTGAAGAAATTGAATTGTACTAAGCCTTTAAGGCATGAAAAAGTACAAGAGAGATTGTATCATCAAGCTAAGCATACTCCTTCAAGTGGAGTTATCAAGATTAGTAACTAAAACTATAATACATAATGATTTTCCAGGTCATTACATAACTAAAACAAATTACAGGTTCTATGTATTATTGATGCAGCTTTCATCACCAATTTTGTTTTTGAAGGTGTTGATATGAAGCTGATTTTTTGAATGAGTTCTTTGTGAAATATCTCCTTATCATAATTAACACAACGGAAAATTCTCCAATTTCTCTCATCCTAAATGTTTGATACAATGTATGAAAATGCAACACAAAAGCACCATTTCAAAGTGTTGCTTTTATAATTGATGGTGGAGCACCTTTCAATTATCACATGCCAGTCCTTTGGAGCATTAGGAATATGACATAAGTGAAGTAAGTAATTCTAACTATTCTTGATGAAGTCACACTAGAAAAATAGATATTGTATATTTTCCTCAACCCTCCTACAAAATGAGCACCAATTAGGAATTTCCAAGTACTTGGATAGTTTGTTTATTGGGAAGCTGCAGTTCATGGCCATCCATAGGATTGTGGAAGCTTGAGGATTGAAATGTTTATTCCATGTAATTTTGTTCTATAGAATATGACTGAGTTGCCTCTTAAAAATTTCCTACATAAATGGTTTGTGAATTCTCCTGACCTTGTGTGTTTCCATCTTGCAACATCTTCTTCATACACAAGTTCTCTCTTCTAATATGGTTTGGTATAGGATAGTGATCAAACAATTGCCTATTAGATAATTCCACTGCAACTGGGGCATCATTATCAATCATTGTTTTCAACAAGTCCATGGAAACCAGATTTTACGGAGGATTAGTAGACACTAGTTGTCTTGCCAGAATTTGGTTGTCTTAACATTTCTTATAAGGTTGATTATCTATAATATGAATTTTCCCTTGTTTTTAGGATAACTTGCATCAAATAGGATACACATGAGGAGAGGTTGTAGCTTCAAATGTTTTTGTCCTTAAGATAATATTCATGTATCCATTTGAACCATAAAGATTGTTTGTCCTTGCATAGTCTCCACAGCCTCTTAATCAACATGATCGAATTTAAGGTCCTAAGAGGAATAAGATTGAGACCACTTTCATTTCTTAGAGTGCACACTTGAGTCCATGTGATCCTGAATTTACATATAGAAGTATTAGATCCTGACCATAAGAAATCTTTGAAAATCTTGTCTATGTGCTTAGAAATAGAAACTAGAAAAGCCGTGTGAGCAACCTAAAAAACATTTATAAAATTAAGAATAGAAGATATAAGCTACAATCTAATATCTACAGATAAATTTTTGTTGCTTTAATTGGAGATTCTAGAGTTAATTTTATCAATGAGGAACAAGAACTCCTTACAAACCATCCTTGAATTAGAAATAGGAACCCCAAGATAAACCAGTGGGAGATGATGTAATTTGAAACCTATCATTGATATGATATTGAGTTCCAGGTAGCTGGCACTCTTAGAAAGATAAATGGACCTCTTGATGTCGTTAACTTCATGACATGAAATTTTGTGAAGATTTTAAGTGTTATCATCAAGGTTTTGATGGTGTTTACATGAACGTTGGACAAGGGAATTAAGTCATATGCAAAACAAATATTAGAAATCCTATAACTCTTACAACTTGAATGATATTTGAATAGTCTAGACCTTTCTATCAGTTTTTTTAGAAGTTTTTTGAAGACTTCCATAGCTAGTGTAAATAGATAGGGTGATAAGGATAAATTTTTCACAATTAGAAGTAATTAGTTATGTTTGATATGAATTTTTTTCATGAGGCCCCTTATATTTTAAACTCATTTTTATAGATATTTAATTAGTTAATATATGTTTTAATAATTTTTATTCAACTTTTTATGTTGTTTTCTAACATTTCAGTACACACTGATTGACCAATATCTTAGTGTAGTTAACCAGTGTGCCCAAAAATTACATCTCCCCCTTTTTTGAGATTGTTAAAGGTCTTCATCGTTTATCTAATCGCCTAAATAGCCAAACTCTTTGACCAATACCCTTTAGATGTTCCTGATTTTATGACTTCTTTCTTTTTCAAGAGTTTACGAAGAGTTTGGTTGCACTCATTGTTTAACCAAATACCTTTAGTGGTCGACCAACATCACTCATTAGTCAACCAATATTCTGATCCTCAAATTTTGTTTATTCCATCAAGTTTATAAAAACACTGTTAGCTATCCTTGGTTAATTAATAATCAACATTAGTTGACTAATAAAGTTGGGTTTCAAAACCAAACCAATTTTTTTAATTATGCCTCCACTATTCATTATTCCTTCTCTCTAAAACACCAACACTCGTCAACCAATCCTCCTATTTTTAATCTCTTCTCCACCTCTTTTCTTCTATTCTTCTATGTTATGTTTTTATCTTCAAAATCCTAAACAATACACCCTTTTCCTTCATAAAACATCATCCCCCGTTTCATAAAAATTTATTAAATTATATTAAATTGAAATTTCGTTATTTGTGGGTTTCAAATTTAGGGATTTTCAATCTTTTCTTAATTAAAATCTATCATTTCTAATTGATTCCTTCATAGTTAAATTATAAAAGGAGTTAAGATTGTTTCCCTTTCAATTAGATTGATATATCTTTAATTTTGTTCAATTATGATATTTTGGGAAATTTTTCATATTTATATTTTGAAAATTTAGGGCTTTATATATTATACATTCTTTTACAAACTTGATTTTTATATATTACAATTATGCTTTTCTTTATTACTATTTCAACCCCTTAATTTTGTCAAAACTTTCCCTTGATTATTTAATTGAATTTTTAACTTAAGAATAATACCAAAATTTGGAATTTTAAAATTAGAAACAATTAGGGATATTTCTATCAAAATTGACCTTTTGTTTTGACTCCTTAAATATTCAATAGTATGCTTTAGTGAAAAAGTTTGTCATTCTTAATCAGATATATTTTGATTATTTCTACTGAGTCAGTTTATATCATGACACTTTACATTTGTGCATTTTTAAATAATGATTCTAAAAAATAGGAAGAAACATTGGTGATATTAGATTTAGGGGGAGGAATAACACTCAAGGGGAGTGATCATTTTGTTACTTTTGTATTTCGTGCATCTTATGTGACATGCTTGGTTAATTTTATTGTATCTACATGTATGGATATTTATTTGATATTAAATATCTCTTTCTTCTTGATATTGAATTATGTTCTTAATATTAAATTATGTTTTATGCATGAATTAAAGGGGAGCTAATCACCTTGATATTTATTTGTGAGCTTAATATTATTTTTCTCTAATATCACAAGTGTTTTGTCATCATTAAGAAGGTGGAGATTGTAGCGCCCCGCTCCCGCTGCGACCCGCTCCCGATATCGTAGTGATATCCGAGCTCGAGCCCGCGGAAGTGGCACGCTAGACCAGTCGTTCAGTCGGTCGGTCATAATAGAGCTCGGCACTTATGGCTCGGCATCTATAGCTCGGTACTTAGTACAGTCGGTCGGCAGTTTATCGCTCGGCATTCTATCGCTCGGCATTTATCGCTCGTCATTCTAAACAGTGGTTCGGCCTCGGCCACTATGGCTCGGCTTAAACAGTATTTCTATTTATTGGTCGATAAAAGTTCATGCAGTACAGTACAGGACAGTACATTTATAATCCATGCCGAGGAGGCAAAGTCAGTCGGTTAACAGTACAGTACATGCCGGAATACCCCGTTAGGCCAACGGGAGTACATACAGCATTCAAGTGAAGGATAGAGGTCGGGATCAGTTCGCATCTGCATTACATTTCTCTATTTTGTATTGAATTGTATATTTCGCAAAATTTTGTATAAATTTGTATTTCGAAATGACTCAAGTGTATTGGATTTGTTAAAGGGCCCAAATGGCTATTGATAGCCTTGTTGATTGTATTATGTTAGTTGGAAATGTTTCTGAAGGAAAGTGGGCCTAAATTGATTGTTGATTTCCCCATATTGTGTTTGTGGTTCAAATAAAATATGTATACCGATTTCTGACTAATTGAGCGCTTTAGCATGTCACCCTAGCTGGGCAAGGACTCGAACATCAACCACGATGTCAGGTTTGGGTCATTGCGGGAGTGGGGTGCTACATTTATGTGGTGTCAGAGCCCAGAAGTACTATCTTATATGGGCATTCTGAAATATGTGTCAAGTTACATGCATATTGGTCATAGCAGACAATGACAACTGATTCCCAGTATGAGTCACATCCATGAGCATTCCTTAAGAGTCTAAGCTATTAGAAGCATTGAAAAAATGGTGATATGACAGAATGTGAGAAAATAAAGGTTTATGGACGTGTTGGAGATGAGAAATAGTAACTGGTTTTGTATGATAGATAAAGGTTCACCCTAAAGGGGTATGTACCCTTGAAGGTTATATAAGTGTCGTGGATCGATTGAAGACAATGAGAATATGAGTAGAAATGAGGAGACTAAAGTGTACAGTCAGAATAAAATGAAATCATAAAATGGTTATGATCATAAAAGCATGAAATTGGAACCAAAATGGTTATACGAGTATTGTGATAAGAGTTTGTAATTCAGTATAAGGGGATATTAGGGGAAAATTGAGACTGAAAATTCATAATGATTATGCATCGAAAAATCTCGATTGGTTGAGGATATATATATATATATATATATGAAAAGAAATAGTATATAGATGGATATAACAGATAAAGATTCTGTGTATTTGTATCAGTGGATGTATTATTGAATATGAAATTGATATTGTGTTCTAGTGATATGTCCTCGAAGGTGATATAAATGTGAATACACTGTTATGAGTTGTTTGAGGAAAAATAAGGATATAAGTAGAAATGATGAGATTAAAGTGTGTAAGCTAAGTTGATATGACCTTGAAAATTTGAACTTGGACTTAGAATGGTTGTGTGATTATCGATATAAGAGTTTATGATTCAGTATGGGAATATATTTGTGGAATGGAGATTTAAGCTTCATATGGGTTATGCCCTTACAATTATAAATTGATTGAGTATATATATATGTGAGATGAAATAAATGACAGTTGGAAGTTGAGATGATGATAGCAATATATGAAAAAGTTGTTGAGTTTAAGTTGCTTTGCCATTGGGAGTGCACATCTAATAGTGGGATCACCATGACAAGTGAAACTATTAAGCTTATATGAATAATATGCATGAAGATGATATAGGAAGTAATCGGTAACTTGTTGAAGAAGTGCTAATCGTAGTTCCTATAGTTTAAAGTTCAATATAAGTTAGAGTAAGACGTGAGAGTACTTGTAGTGATCGATTGGGAAGGAATTGAGATTGTCAATGATGTTACCATATGTGATGAATTTGAGGAAAAGAAGAAGGACAAGATTATGGCATGATCTCCATGATCGAGGACTGGCACAAAAGGAGAAGAGTTATCTAGAATTGAATGGAATTAAAGTATCCTTAGTATAAGCTACTAATTGGTGATTAGAGATAAATACATCTCTAGATAAGAGATGTAATGATTTTGGTGATATATGCCAAGGTATTAGAGTAAATGAAATTGTTTAGTACCTCACAAGGCCTCATTACAAGGGATGCTCCAATCATGTAAGCTATGACATAAATTGATCCTACTGAGATATGATGACTAGTTGAAATTGATCTTCTTGAGGTACTAAGAATGACTGATAAGTAATTATGGAAATAGTTGATTGATAAGGATTTCATGAATAGAATCGATGATTGTAGCAAGAAATTTTCTTTCAAAGAAGAATTTTCCAAAATTGAGTTAAGTTGATCAGACGATTCAGTTTAAGAGTGGTCATTAAAGAAACAAATCGGGAATGAATATGTAATAAATTAAAAGTGAATAATGGAATCATATCCCACGTGGAGACTCAGGCATAGGAAGTGGAATATGCTACTGAGGGTGTATGCATTTTGTTTAATGTAAAATATCCAACTATGTGAGTGGATTTTTAATTCGAAGTGACCCTATTGCAAGCATAAGGAGAATATAAGTGTACAATATATTTGATGTAAACATGTTTGCGAGATCCCAAATTGAATCTGAGGAAGTGATACCAACGCGCAAAGTGAAGTATTCAAATGAATTGAAAATGTGTGGAGGAACCAGTACGATTGAATAGGCATTTGAATAAGTCGATGTGAATTAAAGGAAATTGAATGAAAAGAGAAGATCATTAGAGACAAGAAATCAAATGGGAGACTGAAAAATGACATGAGATAATAATTCCTCACTTAAGGAATTGTAAGAATTAATTTTGGGTATAAGAAAATTTGGGTTATTTCTGTTGCAGAGGTCAATGCCCCGACAGTACCATGAAGTTGAAAATTTTAGTGATCCAAATAAAATCAGATCAATTAGTGATGATGATCTTAGATAGATCTTGAATGTAGTCAAACAATTAAGAAGAATACTTTAAATCATTTGAGGGAAAATGTGTAAACCGTATGAATGATGAATTTAAGAGAAATTTTGATGAAACTATAACCTTAATGTTAATTATGCCATTTGGATTTGAAGATTATGCAGTATACAATGAAGTTTCACATCAGAGACTAAGATACAATCTGCTGTAATAGTATAAAGTGGTTTTTGGTATGCATAAGACAATTAAAGTCTTATGAGTTAATTTTGATACATGGTTTAGAAGTGCTATGATAGTAATTGTTTTGAGGTCTTGGAGACATTAGATGTGCAAAGTCATTTCTGGAATGTTCAAATTAT
>JANITX010000005.1:34522661-34536544 GCA_027564395.1 Erythroxylum ulei
TGTAAATTATTGTTGACTGTTTGTAATAACCGAAAATGACTGTATTAACTGAAAACGTTTATTTATGCATGTGGGCTTAAATCGTCTACTGTTTTCCGCGCACCTGAGTGTAATAAGAAAGAAAAAAATGTCTTACTGAGTTCTACTGATTGATGTAGTACGCCACCCTCACGGGGCACGAACTCGGATATCACCAATGATATCGGGTTCGGGTCACATGGGAGTAGGGTATTACACGTCAACTAGGCAAATGATAGACATAGCAACAGGAGGTTCTTTAAATAGTAAGATGCATTAGGCAACCAAAGAGTTGATTGAGGAGATGGCTATGAATAGATATCAATGAAATTCCATATAGCAAAATGTAGTAATCCAATTGGTATTTATAATGCTAATGTAGTTATAAATCTAACATTTCAAATTGAATCTCTCAGTAAAACGATTGATGGATTTTTAGTTGTATAACAACTAGCTCAAGTGATGTAGTATGAGTTATGTAAGGGAGGAAATACAGACCAAGTTTTCAAATTGCTAAGGTTAAAGCAAAACTAATTGGGCATATTGATTATATAGTTAATGTTGTTCGTCCCTAAAATAACCCGTATAGTAAAATATGCAATCCAGATTGAAGGAACCACCCATACTTTTCTTGGAAAAATCAGGGACAATAAAGACAAAACGCTCCACCAGGATTTTAACAACACCATCCACCTCAAGAGAAGATGCCTAAACTGGAAGATCTTATGATAAAATTCACTCAGCTATTTGAAGGCTAATTTTAAGTTGCTGAAACTTCATTGAGAAATCAAGAGGCTTTTATTTATAACCTAGAGAACCAAATTAGATAACTGGCCAAGTTGGTTTCTAAGAGACTATAAGGAGGCTTTCCTAGTAAGACTAAAACAAATCCTTAGGAGCATGAAAGGCAATTTCTCTTAGAAATGGCAACAAATTAAGAGTGGAAGAGAAATAAGGTGAGAAGGAGAAAGTTGTTGAAAAGAATAAGAGAAGGAGAAGGATGGTGAGCAACCTCAACCTGCGAAAGAGTTCAAAATTACCATTTCATACCCAATAAAGTCAAAAAAGGATCGAATGGATCAAAAATATGGTAAGTTTCTTAAACTTTTTAAATAACTTCACATTAACCTACCTATTATAAGGCTCTTTTGCATATGCACAAGTACACTAATTTTTTAAAGGAGCTTTGTCAAACAAGCGAAAGTTAGAGGAGTTATTTGTTGTAACATTAATCAAGGAGTGCTTTACTATCTTGCAAAACATGTTACCCAAAAAAAGAAAAAGATCTAAGAAGTTCTACGATTCCCTCTTTAATTGTTATTTCATTAATTGAGAAATCTTTATCTAGTTTAGGGGTAAGTATTAATTTGACTCCCTATAAATTACTTAAGAAATTGGAGTTAGGAGGGCTTAAACTAACTAGAATGAGCATTCAATTAGCTGATAGGTTAGTTAAATACCCTAAAGGTATTATTGAGGATTTGTAGTTCAGGTATATAATTTTATTTTTCAAGTTGATTTTGTGATATTGGATATGGATAAGGATATCAAAGTACATATGATTTGAAGCTGAATTTTTTCGTTACTATTAAAGCTATAATCGATGTTAGTGATGATAATTAGTGTTTAGGGTTTAGATGAATAGGTAACATTTAAAATATCTGATGCTATGTGTAATTATCTTGAACAAGATGATACTTGTTATTTTCTCTATGTTATTGATGTTTTAGTTTCAGATTCTGTATAGAAAATTGTATATAATAACCCATTGGAGATGTGTCTTATCTAAAGTAAGGAGGATAAAGTTAACCCTATAAGAGTTGAACAAATAGCTTATCTTAAGGCTAACGAACCTTTAATATGGAAGAAAGAATTTAAGGAGATAGAGAGGAGTAAAGAGAAAAGGTTAAGGCTCTCCATTAAAGACCCATTTATGTAGAATTGAACAAATTTTCAAATCTTCTCAAGTATGCATTCTTGGAGAAGGATGGAAAGCCACTGGTGATTTTAACATAAAATTTATAGGTAGGCCAAAAAGAAAAGTTAATAAATACATTTAGAGGGCAAAAGAGTGTGATAACTTAGAAGATTTTAGATATTAGAGGGAATAGCCCTTCTTTTTATGCATATAAGATTTTGATGGAGGATAATTTCAAGCCGATTGTGTTACTGAAAAAAGGCTTTATCCAAATATGAAGGAAATTGTAAAAGTAGAAGTAATTAAACTTCTTGATGCATTTGTTACTTACCTTATTTCTAAAAATTCTTGGGTTAGTCCTGTACAACTTATTTCGAAGAAATAAAGGGTAATGGTGGTACCTAATGAGAAAAACGAGTTAATTCCTATGAGGACCATCACCATATGGAAAGTAAGCTCAGATTATAGGAAGTTGAATGATGCTACTCAAAAAGATCGTTTTCCCTTCCCTTTCATTGCCAAATGTTTGGGTTACTAGTAAACCATATGTATTAATGATTTTTGGATGGTTTGTCGAGCTACTTTCAAATTCCTATGGCCTCAGAGGATTAAAAGAAAACTACATTCATATGTCAATATGGTAAAATTACATTCACGTGTCCATATGGTTTGTTTTCTTATAAGAGGATGTTCTTTAGGTTGTGCAATGCACTTGCTACATTTCAAAGGTGCATGATGGTTATTTTTGATGATATAGTAAAAGACATCATAGGGCTACTTATGAATGATCTTTTTTTTTTGTTGATTCTTTTCATTTATGTGTCCATAATTTAGAAAAAAAGTGCTTAAACATTATAAAGAAACTAATCTAGTTTTAAATTAGGAAAAATGTCATTTTATGGTATCATAGTTCTCATCCATAAGATCTCATATGGGGAATAGAGCTAGATAGAGTGAAAATTAAAACTATTAAAAAATTAACACTTAAACTTTGATTAAGGCTATTAAGATTTTTCTAGGGCATGCAAGTTTTTATGCAAGGTTCATTAAAGATGTTCTAAAATTGCTAGACAATTGACCAAGTTACTTAAAAAAGATATGCCTTTCATATTTACTCAAGAGTGCTCAAATGCATTCACTTTTCTCTAGGAAAATTTGACTATTGGCTTGATTATGGTTGCTCCAGATTGGAATCTTCCTTTTGAACTAATGTGTGATGTGAGTGACTTTAAAGTAGATGTAGTCGTAGAAAGAGGAAGGATAAGCATTTTTAGCCTATTTACTACATTAGCAAGACTTTGCTGGATACTCAAAAGAATTACACAACAACTAAAAAAGAATCGCTAGCAATGGTTTCTGCATTTGATAAATTTAGATCTTATTTAATTATATCTGAAGTTGATGTTTATACTAATCATTTTGCATTAAGATATTTATTGAATAAGCCAGAAGCTAAACCAAGATTAATTATAAGGATTTTGTTATTGTAGGAATTTGATTTAAAGATTAAAGATAGGGATGGTAATGAACTGGGTCGGGGCTGACCGACCCATGGCCTTACCTCCAGCCCCATGGGCCCAAGGCCCGACTTGGCCCGATTTATTATTTTTAAAAAAAATTTCAAAAAATAACATTGTTTATCGCTCTTGGTAAAGCCTCAGGTTGGGTTACATCGGGCCTGAACAGCCCTGGTCTGATCGGGCCTAAAAATCTTGATCCATGGCCCATTGACTTTGGGCCTGGGCCTAAGTGCCATGCTTAATTAGAGATAAAAGAGGAGCTAAAAACCTAGCAGTAGACCATTTATCATGTATAGAAAATCCAAATTTGGAGAAGCTTGGAGAAGACAATATTAATGCTGCATCTCATAAAGAGCTTTACTTTTGAAAAGGTAAGTGAACCTAAAATTCCATAGTTTGTTGATTTTACTAATTATTTAGTTGTTAGGATTCTTCATATAAGGCTTTCTCATCAGTAAAAGAAGAAATTCTCCTCTAATTTGAAAGATTATCTTTGGTAAGACCTTTATTTTTTAAGATTTGTGTAAACCAAATTGTCCGAAGATGCATTCCTAAATTAGAAGGATGGAAGATTTTAGGACACTATTTTTTGGCCTAGAAAGACGCATTCCTATGCAAATAGGGCATCTGAAAAGGTTATTGAATTAGGTTTTTATTGACCTACAATCTTTAAAGATGCCTAAAGATATGTACAACAATGTGATAATTATTAATGGACAAGTAATATCTCTCACTGAGATGAAATGCCTCAAAATTTTAATTTAGTTTACAAATTATTTGACATTTGGTGCTTGATTTTATAAGTCCATTTTTAGTTTCAATTGGAAATAAATACATCCTAGTTACTATAGATTATGTGACTAAATGGGTTAAAGCTCAGGCTTTACCTACAAATGATTCTAAGGTTGTAGTAAAGTTTCTCAAAAAGTTATTTTGACGATTTGGAACACTTAGAGCAATTATTAGTGATAGGGGCATATATTTTTGAAATGCCTAATTTGAAAGTCCTTAATAAGTATGGAGTTATGCACAGAGTTGTAACACCTTATCATGCATAAACTATTAGCCAAATGGAAGTAGCTAAAAAGGAACTAAAACAGATTTTGTAAAAGACAAAAGAGGTCTTAGAAATGACTGGTCTAATAGGTTAAATGATGCTCTTTAAGCCTATAGAATGACATATAAGACACCAATAGGCATTACACCTTATAGGTAAGCCTATGATAAATATTTCATTTACCACTTAAGCTCAAGCATAAAGAATATTAGGCAATTAAGTTTGTTAACTTTAATCTTAATGTTGCAGCTGACAAGAGGAAAACCTAAGTGAATGAGTTATAATGATGGCACATGATGTCTTACGATAATTCAAAACTATATAAGCAGTAGACCAAAAGATATCTTATATAATTCTCGAATTAAATTGAATTATGATAACCTAAAATCTAGATAGTCCAGACCCTTTATAGATAAGTAAGTTTTTCCCTACAGCACAACGTAGGTAACCCATATAGAAAAGGTACATTTAAAGTAAATGCATCAGTTTAATTATTATGTTAGAGTTGACTTTGAAATATATGACGTAGAGGATTTCAATCTTCAATACGAAGAGTAAAAATTTGAAATGGAAATGTCAAGCTAATAACTTTAAACAAGCACTTCTTGGGAGGCAACTTAAGTTTATTTGATAATTTCATTTCATTTTATGGCTTATAAGCTTTAAATTTCATAGTTTAATTCATATGTTATTCTTGTGGTTTAGTACAAAAGTTTCATTTGATTTTTGTGTAATTTGAGTGTTATTTTTCATATTTGATGCTTTGGGATTATTTTTTGGTATACATATTTGAAGGCAGGTGAAAATTGGCTAAGTATAAAAGTTAAGAAAGTTACACAACCATCAATATGACCATGTTATTAATTGTGTTCCTTTACATGCCTAATGGAAAGAGTAACATGGTCATGTTTTACATGAAAGCAAGTTGTGTTAAAAAGTTACAAAAAGCTACATGGTCATGAACACGACCGTATTAATAGTTATGTTCCTAAAACAACATTGTAATTGATCTACATAAGCTTAAACAAACCTATGTATGCAAGTTAGGAAAGTAATTAAGGAGTTGAATGTATTTGCATAAGATTTTTGGATTAGAAAACGAAGCCAACTAAAGGGTTTCAAAGTGGTGAAATGAAAACTAGCAAGTTGTGAGTGTACTTTATATTGATTTTATGCAAAAGGTTTTTACTTTAACATGAAATGAACATTTATGTGAGTGTTTTTCAATTGTTTTATATGAATAAATTCTTAGCAAAAAAGTTGACGGCATGTGATTTTAACTTATACTTTCAATTGTATGATTATGAGATTGAAAGAAGTTGAAAATTTGAAACATAAGATTTTGCAGTTCCACAATCGTGACAGTCCCATAATTGATTGCAAAAATTTTATAAGTTTCTTTTTAGCTATGAAATGGTTCAAGTTTTATGCTAGAAGTTAAGGTACAAAGAAAAATCTTATGGTACACTGTTAAGCTCATTACATGTTATTATACTAGTTAAAGTATTCCAACCATGCATGGAATTGTTCGGGGGTTTTAGTTACTAACAATAAGTGGTATTGTGTCTGTCAGTAGTCTAGTGAGTTGCCCTCAACACATATGGAGTATATAGAGTGCTAGCTAAAATTTGGCATGGGTAAGCGATGTAGAACTAGTTTCGTGACTTGTTAAGGGTAAGCGATTTAGAACCAACTTCATAACTACCGATTTATAGCAATTAACCATTACAAGTAAGCGATGTAGAACCAACTCCGTAAATAGTGGTTAACTAATTGCGAGTCAATGATGCAAAACCAGCTCTATGACTTAATGCCTAGTGTATTGTATAGTAAACAAACTATTAGTGGGCTATGTTGAGTAAGAAAATTCATGAAGATAATAATGCTGCCACTATTAGTTGTAAAAGTGATTTGAGAGGTACTGTATTGTTCCAATTCTAATAGTTGGCTTATTTTCAATATAAAAGTTTTCATAAACTTATTGCCACCACTGTTTATTGTTTAAGGAAAATGGAAAAAATGGAAAGTTTTATAATATGACCTTAATTTTGAAAAAACATTTCAAAATAGTATTTCAGAAAAATTAAAATTTTGTTTTACGAAATATTATGTTATTACCAAATATGATGATGCATGGATTAATGGTTATGGCAAATATTTTACCATGAGCGTTGTTGATGTATGAAACTACTTCAGTTATATGGTTATGAAAAATTTATCTTTTAGTAAATTGATTAACACTCATTGAGCTCGTTTAGCTTACCCTTTTTTTATGTCTTTAAACAAAACACCCCAGGTTTGCGTAAAGATGCTACAATAATTGGGACTCTACTAAAGGATTATTTATATCATCGGGTGATGCTGTGCTTTTATTATTTTTGCTATGTATGTGATATGTTTTAAATTATTTTGGAAATAGTCAAAAGTGATCTTGTGAATATTTATAGAATTGTAAATATCTTTTATTTAATGAACTATGAGGGCTTTAATCCTCAATGATGTTTTTTTAATGTTGAGAATTATATTTTTGTGATTGCTTGTGATATGGACATGAGGTCCCATTCCAGAAGTTAAGTTGGTATATAAAATATTATAAGTGTTTTAAAATGTGTTATGCAGGTTTTCAAAATTTGCGAATCTTAGAAAAGCAACAGTCATGCTATCGCAATTTTCAATAAAATGGTAGAAAAAATTTCTCTCTATTTTTTCCTTTTAATTATTAACTTATAAAAGATTTTAAATAGTTAAACGGCTTGGCTTTGCAGGAGCCCTTCAGTTGAGTCAAATATCGATTGGAGGGCTACTGTGGAGTTGTCAAGAGGGCTCCACTCGGGTTCTAGAAGGGGAACTCCAGGATGGGTCCTTTCATTCTTCTTTATAGAAAATTGGTGCCTTTTGAAGCAAATTGTAGTTGAAGTAATTATGGAGTTCTTCGATAAAAAAGATACTTCTTAGAGAACCAAATAAAACATTCATCATATTAGTTCCCAAAAGTAATAAGCATAAGTCCTTAAAGGGCTTTAGGCCAATCTCTTGTTTTACTTCTATTTTAAAGATAATTTCTAAAGTTTTTTGTAGAGAGACTCAAAACTATCCTCCCAAGACTCAATGATCATCTCTATGTGAGCTTAAGTCCTTAAAGGACTTTAGGCCAATCTCTTGTTGTACTTCTATTTTAAAGATAATTTCTAAATTTGTTTATAGAAAGACTCAAAACTATCCTCCCAAGACTCAATGATCATCTCTATGTGCCTATGTTCCTAAAAGACATATTGTGGATAATATAACTATAGCTTAAGAGTTGTTCAAGCATTGCAATAGGAAAAATAATTACAAGAATTGTACTTTCAAAATTGATTTCAAGAAAGCATATGATACATTTAATTGGAGCTTCATTCTAAACACCTTAAAAGCTTTTGGCTTTCCAGATACTTTCATTATATTTATTTCTCAATGTATAACATCAATATCTTATATAGTTTTATTAATAGTGAACTTTCTAGACTCGCCCATGCAGCTAGGGGCATTAGACAAGGGAACCTTATTTTCCCTTATCTATTTTCCCTTATTTTTGAAGTTCTAACTAAGGTCAAGAAAACAATCAGCAAGTTTCACTTTAAGTATAAGAAACTCAAAATTTTTAGCTTAAGCTTTACTAATGATGTCTTCATCTTCTCTAAAGCAAACTTCCATTCTGTCACCATAGTCTTTAAAATTTGTAGGCTTAAAATTTCTGGTTTGTCCATCAATAAAGACAAGTTGAATTTATTCATTTTTGTAAGTGCCACTCCTCTGTCTGCAATGATTTCCTCAATTACTAGCTTCAAAGTATCCTATCTACTAGTAAAATATCTTGGTATCCCAAGTTCTTCCATTAAGTCCATATTTTCAGGCTTTAATCCTCTTTTGGATAAAATTCATAAAAGATTAATAGTTCGAGCTTTAGAACTCTCTCCCTAGAAGGAAGATGTCAAATGATCAATTTAATGCTCTCCTTATTGACTATTTATTGGTCTATTCACATTGTATTTCCTAAAGTTGTGATCAAAGCAATAGAAAGATTATTCAAAATTTTCCTTTAATATGTAAGTAGTGATAAGAGAAGCCCCTGTAAAGTTAATTGGTTAAAAGTTTATATGCTTAAGAAGAATGGAGGATTGGGTGTCCCCTCCATCAATGCACTTAATTATGTTCTACTATCTAAAAGACTTTGAAGACTATTAATCGATAAACAATCCTTATGGGTGAAATGGGTTCATTCCCATAATTTTAAAGGTCAAAATCTATAGGTTGCTAAGATTCCAGCTAATGCCTCCTCTTATGAAGTTATTATTCAAGTTTAGAATCAAGTTAGAGAAACTTGTAAAAGTGTAGTCAACAATGAAAGGAATACTTCTTTGTCGCATGAACTATAGACCCTCTTTGGTTTTTTAGAATCATTACCAGATATTTCTCCCCTACTAGGTGTCTTACCACTTAGTATTATAGCTGCTAAAGCAATTTTTGTTATAGATGAGCCTTGGAGCAACTAATAAAGTTGCTCCTTTGTGACTATAAGGTTATAGGTTCAAGTCACGGAAACAACCTCTTTGTAGAAATACAAAGATAAGGCTACATACATCATGACCCTCCCCAAACCTCCGTAAAGCAAGGAGCCTTGTGTTATGAATATGTTAAAAAAAAATATTGCAGCCCTTATCCTATATTTGCTTGCTTTGGTTACTAATCTAATTTTATTTTTAGTAATTTTGGTGAAGACTTGATTATATAGAAGTATAACTCATCCAGTGTTTTCAATAATGCATCATGCTAACTTTTGTTTAGGAATATCAATTATAATGTCACCTAGTATAATCTTGTATGGCATAAGCATAATTATCCCCATACTTTAATCACTCTCTAGTTAGCCATCAAAAACAAACTTCCTATATTGGACAAGGTAGCTAATATCATGCAATGCCCAATTGGTGTATTTTGTGCAAGTCCTCTCATGAATGTGTGAAGCACTTATTTTTTTCAATATCAATATAGTCAGTATATATAGCTTGTTATTCTTCTCCTCTATAATATTGGAAAACCCCCAGATACTTGGCCTAGTATTATTAAGTGGTGTGCTAATCTTTAATTGAGATTTAAAGGAGATCTATAGATTTTCATAATTGCTCTTAGTCACTTGGTTTTAGCCTTGTGGGAAGCGAGAAACAGGATAATTTTCTCTAATTGTTTCAATAACAAGGAAACTATTATACAAACTATTTTTTGCAAGATCAAATTACTTATCTTTGTCTATAAAGACAAACATTGGTTCAATCCTTACTCTTAGCTTACTAAAGACTTAATTAGTTTCCTCTAATGATCTTGCACTACTTGGATCCCAATTGTAGTCAACTACACTATTTTGTTTTGTATAACCTTGTTTATACTTACTTGACTTTTTCCTTTATATGCCTTAAGGCTTAATATATTCTTTCTTTATTCATTGAAAAGAAAACAATACATTAACCCAAGATCTGTCATCTTAAGTACTATGAGAATTCTAACTTTTAACTCTTTATTTAATTCCTTATCATTTATTATTACAAGTGATATACATCAATAAAAATACAATTACACTACAGTAACATACATTCCTGTTTCATAAAATGTGGTTCCAATAAATAAACTCCAAACTTTTGAAGGTACACTAAGAGCTTGTTTAAGGCCATGCAAGATCTTCTTTAATAAGTAAACCTCCTATTGTCTTTTGAATTGAAAAGCTTCAAGTTAATCTATAAATATTACCTCTGACAGATAGCCATTTTAAAGGAAAAGTTTACATCTAATAGGAAAATTTTATTTTTTGAAAAATTAAAAATGAATTTCATTAATAATAAGAGATCCATCTATAACCATATTCTATACTTAGGTAGAAAAACATCTGTCTAGGACACCAAAAAATTAAGACCAGTCACAAACAAAAGGGTAATCATAAAAACACATGAAAATAAACTAGACCATATGTCCCTCATGCATGTAAGCATGTCATTAATGTTTAGATATATCTGTCAGGACTTCTCATCCTTTGATAGTAAAATAAAGGAACCTTTTGGTTTTATATCTCTATACAGTTCCTACCACATGGTCTTCATATTAAGTGTAGAAATTAAAAGTAAAAAGGGTGTTTCCATCTATTGATCAAAAATGGGAAGATGCTACTCCACCATTCTCTAACAGGTATGCTCTTTATTACTGTAATTTCATTTTTACATATAAAATTAGCTAGAGATCTGCATGTGATAATGGTCATGAAAAAGGGATCGTTAGTCTGTCCACTATGTCTAAAAAAGCCTTTTGTTAGTTAACTCTCAAAGAATGCTAGATCAGGGCTACAATTTTCAATAGCCTTAGAAAACGTAAGTTGCTCCCCAATTCTTATGACTATAAAATTCAAAACTACCTTGTTGCTTTGAGCTATATTATGGAATTTTCTAAAATTTCTCTCCTTATAGAGATTTTTACCACATACAACAAAGGAAATTAGATTTAAAAAGGAAATTACATTAACTGCTTTGTTTACCTTAAACACATTCCTTTAATTTAGCAACCAATATAAAATGTCCATATAGGAATTTCCATCCCAACTTCATAAGCACTTATCTTTTATCCTAGACCATATATCCTAAAAGAATTAATATTAAAATAAAATATATTTCCTAGTTTCCCATTCCTCATTACATAAAACACAGCTCGTGATAGTGTTTAAGTAGGTTGGTCTTTTTATAGTGCTTAATATGTTTATGGTTATTAGCCATAGTAGAAAGGAGGAGCTATGCGTAAGAGCCTTATGCCATACAATAGGATAATAGTCCACACACTGATTTCTTTATACTTGCCTATAAATTTTATTGCTAAATTTGCCAATAGGTTGGTTAAGGCAGGAGAATGTATCTTGCATTATGACATTAAGCTAGTAGCTTAGAGTAAGATGTTGAAGTTCCCTTGGAATTCATTCAACTATCCTTCAGTTATAACTTAATCAACTCTAGCTTTAGTAAAGAAGCAATTCCAACATTGAGCAACTTGGGGAATTGTGATTAAGGGTCCCTGTCCTATATAATAACTTTAAGAAGGCCTTCTCCCATCATTAATTTTGTAAGACACTTTTGGTTAAGTCTATCCCTTATTTTTAATAACTGAGAGATATAAAAGATAGGATGACTTTGGGGTAATGGACCATAAACTAATGCCCTTGAGACTATAACTATAGACCCATCTAATCCATAATGTTTCCTTATCTTGGAGAATATGCCAAAGTTTTTTCAACACAAGTACTTTGTTTGTAATATTGATGAAGATAACACCCAATTCCACTTCCTCTTTAGGCTTACAGACTTCAGGCTATCTCACCTTAGTATGATTTCCCTATGAATTGAGGTTTCCTATAAAAAAATTCCTTGGGATTTGCTCTAGCTAGGAACATATTTGAAGACTAATAGATGTGCATTAAATTCAAAATTAATTTAATCATTTGTAGTTTTCCTCTAAAAGACAAAGTCTTATTTGTATATGAACTTAGTCTTTTCTGAATCTTCTCTATCCTCCTAGTGGTAATAGGTAACCCTAGATTGCATAGTGGAGCATGCTTTTTATTCATACCAGTGAGATGAACTATTCTTTCTTCCATATGATCATAATTAGTAGCTAGTACAAAATGAATTTTGTTAAGATTTATAGTTAGGCTATATTTTTTTTAACTAGTTTAATAAAAACATAAGGATTTCAATAAATCTATAGTGAGCTTTATAAAAAAGTACTAGATCATCAGCAAATCATACGTTTATAAGGGAGAATTTTTTACATTTAATGTAGAATTTGAAATCCCTTACAATACCATCATTATGATTTAGTAATTGAGTGAATACTTCTATTCCTAATAAGTATAGAGAGATAGGGTCACCCTATCTAAGGCCTCTAACTACCCATAATAAGCTTTTTAGGATAACATAACCAACATAGAGAAAGAAGTATATGTTATACATGCTTCCACCCATTTGATAAACCTGCTAGGAACCCCATCACTTATAAATCTAGAAGGATGAATTTCCATTCAACATAATCAAAGGCTTTCTTAAAATCTATTTTGATGGAGCAATTTAATTGGGATTTTTCCTTTGGTACCTTTTAAGAGCTCTTAAACGATAGAAATATTATCGCTAATCAATTTGTCTTCTATAAAAGTCCCATGGTTATCATTTATAATAGATTCCAACACTATCTTAAGCCTATTGGCAATCATTTTAGAGAACACTTTGTATATGAAATTGGAGCAAGCTATAGGTCTAAAATCCTCAAAAGAGATGGGATTACTTATTTTAGGAATCAAACTAATGAATGTTTTATTTAGTTCTTTCAACAAGACTCCTATAAAGAAAAACTCATAAAAACTTCCTTTACCATAGAGCCAATTTCAGGCTAAGCTTTCTAAGAAAAGTATCTATTAAGGCCATTTGGTCTAGGTGATTTATTTGTATCCATTTGAAATACTACCATTTTAATTTAACTATCACCTATAGGCTTGATAAGAGTTAATACCTCCACCTCTAAGATCTTTTTCTTAATAAAGGAACTGAGTAGTTGAGGAGTAGTTAAGATCCTTTAAGAGCATCTACAGAAGGCACTGAAGTAACTTTCAACCTCCTTTAGGAGATCCATCTACTAATTTAGAGGCCTCCTATCTAGAGAAGTTTGCATAATCTATTTCCATTCCTTCTAGCTATTATGAAGTTAAAGAGAATCTTGAGCATCTATCCCCTTCCTTTAACGACTTAAATATTGTTCTTTGCTCTAACAGACTAGTATGATCGCTAATAGCCAATATATAATCCTTCAATAAAAGCTTCTTTGAATTTATCAAAGAAATTTTGCTAAGATCGATAAAGAGAGATTGCAATTCATTTTTTATAGCCTTCAACTTCTGCATACATTTAAATTTTAAAGTTCTAAAAGCTCCACTTTGTATCCCTTTTCTTAGAACTTCTTGAAAGCCTTCCTTATTGGCTAGAAAATTATTAAAGATAAATAGAAATCTTCTTTTTTATTTCTGAAACACATCCTCTATTTTGGTTGGAGTGTGATCAGAGAAAAGAGGATCTAAGAAGGAGGCTTTTAGTGGAGACTTCCACTTTAGTTCTATAGAATGTAAAGTTGAAGTCCCTACTAAGCAATTATGGTCCAGCCACTATCTTTTGGAACCTCAGCAAACTTTCCCATAGATCTTTTCTTTAGAATACATAATTAAAACCATAAACCATAAATGTAACATCCCGCTTCCGTAGAACGGGTGCTAGTGTACATGCCTTTATGGCTGTCCTAGATTAATTGGTACTGGAAA
>JANITX010000005.1:34536644-34551115 GCA_027564395.1 Erythroxylum ulei
ATATATATATATATATATATATAATTGCCATCTTTTTTTGCCTCCTTAAATTATGTAGGCTTAAAAAAATTAATTTTGCATCATTTATAAACATTAAATATTAATTGTATACCTCCAACTGGTATATCATTTTTTCTATCATAACTTTTTGCATAATCTTGGATTATTTCTTCTTATTTGAATCCTCTCAACTTTAGTTCAGATTTTCCATAGATTATAAATTTCTATTTACAAGAACTTTATTCATTTTAAGGTATGAAATTATGTATAAATTGATTTAGTTATAATATCTAACAAAAACTCTCCTAATTCTAATTTTTATCAAGTTTGTTTGTTTTCATTCATGACATTAAGATAAGCAAATACCTTAAAAATTAATATTACAAGTTTTATGGAAATTGTAATAGCTTCTATAGCCTCTTTTCATAAATTTCTAAAGAAGCATACACCTTGTCATCTCTATTATTTTTATTTTTATTTTTATTTTTCTTTCACAAAACCATCCTTATCTAGAGTATATAGTGCTTTAAGTTAATGCTTAATACTAATTTCTTTATAAAACTTCTTTAAACCATCACAAGTTTATTCCTTCCCATTTTCTATCATTTGTATCATTGCAACCAATTCAATTCTTCACATATGTTTTATATTTCAAAAATATATCAATAACCTTAAATTTGAATTTAGTGAAATATATCTTAAAAATCTACTATAATCACTAATAGGTGCAATATAGTATTTATTGCCACTTAAAGAATACACTTAATAGGCTCTAACATTAATATGTATAAGTTAAAGCTAATTTATTGATCTTTATGCAATTTGACAAAAAGTTTTCTAACTTATTTATCATACTAACAAGACCTATAATAAGATAATATGTCTTCCAATAATGGCATTCCTCTCACCAACTTCTATTTTTGTGTATATCAAAATTTAAAATATTGAAAAAGTCTAATTATTTCATGCCAAAATTAAATATTACTTAAAATGCTAAGAAAGGCTATATGCTAATCTTAAATTATATTAGAGATAAGTTTTTTGCTATCATTTCACATTAAATACATCTCTTCATTTTTTTATTATGTACTATCTATCTTCAAATATGACTTTGAAATCCTTCTCCATTAGTTGATTAACACTAAGCAAGTTTTGATTAAAGATAGACACATATATAATATCAATAATATACTCTTGATAGCCATAATTCGTTTTTTTTTTTCCTTTTTGCTGATATGTATTTATCATTTCTAATTTTTACTTCAAATATTTTTGTTGATATCGTTGAAGATCTCCTAGTCATTATTCATATAATGAGTATATCCACTTTTAATCATTCATATAATTCTTGAGATGTTGTTCATTGCAAAATATGTAGAAACAAATAGTTGCTTCATTTGACATTGCTTAAGAGTACTATATGCTTTTCCTTCATTTTATTATGACTTGCATATTCTCTCTATGTATACAATCTAACCACATTTTTTGTACTTAACATCTAGTTTCCACTAATATTTCCTTTGTAGGTGATTATTATTTTTAGTATGAATAAGGTGAATATCTTTTCTCCTTATTTTTGTTATTATTTACAATTTTGTATAGTCTTCTTAACTTAACCTCCTAGTGAGTTTTATATCTTTTCTTAACTTGAACCTTGCATAATTAACTTTTATCTCATTATCTTATTTAATATTGGCAATCTAATGTAGTAATTAATTTTTCCTATAATATATTTGGCATCTCCTTTGATTAATCTTCTCATACTTTTCAAATATAAATAATATTATTTTGCCCAATATGTTTATAAGAGAAGTTCTTACGGAACAATTCCACCTTGTTTAATTGTGTGAATAATTTTGATGTTTTTTTAATAAATTACCTAATAAATCTAAGGACTTATATGATTGTGGTTCTTTTGTTTTTATGATATTCATTTTTTAGATGATAGTAGATGTTCTTAGCTAACTCTAGGTTCGTGGTTCTTATTAATATTATACTTGACATAACAAAAATAAAAATGTCTTAGCTTTGGACTTTTTGGTCTTTCCTTCATTGTGGGACTTAAATTAAGCCAACATAACCTTCTTTAACTATCTCCTATAAGTTTAATGCATTAAGTTAGATTGCCATTGTAACAACCTAAACTTAATAATTATCACCATCAAAAGAAAATAGTGTGACATATGTAAAAAATGTTTTAGTTTACATTGTTTATTAGGTATTGTATTTTTGGTTATGATTTTATATTTATATTTTAATTTTTTTATGAACTCAATCAATTCATAAATTCCTCAAAATAAGTTATCTGATTGTAATTGTTATCATAGAACCAAAGAATAAATGAAAATTTTGTATATTATATATCTTATTTATACTAGAGTTAAGGTTTGATTAGAAAATTTAAAACATATGCTAATAATTTATAACTAATAACTTTTATTGTCCAGCCATCAATGAAATATACTGACTATTTCTTAACATCTAGATATAATAAGACAAAACTTTAAATAATTTCATAAAGACTTGATATTTAATTATTTGGTTCATATGCAACTGTTAAGACACTTTTGCAACATTTTCCCATATTTGCATTCTAATTACTTTAATATATTTATCCATTCGTTAATAAATGGCAAAATTGTACAAAATCACATTTCCTAAAGTAAAAGACTACCTTAATCTATAATTTAATTCTACTACTTATGTTAGCATTAAGGGACATTGAGAGGGTCATTGGACGTTGACATCTACATAAAAATGGTTATTTAGTTTTATTTAAATCTTCACAAATAGATGGATTAGTTAAGATCCCCATTTTGATTCTTATCATATTTTTGGATGTGGATTCTAAAAAGAATGAAATGAACTATTGAGACACATTTCGTCTAATTGTATCATAGTTTCATATTTTTAAAAATGAAAAAATGACACTTTTATTAAAAAAATAGTTTTTATGCTTTCACTATTTATTGTAACTATCTTTTATCAATCTCTTTTTTTTTTGTTTTTTCCCTTCTCTAAATCTCTCTCTTTTCTTTCTTTATTTTTTGTTTATGTGTCTTTTCCCTCCTTCACCCACCTTTAACAAGTATGAGGTTTGGTTTTTGTTTAAAGTTTCCATCTCAGTTTCTCTTTTATGTATACTAGTCTCCCTCCTCCCCCTTGCAACATCTATATTGTGTCTAAGCATTTGTCAATATTATGAACCCTTGATGACATTTCTTCATTTAATTCATACAACAAATAAGAAGTTGGAAGGGGCAATAACTGGAAAATTAATCAATAATAGGCAACGTTTGAAATTTTGTACCATACTGGTTAGAAAATGGTATAAAATATGCTAGTATTACACCAGTTTCAAGTACCAGATGGTACCAGTCATTTCAATCAGTATTAGCAATATCGATGAAATACCAAGGTCAAAATGTAAAATTGAAAAAGTTGATGATTTAATTAAAATACCTTAATTTTGTGACACCCATCCCCTAATCTAATTCTGCCTCTGCCTCTACCCCTGCCTCTGCCTCTGCCATGCTCACTTACTCGTCTGTCTTACGCTTTCCCTCTTCAATCTTCTTGGATCACTCTCAACTCTCCTTTTCTCTACTTTACCTAGCTTAGCTTTCCTCGTTATTGGCCCTCGATTACCATCTGCTTATTGTCGCTAGCCATCACCATCTACTCTTTTGGTTCTTGGTTCTCATATTGGTTGTCGTCCACCATCCACACCCCTTCTTAGTTCTTCATCTATTTCTTTATATTGTTCATATACACCTCCTTAGTATGGAGCTCTGTTGTCACACAAAGCTGCTTCATTCTTTTCTCCCATCACCGATTAGTTCTCAAATTTATCATTGTTTTGTTTGTTTGTGATTTGTGTGGTTAATTGATTTATAAATTGTGAGTTTGTATTGGCACTTGGTTGATTCTTATTTGGTGGTCGTGGGTGACTAATTTCTTTAGTGGGTGGATGACTAATTTTAATTGGTGGATAGTGGTGGGTGAATCATTTAATTGTAATTTGTGAATTTGTCAGATTGTGTCGTGTATTTCCAATTACAAATTACAAACTAAGGGTATACTATTATCTTGTGTGCATTATCTTTTATTTTATATAACACTTTACTTAACAGTTAAAGTTTAACTTGTTTTTGGGAATTGTTTGTCACTAACTCATTATATGTCGTATTAATATGATTTTTTAAGGATCAAAGGTGATTTTGCCAACACTATTTGATGAATTTATGTGTATTATACTATTATTAAATATTAATAGTATTTTTGGGAATCATTTCATGAAGAATCCTATTTATTTGATTATTTAGGTTATTTTTAATAACCATAAAAATGAGATGAAATTTGAGTTTATTGAATTAATGTTTGCATTTTTATATTATTGTCATTAGACAATAACGTTACAAATACATAAATTAAACTTTAGAAAGGAATATTTCTAGTATGATAGTAAAATTTCAAATGCACATTCATTATCGTATCTTTTGGATAATTAAATAATATTGTAGACACTTTAGGTAAATTAATTTCTCATTTATTATATTTAAGTTAACCTAAGGTAATTATATTTCTTTATAATTATATTGACTTTTAAGATATGCCTAAATTTATGATATTATACTCATTACTTAATATAATATGAAATGTTTAAGTCATGATTTTTTTCTTTTTATTTTGTATAATAAAGTCATTTTTACAATGTGCATTACCAAAAGAAAGATTTAGTGATGTTATATAGTTATGTATTATTTGCTTTGTTAAGTAATGACGTTATATAAAAAATTATTTTTTGAATATGATGTTTTTAATTTAATTTTGACATATGCCTTTATTTATTTTTGTAGATAAATAGACGAAAGTTCAACTTACAGATAATTCAACCACTTCAGGTTTAGAAAGATTCGATGATCCAACTTGGGCTTATGCTAGATTAGTTCCTAGAATGAAGAGTCATGTAATTTGTTTGTATTGCAACAAACATTTGAATGGTGAAGGAATCACTAGATTAAAGAAGCATTTGACTAGGATCAAAGGTGTTGTAGAGCCTTGTAAGAATATAAGTCATGACTTGAAATGGCAATTGAAAATGTTGCTTAAAGAGTATCAGCAAGAGAAAGATAGAAGTTAAATACTAACTTATAAAATTGGTAGTTGAAGTTCTTTTTCTGGTGGTTTGGATGATAGTAGGGAAGTTAAACGCAGTTTTCATTCCTAATAAGAAGGGAATGTTTTACCTCATGTAAGGAAAAGAAGAAGATAGGTGTCTAATATTTTTGCACTATGAACAACTCTCGGAGCTCAACCTTCAATTTATAGTGCCTTACAATCTAAAGGAGCAACTTATAATGTGGACATCGTAATGGTTAGATGGTGGTATGATTCAAGTATATTATTCAATCCACTCAATTTTTTTATTACCAACCTATGGTAGATGTTATAGCCTCTTATGGTCTAAGATATAAAACTCGTTTAATTAATAACTACAGAGGTAAACCTCAAAGCAGCTCTGTTTATGAAATAAAATTTTATTTAGATGAAAGACGAATGACTTATGTAACTTATGGGTGTTCAATCATATGTGATGGTTAGACAAATAGAATACGGGAGCCTAATATCAATTTTTGGTTTATTTTGCTAAGGGGAAATGTTTTGAAATTTACTGATACATCTGACCTTGTTAGAAATGATGATACTATGTTTCGAATATTTCATGAAGTTGTGAATAAATTGGGTCAGAAGACATTGTTCAATTCATTACTGACAATGATTTCGCTTATAAAGTAGTTGAGAAAAGATTGTAAAGTAAGTATAATTCCTTTAATTGGATTCCTTGTGCTCCATATTGCATTCACCTAATGTTGGAAAATATAGGAGATGCTAGATACTTTCCTGTTATTGATGAAACTACCAAAAAGTGAGAAAAGTGACCAAGTTCATCTATAATCATACATGGATCCTGAATTTAATGAGGAAGGATTTCACTAATAGTAGGAATTTTTGTTGTCCTACTATTACAAGATTTAACTAATTTGTCATCACTTTGGTGTTTTTTTAATGAAAAAGGAGCTAAGGCAAATGTTTACAAGTGATAAATAGGTCGCATCTTAATATGTCAGGTCTAATACAAGAGTGGAGGTTTCTAGAATTATACTTGAAAATCAAGAATTTTGGTCCTAATATCAATTCGTAATTTGAGTTTGTGAGCTTTTGGTGATAGTAATTCATTTAGTTGATAGTGATTGGAAGGCAAAAATGAGTTATTTTTATGATGTCATAGAGAGGACAAAGGAAGTAATCAAGGCCAATACAAAAAATAGGCCTTCTTTGTACACATCTTATCTTGCAATCATTAATAAGAAATGAGAAAGGCAACTTTATTCTCTGTTTTTTGCAGCTAAGGCCTTTTTGAATCCTAATGTCTATTTTAGATCAAGTTTTACAAAGAAAACTAAAGTTAATAAGGGAATTTTATTAACTATTACAACAATTGTCGCCCATAAGATGATGTAAGATCTTTTAAGTTCACAAATAGAAGTTTATAAGGATGCTCATAGTGATTTTAAGATGCCCATTGCTATTTATCAAAGAGACAAACTTAATCTAGGTATATATATTTTTTTCACTTTTATTACTTATTAAAAATTAATTATCACTTTATTTTGTTTATAAGGTTACTTTTATTGTCTTGCAGTTTGTTCAATGGGACTAATTCAGAAATGGTATTATAGGATTACAAAGGTTTGCAATTCAAATTCTGAGTCAATGTGTGAGTGCATTAGGGTGTGAAAGAAATTAGAACACATTTGAATTCATACATTCTAAGAAAAGAATAGATTGGAACAAAAAAAGATAAAGCAACTTGGCCTTAATTCAATACAATTAAAGCTTCAAGAAAGGTATATTATTATCGTTATTTAGTTGAATATAATTTTTGTAATTTATTAATAATTTAGTTTTATTTATTTACTAGGAATCTTAATAGAACAAGTAATTCTATAAGTTTAATTTTTCTTAATCATATTGATCTTTTAGCATATTGAGTTTCTAAAGAACCAAGTTTGATAGATAAGAGTGACCTAAAAGATAATCTTGGATAAGAAAGCACTAATATATCATCTGGTGCAATGAATTTGAATGATGGCGATAATGAGGTTCCTCTTAATGATGATAATTTTGTACCAAATGGGAATTGAGGTTAATGTAATTTGAGTGGATATTCGATTGAATGAAGTTCCATATTTTTCATTTCTTCTTTTCTTTTAGTTTCACTTATAGTTAATGCATATGTTAAATTCTATATATGCAATATAAATATAAAACTTTTTACTCTAAAAATTTTTATTCCAAGCTTTGCTTCTAGTTGGTTTTGGTCATCGACATGAACTCTTTTTGTAATACTTATAGAGTCATGAAACTTTATTATTTTATTTATTTGATATTTTGATGTAATTATTCTTTATTATAAAATGAAATTATGACATTTTAAATGCTTTTTATTATCCTTAATTTTATATTTGAATGATGATTAAATGATCTTTTTCTTATATTAATTGTGGTTATTGTTTATATATGAAAAGTAACATTAATAGAAATAAATAGATAGTTATTATTTTAAATTTCTCTTATTATGACTTTGAAGATATTGTTGATGTAAAATTAGAAATATGTAGCACAATATATTGGAGGATTATTTTGTAAATTTAAAAAAAATTAAAGACTATTTTATAATTTTTTAAAGGTTACCTGAAATGGTACTCAGTATTGACTAGTATCGATATAATATCTTACCAGAATCAAATATAGTACGTGTACCGATATGATATTCATAACATTAGTAATAGGGACAAAAAGGTCAGGAAAGTTGTATGGGGAGAGATCAAGGTCTTGGTTTTCTAAAAATCAATAGTAGAGATATTATTATATATGTTATCATTATTTTAGGATAAAATAATTCCTTTACTTTCTTAACTTTGTATCTAGTGCATTTAGTATTATATTGCCATATTATGGAAGAATTATTATTACATCTAGTATTATACAGACCATATTGTGTCTCTTGTAAAATCATTTCAAAGAGCAATTTGTATAGGTATATGTTCAAAGTGAATATACTAAAACTGGAGTTCCAATGTGATGAAATTAACAAGCCTAAGAGTGACGTGTTTTAAGAGAACGAAAAACTTTAAGATTTTAGTCCATTCAATCAATTATAATGAGTTGGACATGGGTATCCTTGTATGTATATAATGCACATATGTGCACACTTGTATGTTAGTTTTGATTATTTATCTTAGTACATAGCACAGTAATCTAATGAAACAATGAATCCTTATTACAATGTATCTTTAATTTTGTTGAGAAAGATATTTATTCACTAGACCCTAGTGCTTCTATATGAATTTAGTGGTGGAACCAAAGAAATATTTTTGAATTATTGATCTTCTATTAACTTGTTTAAATCGAATGGTTATAATGTCATCTATACTACCATACATGATATTGGATGATTTGAGACATTACAGATGTGATATTCATTTATTACTATAGCTTTTTATTTCATCTTGTGCTCCCATATTATATGTATTTAGTATTCCTATATAAAGTCCATCAATAAGAAGTTAAAAGATAAACAGTTCTTTGATGTACTTACATTAAAAGTGTGAGCATGTCTTTTACTTCCTCTCCTTGTTTGTTCCCTTAACCTCCGTATTGGCAAGGGTGTTTTAGATATTATAATAGTAAAGGATTCTTGTTTAGAATTAAGAGTATTCCTTAATTATTCAAAGAAAATGGAAAATAAGAATATTAAGGTTATGGCATCATGTTCTATGGAGTAACTTCAAGCTCTTGTAGACTTATTTTTGCATTCAATGCCTGACAAGCATTTCAAGATGAAGGTTCTTTTCCAAATGCTCTTTTATATTAATAGTCATATGAATTTTGAGGATGTATATCTTAAATATCTTTTCTTTTTTCCTCTTCCTTAACCTTGCACTTTCTTAATTAATTCATTTTATTCTTATGAGTTAAAAAATTTATAAGCATATTGTTTATCCAATTATGACTACACTTTATTCTTTATTTATTTAGGTTGCATTGTCCTCTTTCAAGACTTCACCTCTCTTACTTATTTTTTTAAAAAAATCTTACTTAAATGGACTTAGAAATGATTTTTTAACATATTAAAAGTGTATTTCTAAATTCCAATATATAAGCTAAATGTGTAAACATTTGATAAGGTAAAATTTACCATTTGGAGAATTTTGAACTGGGGATGACATTGGATTGAGTCAGACTGGGCCTACTCAGTTCCGAGGCAATCGAGCTCAAGCTCAAATTTGACCAAGATCGAGCAATCCAAGGTCCCACTCAACCTTATTGGCTAGAATTTTTTTAAGTTAAAAATAGAAAATGATTTTATTTTTCTTATAGCTAACGGGCCTTAGGCCAAGTCGGGCATGAGCAGCCCAAGCTTGAGCCTAGTCTAGGACCCGTTTTAAAAAGAAATTGGATCTAAAGCTTGGCCTAAATTTTGATCAAATCGTCCTGGCATGTTGAATTGTGGTGGGGTCGGATTGGTTTGTCAAAGAGGCACTTATTTATTTAAATTGAAAACCTTTATGGATATATTCATATCATTTTTTTAGAGATTTAAAGGTAAATTCTATTTAAATTTATAATATTAATTAAAATTAATAAAATAATAAAATATATAAACTTTTAATTTATAATAAATTAGTCTAATGATGAATAATAAAATAGTAAAAGATTTATAACTCGGCAATTTTATCAAAAATATAAAAATAAATTTATCTTTAATCGAAGAAGAGTTTCTTCTCACTTGTTAATTAATCATAATATTGGCTGATTCGTGTGAACCTTTTTCAATAGAAAATTATGAAATTTGTCAAACAATTAGAAAACAAAAAAGATGCTTCTGTGGGATTTAATGCAGAGGAGATGAGCAGACACACATTCGTACCTGAAGAAAAGATACTACAAAACCACTCGTCCGTTCGACATAAGAAAGCTATTGGGCCAACAAAATTTCTTCCTTTTACTGGTTCTAGCCGCGGTATCAAGGACTCTCTTTTGTGATTGATTGGTTTTAGAGCTCGTAATAATGGCTGGTATAGCTATAGTATTGGATCTGTTGAAGAAAAATCCAAACTTTTACTCACCACAGTTTTCTGCCTCCTCTGCCGTCTCCGTTGCTGCCGCCTCCATCGCCGCCGCAGCCAGCACCCCTTTTGCCTCTAGATTCTTACTGGGGTAATCTCTCTTTGCTCGTGTGCGGATTTTAACGGGGCTTACTTGGATGACATAATGTCGTGGGCATTTTTCTTTTACGTTTATGATTTTGGACAGATTAAGCTGTTACTTTTAACTGATTGAGTTAGCGAGCTATGTTATGGGTGCACAAGGCCTGTGGATAGATCGCTTAGATTGGGATCATATGGTGTTTTTGAGTTGTTGGTTTGGAAGCCAGATAGTTTGTTTGGATGCTTGTATGTTTACGCGATTGAACCAAGTTTTTCTAAGCATGTTGCAAATGAGTGACTAACCAAGCCTTGCTACACTTGAGAAAATAGCTCATAATTGGTGGGTTACGTGTGAGAATGTTCGAGATGCAGGCTGAGACTATATTGCAAACACTGTGAAGATGGTCTTCATGGTTGTATCTGATGTTGGAAGCTTATGTTTCTCCTGCATTTATGGTGGATTTTACCATTCATGTTTTAGTGCCATTAACAAGCTTATGGATCAGTGATTTGGTTGAAACTGAAAGGGATGTCTGCTTTTTAAATTAGTTTACTTCGTCAATTAGTATGCTACCCATGAACCTCTTTTTGCTTGATTATGCTGAACATTTGAACTTGCTCCAGGAACGAATTGTGTCATATATTCGTACAATTTTAAAGGAAACAATTGGAGAAGGAAAGGAGCAGTTTATGTTGAGGAGAGTGGTTTGAAGGGGGTAGACTAGGATTATTGCCTTACATTGGACACTTGTGCAGATTCTTTCAAATTATCATTTCTTAACAAATTTCTGTTGGCTACTAAAATTTTGTAATCTTAAGTTTCAGACTTTACTGTTCAGATTCTTGTTACTGCTTATGTGAATTGTAGTGCATTTGTAGTTTGCTTTTTCCCGTGAGGTTGATTTTCTAGTTGTACTGCCAGTTATCCGAGGATACCAGTTGCTCATTGTGATGCCGGTGCAACAACTACTGATGATTACATTTCGAACATACAAAGAGTTTCTGGAGATATTTTTAAGTATAATTCTCTGAGATATACTACCAAGGAGTACCATATTGAGTTAAAACCTGTATTTTCAGCTTTTGAGTGGAAGCAACTAGCTATAACTTCCTTGAGATCGTTTGTGCTCCACTATTTACCTCTTTTGGAGCCTCGTATAATTTCAGACGAGGATGATGACGACTTCCTGCAGGATGTTCAAGAAGACCACCAAGTAGACTTGGTGGTCCCATTTCAAAAATCGTTGAAACAAATTGTTCGGGAAGTGAGTTTTTCTTTCATTGATTCTCATTTTTGTGAAGTCTAGTCACTAATTTCTCATCTTGCCTCAATGCTGTCTTAAGTTTTGTTATCGTGCAAATTATAACTGCATTATTTTGTACAGGCCCTTTATTAACTTCATAGCAGCCTTTTCTTATCAGGGATTTATCTTTCTTTGTTCTGTGTAATTACTGAAACATCAAAATTTTTCATTTGCTCTTCCTCACTTCTTAATCGGCTTATACTGCAGTATTCATGTTGAAGATAGTCAGCTATAAAACAAATGGTCTAGTTCATTTGCAAAGCATCATCGTTCAAGGAACATTTCAAGGTTTAGTTTAACTAATCTATATGTTGCTGCTATTTCAGACAACTGTGGTAACTACGAGGAGGATTCTGGAAAGACTTGCTGTCCATTATGTCTCACAGCGAATAGCATGGAAACTTCTAAAAGGTAGTTTCTTTATGTATATGTATCATGATATTCTCATGATTCACCATGGCATAGAACAAGAACAAACGACACGGGGCTTTTTTACAATTTAAAATTATTAGCAACATTTAATAATTTAGATTTTGCACACATCTGAGGGATCTGATCAATATTCACAGATGTTCCTAAATCAACCACACGAAAGGCCCAAAGAACACTCCCTACTGTGGTTTACATATTCAAAGTTAGCAGGACAACTTTCAGAGGTCAAAATTTTCCTTCTTTTGCTCTGTATCTTTGTGATGGTTTGTCACTTCGTCTATCCTCCTAAGTCAAGTCCATTTCTGTTTCTTTAAACAGGACACTTTTTAGGAGTTGCTGCATCGTGGATTGTACAAGTTGGAATTGAAATTTTCCGATTCTTTTCTCGTCTTTCAAAATCTGACGGAGAAAAAAGTCCAGTTAACAAATCAGAAGTTAGAATTCTTGGGAAGAAGATTACAGGAGTTACTATTAGGTGTAGTGCTTCATTAGTTTTTGCCTCCATTGGAGCTGGGATAGGTGCAACATTAATACGCCCCTCAACAGGTCAATGGATTGGTAAGCAAGTTTCCAATAAGCCAATTTTGCTTTCTCGTATCAGAATATCGCATACTTGTGACTAATTTTTGAAGGATTTTGGATTCCGAGGATCTGATACACAAAGCTCTCTGCAGGTTGTGCCGTTGGGGATTTGGCTGGGCCTATCATTGTATCAATTTGGCTCGATAAAGCATTTAATGGTGAAGTTTAGAGCATTGGGAATGGGAAGGATATCGAGATGCGTTTCTTGCACCCTTTCCACAGCTGAATGCTTTTAATGATTTTAAAAGCATATGCTGTTATCCTTTTGTTGACACCTTTAGTTAGAAGGGACTTCATTATAAAGGCACTTAATTTGTTGAATCCTTCTTTTTTCTTTATATTTCAAGCAGAAACTGCTTCCTTCTTGTTGGGGATTCTCTTTGTGAAGCCATTATCATTCACTTTATGCCGACCGAATCGTATTATTTCCTCAACTGCTGATGAAGGGGAAGAATAATAGTATTTCAGTGCCTACTATCCGATGCTATCGAAAACATAACTTGTTGCGATTTCCAAGAACTTTGTCTTGCTATTGAAACATTGATATATTGACTTAGTCTTCGAAATCCATAATTCTTGCACTTTCTATTCAAGGCAAGAACCATGCGATCCAAAACCTTCGATCATACAAGTGTATCAACTGTGTAAATACTCACAGAGCAAATAAGAGCAGTTCCAACAAAGCCTTGACCCAAAAGGAAAATCCAGGCAAAGATCCTCTCTATCTTCAGCTCAAGTGTCCCGTTTCATCTACAGCAATCACCCCAACACCCAATTGCACAGCCAAGTTGTGACGGGGAGTGTCAACTGAAATTATCCCTTCAGCTAGGTTACCTTCGGATAGAAGATGGTCAATGGATCCTTGCATGTTAATCCCATTGATATATCAAATGTTCTGTAACATACTATTCCCATAGAGCATATACCTGTCATATTGAAGGATATTCGAGAACATAATCTACGAAAATGGCACGTAAAGACGGTTAAATCAATTCATTTTACATTTTAATCCATCACACGTAACATAAAACATTCCAATAATCACGTTCCATTTTTATTCATAAACATATACAGTCTCAAATGTCATTACATTTCCAAAATTCACATGTAGAATATACAACAGTTGAAAGATACAATTCTTGATATAACATAATTAAGACATTTGTAGGTACAACTGATCCCGACACTGACCCATATCCAAATGCAGAAGTTACTTCAACTAAACTAGCTAGATTTCTCCTGAACTTGAAAAAAATGTTGCAATTTTGATGAATTTGCGAACTCAGTGAGTGAACCATCATCACATACTCACTTAAAACAGACATAAATATCGCAAGTATATAACACAGTTCAATCAGTATCTCACATCATTCAGAATCAAATCTCATATATCACATCATTCAGAAATTAGAACCTGATCGCAATATACATCATATTCCAACAAGTCCGTTATGAACACAAGCATTTCATACAATCACTTCATAATAATTCAATCATTCATTTCAATCATTTATATCATCCACATGTACACAAACATAGCATATCATTATATCAGGTCAATTCAGTCATTCTTTGTAATTATTCACCTGAGACATGTAAACTATTTAAATGTCTCGTACCCATTGTGGATACCAGGTTCATTTCATAACTATCTAATGTATCCGTTGCGAATACCCGGCTCATTTCATAATTGTCTCATACCCGTTGCGGATACCGGGCTCATTGTCAACTGAGCCTATGGCTCCTGTGCACATTTCATAAGCTTTAAGCTCTTTTTCATGTTGGTCACTTCAGTTACGACTCCTTTATCTGATCATGCATATTCATGTGATGAAATGCATCATTTCACATAATATGCTATCAATAACTTTCATTC
>JANITX010000005.1:34620665-34637639 GCA_027564395.1 Erythroxylum ulei
CGAGGTTATTATTTTATCCCATTGGCCCAAGTTGGGACCGGAGAAAATTATTATTTAATCGAGGTTATTAATTTATCGAATATTCATTTATCAAGGTTTTACTGTAGTAAGCTATATGCTTAGGCAACCCTTAACCTATATTCATATGGTCGTAAGTTTCAAAGATAAACTTTCTGCCCACACTCCACACTCTATTATTTGCAAGGAAAATCTTTTGTAGTATGTAGATAGGAGGCCATTTGTGACAATTAATTGTTATTTAGAATTAAAAAGTAATAAAGAATTGGACACAATTAATGAATATTATTATTAAATAAGAAAATTTATTTTATTAAAATTTTTTTTTACTATTAAAATATTGTGGTTGGAATACGCTGCATTGTTAAGTTTTTTTTAATCGTAATCAGGTATTATAACTATTAGTCCAACATGGAAAGATGTTAGCATTAGTTGTAATTATTTTGGTATAATAATGTTTTGAGAATTGCATATAAATGTATGAGAGTTAGAAATAGTAACATTGCTATGAGAAATGAGATACAAAATTTTAGAGGCCTTTATTGTAAATTATTTATAAATAGTAAACACAATTGTGGTTAACTTAGTTTCAACATAGTTCGTATTTGTTTAGAGTGAAAGTTGGAATAGTAAGGAGAGAAGAAGAGTTTAATAAGAAGAACAAGGAAGAAGCTCTTTTTCTAGTGTTAAAATTCCACTCTAACACCATTCCATTTATGTCTAGTATAATTTGGTATATATACTGATAACTATTTAACATATATTGGTGTCTATTATATCATCTAGTGTTATACTTTGTGTAATGCAATGGCACTTTGGAATAATATTTTGGTATTTGTGGTACAATATAGCAGTGTACTAGAGATGAGTAATGAAAGGAAGAATGAAAATAGTTCTATAGATTTAAAGATATCTTGTAGTAGGATGGAGGACATAAGACAATGGATGTAATTTATATTGGAATGAAGTTTGAAAATTCAAAATAATTTTTGATTTGTACTAAAGTATGTAAGGTTCATAGGTTTATGATTGTTACAAGGGGAATAAAGAAAGATAAGAATGGAGACTCTAAGAGTAAAATATTTGTGTCTTATTGAGATGGTCTCACAAATCACGAGGGTTCAAAATGATGCCGAGAAATAATAGAAGAATTGGGAGCAATTCTTGGGTATATTTTCGATCAAATGAAGGTATTTAGAGCATAATCAAGCTTAAAGACATGCACAATAATAAATTAATTCCAAGCAATACAAGGTTTATGAGGTAACATCAGGTTATGGTTAGTTAAGCTAGATAGAGATTATAAATGAATGATAATTATGGAATTAGGTCATGAACAAATGTATGGTCTATTATTGTAGTCACAGGTGGGTATAAAAATATAACATGTTTTTGAAATAATTGTCTTAATAATATATGTATATCATCATCACTCTTTTATTGTCACAGCTGCATGTGGGTCTACCGGAAACAGCCTCTCTACTATGCAGGGGTAAGGCTGCGTACTATCAGACCTCCCTAGACCCCACTTTATTGGGGAACTTCGGATTGGGTGTGATGATGATGATGATATAAACACACACATATACATATACGTATATATTAAGAAGGGTGAGGTTAGAAGAAGGAGACGCAGAAGTGCTGTATAAGATATTTATTATAATGAAAAAGAAAGATATTAGATTTTTTTTACATAATTGACTATGATGAGGAAGGAAGGTTGATGAATACTTTTTCTAAGCAAATATGAGGATTTGTGCAATATGTGTTGAATTTAGTGATGAGATAATGTTTGATACCACTTATATCATAAACAAATATCAAATATCATTCGTTTTATTTATTGTTGTTGGCCATCATATACAATAAATATTGCTTGTTTATGCACTCTCACATAGTAAGACCATTGATAGTTTTTATTAACTTCTCTACATAGATGCGTTGTATGAATGAGAAGTCATTTAGCAATATAATTGTAGATGAGTATGAGAGTATAAATAATACCATTGAGGTAGTATTCCATAATACAAGACACTTGTTGTATTTGTTGTATATACTAAAGAAATTACCTGAGAAATTTATGCCTATAAGAGTTATAAGAATTTAAAAGATAAATTTAAAATGTTTTGTATGAGGCCAAAAATACTAAAGAATTTATAAAAAAAATGGAATGAAGTGGTTGTGGAATTTGACTTAAGAAATAATTTATGGGTTAAGTCTCTATTTACTGATCATATAAGGTGGATTCCAACGTTCTAAGGGTTATTTTTAGGTGGAAATGTTGACGAAATAAAGAAGTAAGGGTATGAATGCTTACTTTGATAGCTATGTGCATGCTTATAGCATTTTGAGAACATTTGTTGAGCAATATAAGAAAGAAATAAAGGAAAGAACTGAACATCAAATGGAGTGTAATTATATATGGAAAGTAGTGTATCGTTGATGACGTGATTGGATATTAAAGAGTTTTAAAAGGCATAGAACAATACATTGCTTCATATTGTACAAGAAGAACTAATAAATGTGATGTATTGTGAGGTGAGCAAAACTTAGACTGAAGGGAATAACAAGTTATATGAGGTAGAGGATATGGATGAAGGTATTAATATGGTCAGACTGTACACATTTATAATAAATGAGTCACATCCACTCAGCAAGTGTGGCTTCTTCTTATTTAAATTTAAAGAGATTGTGCATCGACATATATTTAAATTTTTTAGGAGGGTGAAGATAGAAAAAATTTCAAAATATCTCTCTATTAGTAGGGCCACGACTGAGCCATGGGCTAACTATGGTAGGCTTGACTGGACCACGGGCCTGCTCGGCCTGACCCGTGGCCCACTATTCCTTCAAAAACGATGTCATTTTTTTACTTTTTCTTAAAAATATATATATGACGGGCCGAGCCGTCGCCCAACCCATTGACATCTCTAATGATACATTGAAACAAGTATTACAATTTCCCTCTTTAGCATCATACAATTAAAAGAAAAGGTAAAAGTGTGAACTACTATTTCATTCCCCTTAATCAATATGTAACCTATATTGTACAAAAGTGTGAAATGTTATTTCATTCCATTTAATTAACATATAAAATATGTTGTACAATTTGGTAGCATATTTATGTAGGTTGTAATGGATGTTTGGAATAGACAATGTATAAAAGTACTAATGTATATGTGTGTAAGAGAAACTTTCTTTTCTAATGTGAGTAGGCTATAAACTTAAGCTCGACCAGTTATACTGACTTATTGATGTCCATTAATAATCTTACAAGTGTGTCAGATTTGAAAGAACATTCAAATATTTGAATGAAAGATAATGTATAACAATCAAAGTTATATTCTTTTACTTGATCATGGTGTTGTGAATAAAAGAACCAAATACTGTATAGGATATGTCATTAGTTATTTGATCGTGATAAAAATTACATTCTTCATTAATTAATAAATCCTTAATTGTAAATTATTTTTATATGAAGGCTAATCCATCCAATTTTAAGCATCCTATATAATTTCAAGTTTTAGTACATTGAAATATATGGTTTTGTGTAGCCTTAGATTGTTGACACACACTTATAAACACACTCATAGCCTAGTTGTATTCCCCTAAAGAGCATATAGGGAGTTGGAAACTACTTTTAACATAGGCATGTTAATGCTCATGTTGGTCTCTAAAACATAAGCATATAATTTCTCATATTTCCCAATACATGTATTAAAACACGATCACATTACTGTTAGAGAAGTGCTCTAAAGAAAATCACCTTAACATTTATTGTACAAATCATTTTATGATTAATAAAGTCATTTTTCATTATTTCGATGTTTATACATTTATGGATTTGATGTTGATCTTAAATTGATTTAAGAAGTCCTTAATACAAAACATAGCATGGACGAAATCATGATAATGAGATTCCTATCATGTGTAATTATGTTAGTATCTAAAACTTGCCATAGTCATAGGATTAATGAGATAAGATATCATTAATCCGGATAGATTAGCACTTGTTATACTCCTTGATTGGATCAAGCAATAGATCTCATAAGTTGTAGACATGAATTGTTTAGAGTTAACATTTGGATGTTTATTAAGGGTAATAAGTACATTGGATTGACCTACTACGAGACAATCATATGGATATTTTATTCTAGTGTCAATAATAGTCTCATTATAGCAATGGTGCAAGTATCCTTTGACTTGAGGTGCTTAAGGATATCTCGGATATTGATCTTGTGCTTTGACTCTATTCATCAGTGCCTGTCAAGGGTTACTTATAGGGTGGTGATTAGGTACAAATTGAGGTATTTGGAGGTAATTAAGTAGCTAATAAAGGATTCACCACTCCTGATAAAAGGATAAGATACCCACGACTTCTTATCGGGGTCATTACTCGGGAGTCTCTAGCTAGAGGAGATATATGTCATGAAGACAGTCTTTAATGATACATTGAGTAATGAGATCCTCAAGATAAGATCTAATATAACTTGGATTAGATGTGACGTAGTCAGTCTAGTAGGAGTTGACGCTTTGATCATACTCTGAACCAAGTGGGATATAGATGGTGAAAGGACGAATTGCATGGCAAGATTACGTATGGAAAGGTTCATAGTCAAACCACTGACTTTCCAGTCAATTGGGAGTCATGACGTGTTGTTAGATACCGCTTTTGACTTACTTGAATTAACTCATCTTATTTTCTCTATCATATCTTTATCATCTTCCTCTATTTGAAAAGTCGATTCACACGTAGCCTTTCAAGATAAAATATCTACAAACAAATTAAAAATAAAGTCAATTTTAATTAATTATAAAATATGTATAGGTCAACATATCAATTGAGAATTTAAATTTTGGAAGACACATAACTCACCATCACAACTATGCATTTATCCGTGCAAGGATTAACACCTTTGGCCTTTACAATTTGACAAAATTTGTGAGTATACTTATAAAGATGGCTCAAGACAAAATATACCCAACTAAGTTGTTTGTAATCATCAATATTGGTTATAGTATCCAACAATTGTATATTGATACTGTAATTGGTATTTGGGGAAAAATCCAATATATATACAAGGAAATTCCACCAACTATATTCCTTCACCAATGAGCCCCTCCTCCCAAAGCCTCACTGACTTTTTTGCATTGTCATTTGGTTTTGTTTGGAACCTCCACAATCCATGTAAAATTTTCACCACTAATCTTCTCCATTTGAACTTCTTTTATTCTCAACGATAGCTTGTCCAAATCAAACTGACCAAATAGCTTATATCAGACACTCCTCCTCACCTTAAGCCTCTCTATCTCTTAAATTTCATAGAATCTTATATTAGTGAGCCACTTCAGTTACTCTGAGTAGTGCTCTATATTTGTTTGAAGACCTTCTCCAAATAATGGTGCATTTGACAACTACGAAAATACCTATACAATATAGTCATAATCAAATAACAATGACACTTAATGATCAAATTATAGTAATTTAGTTTAATTTGGTGCAAGTATCATATATTGTTCTCTACGCTCTCACTTTGTTGATTTATATAGCAAGCCATAACATCATCCCCAACCTAGAATTTAAAGTTTTAAATCAAAATAACTTTACATCATCATATTAATTTAAATAAAATGCTACTGAATATTTTCCTTTTCTCCTTTATGACCTTTTTATCTTATGGAGGAGGTAGTAATTTAATTATTTCTTTTTTCTTTTTTTATAGACTATGACAATAAAAACATAAATGTCAATCATACCAAGCATATCTATTAATAAATCTACACTGAACTAGGCTATAAGCTACATATTCTTACTCATACCATAAAAAACCAAAATCAATAACACTTTATTGCCCTTACTCTTGACCTCGAAAACTAAGTCATTTTCAGCATATTTAAAACCTTAAAAATCTTGTTTTAAATACATGTATAAACAAATATATTAGAAAGACAAAATATAAATACATAAACTCCGTAAAGAGATGGGAAAACCGTTGTCTGCTTACTATGTCTACAGCTAAGTTGTTTGATTAGTATGTTGATATAATAATTATCTTACTATATAGACGTCCAGAAAACAATTAAGAGATATTTGAATTGTTTGCTTCTAAGTTCTATTTGATACTAAAAAGTAGAAGAAGATATCGAAGACTATATTCAAATGAATGAGAGAAGTTATTTGTAACTTTTTAATATCTTTGTATAAAAAAATTACTCTATTACCCATTATAATATAAAATTACATAACTATCCTCACTAATTTTATATTTATTAGAATATGGTAAACTCATAAATGATCTAGTCCTATTTGTAAAGGTGAATTTGGTCTTCACCAAAATATAAGCCTTACTAAAATAGATCCAATTGAAGTCATTGCAACCTACTTTATTATAACACATGAAATCTTCTAAACCATAAGCGGTGTTCCAACCAAGTTCAAATTAATTTTGTCCACATATTTGTGTAGACCCCACATAAATGTGTGCATGAGATTTAATGAAACATGATATAAATTGATTTATGAGAACAGAGGATTTGGTCCCTTGTTATAAAATCTTCAAGGATGAAATCTATAATATTTTATTTTTTGAAAGATACAACATTAAATTTTTATAATAACAAATGTAAAATATCATCTATGCCATAATCTAATTCAAATTTAAATCATCTTTATGAGTATTTCTAATTTAAGAAAATATATGAAATTAAAGAGTACATAATAAAGATAATAAGGTATGGTAGAACAACAATTTTTGGTTCCTAACATAAAGTTTTAGAGTAGTTTATGGACCTAACATAATAGTTTTGATTGAATTTAGTGAAATTTCTAAATATAATTTGACCATATGTTAAGGTCTCAATTTGACTTCTAAAGACTAAGGTTATACTTGATTGGACGTAAAATTTTTAATGGAATATAATAGAATGGAATGATTTATAATGGAATGGAACGTAAATGAATGTAATATTAGAAAATTGTTGTTTAGGAGGGATGGAAGGGTGCATGATATAATATAGTAAAATGTTGATTAGAAGAAGAGTTTATAATGTAATATAGTGTATCATTTTACATTCCATCATAAACTTCTTAAATCAGAGGTTTTTTATTTTTTACTATTTAGAATGGAATGATATGTAATATGAAACTCCCCTCTTTTATCCCATTCTATTTCATTCCATTATGAACCCTCCTCGTAAATGATGAAATAATATCATATTACATTATATTCCATTAATAAAAACTTCAACTAAATAGAGTTTTCAAAGCTTAAGTTATAAATAATATGGGTTTCGGTAATGCCGGCATTGGACAAAGGTAGGCAGGGCATCTGCCCAGGGCCCATCAATAAAAGGCCCCCCTCTTGGATTGGATTTGCATGACGACTTGTATTGCTTCTCCTCTGTTATTTTCTTGAACAAATCTATTCTTCAATTAATATTTTACTTCAGTTAATACGAAAGGGGGCCCCTCTTAGAAGCCATGTCCTCCCTTGCATTATTACAAATTTACAACTCATTTTGAATTGTAACGTTAATTAACTTCTAACATTATCATAAGTTAACATTAAATTTTAAAGTTTACCGTTAACTTATGATAGTTATAAATAGTTTTGAAGAATTTAGGTGTATTTTTACCCTCTGAATTTTTTTTTTATTTTCATCAATATATGCATCTAAGGTACTCCAACTTAAAAATTGACAGCAAATTTTTTTTACGATTCTGTCTTCTAAGTTCTGAGTATAATTTAAAGTTAAAATAAAGTTTCTTATTTTTAATTTATTTTAATCTTGTTAAATATTTGAATACGTTATAATTAATTTGTAATTTGTCATTAACGTGGACATTATATTAGCATTTTAAATCATAACATTAATATTAAATGATATTGTATTTATTTGTGTTTTTCTTTTTATTTTTAGATTACTTATTATTTATAAAAATAATTTAATATTAATAAATAATTTAATTTTTGTAATTGTAATTTTCATTATACTTTGACATAAGTAATGTAATAATTGTTGAATTTGTGTTCTTGTAGAGTTTACATAAGTTTAGTGATAATATGACTAAATCAAGTAATTTAAGTTACTCAATTCAAAGACTACATAAATGGTTTCCTTTATTATAAAAATTTGTATGAATTATGATTCTATTAAACATGTTATGATTCTATTAGTTGTTGTGGTTATGGCAATTGGTTCGTTGAAGAATATATTTGAAAAATTAACAACATTTGATAACATTTTTGAATTCTTATTTGATTCAAAGAAGTTGAGGTCATTAGATGATAATAAATTAATAGAATGTTGCACTAATTTTACAAAGACTTTTTCTCATGATAATGTGTTAAATGTGGATTTAGATGATATTTTTTCTGAATTAAAAGTGTTGCAGATGACTTTGCCAAATGAATTAATGTCACCAGTTGAAATTTTAGAATCTATTAAAGCTGCAAATTGTTATCCAAATGTTTCAATTGCTTATCGAATTCTATTGATTATACCTGTGATTGTAACATTAGCTGAGAGAAGTTTTTCAAAGTTAAAATTATTAAAAATCTACTTGAGGTTATCAATGTCACAAGAAAGGCTAAATGGTTTAGCTATGTTATATATTGAGAAGGATATGTTAGATAATATTGATCTTGATAATATTATTAATGATTTTCCATCTAGAAATACATGGAGAAATTATTTTTCATAAATTGAGTCATTTATGTTTCATACAAACATGTAAAAACTTTAAGTTTACATGTTTGTATATTATCGATTTATTAGGGTCCTTTTTTTTATTTCGCTCAGGGCTTCTAAAACGATAGGAACGACCCTGTCTTCAACACTCCCCCTTGATTCGAAGCTAATAATAAACAAGCAGTCCCTTAATTCTTCAAATTTTGTCTGTGATAAAGCTTTTGTAAACATGTCTGCTAGCTTATCAAAAAACTTGCAAAATTCCACCTTGATTTTTTCTTCAACAACAAGCTCTCAAATAAAATGATGCTTGATCTCTATATGCTTTGTCCTACTATGCATCACTGGATTTCTGTTAATGGCCACAACTGAAGCATTGTCATAGAAAATTTAAGTGGCCTGCAATTACTTCTGGTTCAAGTCATCAAGAAGTCTCCCTAACCACACTGCTTGACAGGCAGCTGTAGTAGTTGCAATAGCTCTATTGAATATAAAGCCACAGTTTGTTGCTTCTTAGACGCCCAAGTAATTGCTCCTAATCCTAGCATAAAACAATTTCTTGATGTGCTTTTCCTGTCATCTAGCGATCCTACCCAATCACTATTATAATATCCAACTAATACAAATTCACTTGCCTTCAAATACCAAATTCCAAGTTCTTTGGTCCCAGCTACATACCGAAGTATCCTTTTAGTTGCTCCAAAATGCTGCTTTGTTGGATTGTGCATGAACCTTGAGATCAATCCAACAGCAAATGCCAAGTTTGGATGTGTATGTGTGAGATAAATGAGTTTCCCAACTAGGGTTCTGTACTTTCTTGCATCTGCCATCCCTGTACCATCATCTGCAACTAGCATTTTATTTACGTTCGTTGGAGTTACTGCAACTTTGCAATTCATCATATCAAACTGCTTTAAAAAATCGGCAGCATACTTCTGTTGTGACAAGAATATACCTTCTTCAGATTGCTTGACTTCTAAGCCTAGGAAATAACTGAGTCTTCCTATATCTATCATCTCAAACTTTCTCTTCATGACCTCTTTAAATTCTGTAATCAACTTCAAAGATGATCCTGTATATATCATGTCATCAACTTATAAACTCACCATTATAACATCTTCAATCACTTGCCTTTTTACATATAAGGTTGGCTCATTCAAACTTCTCCGGAATCCATTCTGATGAAAGAATTCATCAATCTTGCTATACCCTGCCCGAATAGCCTGTTTTAAACCATGTAATGCTTTGTTTAATTTGTAAACTTTGTCCTCTTCTCCTGTAATCACAAAAACTTCAGGCTGCCCCACATACACTTCTTTTTTCAAATCACCATTAAGAAATGCATATTTGACATCAAACTGAAAAACAGTCCATTATGATTATGCAGCTAATGCAAGAATCAACTTTACTGTTTCAAACCTTGCTACAGGTGAAAATGACTCGTCAAAATCCACTCCTTGCTCTTGCACGTATCCTCGAGCCACTAATCTAGCTTTGTGCTTCTGCATACTGCCATCAGAATGGTACTTTGTCTTAAATATCCACTTTAAGATAATTGCCTTCTTTCATTCAGGTAACCCTGGTAATTTCAAGGTCTGGTTTCTTTCAATTGCCATTGGCTCCTCTTTCATTGGTTTTTTCCAAACTTCACTCTCCAATGTAGCTTCTACACAAATTGGATCTTCTGCAAACATTGCAAAGGTGCACCTATCATCATGTCCTTCAATCTCATACTTCTTTTTATGAATGAAGCCACGCTGACTTCTGCGCACCTGAGGTGCCTCTTCCTCACTCTATGATGTATCGTTCTGTGGAGACTGAGATCCATCATTGACTTCTGGATCACCTTTGATTTCTTTATTAATAGTCTCCAGCTGATCCTCTTGAGATGCATCCCAGACTAGGATCTCCTTATTATCTTCTTCCTTATAATTCAACGTTTCATCAAATTGCACATTCTTACTCACCATTATTTTCTTCTTTTCTGGATCAAATAGTCTGTATGCGTTTGAAATGGAGCTATAGCCAATAAAGATGTATTTCTTTGTCTTTGATTCAAGTTTATGCCTATGAGAATTTACCAAAGCATAGCACAATGAACCAAAAATTCGAAGATGAACACCTGAAGGCTTAAAATTATACCAGGCTTCAAATGATGTCTTGTTCCATACAGCTTTTGTAGGAGAAAGATTGAGCAAGTATACTGCAGTAGCCACTGCCTTTGCCCAGTAGTTATCTGTAAGAATTTTTGTTTTGATTAAAGACTAGGCCATTTCAACCATAGTCCTGATCTTGCACACAACTATGACATATTACTCTGGTGTATAAGGAGCAGTAAGATGCCTTCTAATCCCTTGTTCTTCACAAAAACTGTTGAACTCTATAGAACAGAATTCTCCTCCTCTATCAGTCATTAATGTCCTGAGCTTTTAATTACTTTGATTTTCTGTGAGTGCTTTGAACTTCTTAAAACACTCAAATGCTTCAGATTTGTAGGTGAGAAAATAAACCCAGCATATTCTTGACAAATCATCAATAAAGAGCAAAAAAATACTTACTACTAGCATGTGAATTTGTCTTCATAGGTCCACAGATGTCAGCATGGACCAATTCTAGTTTCTTTGCTGCTCTCATCGATTGTCCTACAGGAAAGGACTTCCTTGTCTGCTTCCCTAGTGCACATCCTTCGCATATATGCTCCAGCTCTTTGACTGCAGGTATACCATTTCTTTACTTGTAAAGAGTTGTAGACCTTTGATGTTCAAATGACCATAACGCAAATGCCATATTTCATAGTCATTCTGCTTGTAGCTCATCATCACATGTGTTTCCTTACATGAAAAGTTCAAAGGGAGCATCTTGTTCTCACTCATCTTGGACTGTAGTAGTACTTCACCTATGTGTTTCTTAACAGTGCAAGCATTTTTCTCAAACACAAAAGAAATACCAGAGTCTACTAATTGTCCCACATTAATTAAATTGTGAGTTAACCTTGGATCATAGTGAACATTTTGTATCATTTTCTCTTTTCCTTGAATATTGATGGAAACAGTGCCTTTTCCTTCAATTTGGACATGTTTTTCATCACCTAATTTGACCTGGGATTTCTGAGATTCATTTGGCTGTTTGAACTTTGATTTATCACCTGTCAAATGATTTGAGCATGCACTATCAAGATACCAATTTTCTTTTGAAATTTCTTGAGGATTTACATAAGTCATGAAAAGATAATCTTCTTCATCTTCAGTAAACTGTGCCTGCTTATCCTTGCTCCAACAATCATCTACATGATATCCAAACTTATTGCAGTATGTGCACAACATACCACTCATTCGACCACATCCTCTTCCTCTAAATGCTCCTCTTCTTCTATCACATCTTAGTAGGAATCTTACAGACTCCCCCTGATTTTGAAAAGCATGCTCCTCTTCTTTGGTAGTGTTTCTGTTGATCCTTGCATTATGTGTTTGCAAGACCCATGAGCTCATCTACTGAAAATGTGGAGAGATCCTTTGATTCCTCTATAGCTGCTACTACATGGTCAAATTTAGGCACCAAACTTCTCAATATTTTGGCAACAACATTGTTATCTCCCACTTGTTCACCATAGGATCTCATTTGACTAACAATAGATGAGATCCTGGCAAGATACTCTTGCAGAGACTCTGAGTTTTTCATGCTTGCTATCTCAAGATCCCTTCTGAGAAATTGCAACTTTACTGTTATCACCTTGGCTGAGCCTTGATATTCTGTTTGAGAGTTGTCCATGCTTCCTTTGCTGTGGTTGCTGCTGCAATTCTAGAAAAAAATTGTGTCAACAACTGCCTGTTGAATAAAGAACAAAGCTTTTGCATCCTTCTTCTGATTTTCTTTTGTTGCTGTCTCCTCTGAAGATGATTCTTCAACCCCCTTCTCCACAAGATCCCACAGATCTTAAGATTTGAAGAGTGTTTTCATTTTGATGCTCCAAAATTCATAGGAGTCACCTTTAAAGAGAGGGGTTTACGGTTGTGTGATTCGTCCCCAAAATCGCCAACACACTACTTTTCAAGCTACTACAGCTGCTTCACCTACATTAGCAATCACTCAGAATGCTGAACCAACAGTCCAAAATCGATAACACACTATTTTTCAAGCCACTACAGCTGCTTCACCTACATCAGCAACCAATCAAAATGCTAAACCACCAGCCCTTACTCCTGTAATGGTTCAACAAATGATTATTTATGCTTTTTCTGCTTTAGGGATTCAAGGTAAGGATAATCCATCTTCTACAACTTGGCTGCTTGATTCTACAGCATCAAATCATATAACTAGTTCGGCTAATTTGCTGCAAAATATCCGTCCATATCTTGGTTTCGAATATATTTAGGTTGCTAAAGGAAATACTCTACCTATTACTGTTGTTGGAGATATTCCTCTAGTTTTCGACAATACCTTTATTTCACCTAGAATTTCTAATAATCTCCTTTTAGTTGGACAACTAGTGGAAAATAATTGTGTTGTATTTTTTTCTCTTGATGGTTGTTCTATGCAGGATCAAGTGTCGGGTCAAGTGATCGCGAAGGGGCCTAAAGTAGGAAGTTTGTTTCCATTACATGTTTCTTTTATGAGTAATGCTATTTTAGCTTGCTCTATTATCTTCAATACAAGTGAGGTTTGGCATAAATGTTTAGGCCATCCTAATTATGCTATTTTGTCTTATTTGTTAAACTCTGGGCTATTAGGTAATACTTATCAATTATATTCTTCTCGGCTTTCCTTTGATTGTTCAACTTGTAAATTAGGAAACAGTAAAATACTTCCTTTTCCCAATGCTGGAAGTCGTGCAGAAAAATGCTTTGATATTATTCATAGTGATGTATGGGGAATTTCACTTGTCATTTCTCATGAACATTATAAGTATTTTGTGACATTTGTTGATGATTATAGTCGATTCACTTGGATTTATTTTCTTCGTTCTAAATCTGAGGGGGTTTTTTCTATTTTTAAGACTTTCCTTCAATACGTCGAAACTCAATTTTCTGATGTTATCAAAGTTCTTAGATCAGATTCTGGTGGAGAGTACAACCAATCAACATACAGCTTCATGAGAGAATTCGATGCTTCAAACCCAACTGTATGCTCCACACATAAAAAACACACTCACATTTAGCAATTTTTCACACGAAAACCTTTAACACCCTTCATCTAGAATTCCAACCATGCACCACCAACAGAGAACACACACGGCACAAGATAGATGCGTTACACCCATAAATCAAAAAAGTCGTATGTCATTAACACATAACACCCATAATCACTTCAGCTATTTTTCACCAAAAAAAAACAATTGATGCACCCACCAAAGAGCACTAAAGATAGCCGTCAATTATCACACCAAAATCCCACACCACCAAGACCAATGTCCATCCAAAAACCCTTAGCCACACTTCAGAAATTCCAGCGGTACCCCTAACCACTCACACACGTGATCACCACAATACATCTAAAGATAGACTCCAATTCAGTGTATAATTCTTTCACAACTATAAGATTATCCACTGTGGCTTTTTGAATCCAATTCAAACAACAATAATATCTTAGATGTTCAATTAATAAATAAAATGTCAAAACTAAATAAAAAAGATATATACTATATATCTTAACAATCTCCCCCCTTTTTGGCATTTTTGTCACAATTGTTAAGCTCCCCCTAAATAACATAATTGGACATGTGAATATTGAATTCACAATGTTCCCCCTCAATCCAAGATCCCTTAAAACACAATTAAATCAAACACAACTAAAATAAATCAAACACAAGTTCAAGTCTTATGTTCTCCCCCTTTGGGACAACATATGCCAAAAAGACGAATTCATGGAGCTCCGAGAAATCATAGAACTCGCTACTTTAAATGATGAAGAACATCACTGGAAACTTGAATAATGCCTTCAATCCTCTTAATTTCAGTAAAGAGAGCTGCATGAGGATTGATAGAAGTTGTCCCTGAGCCATCCAAGGGGCCAGATGTGGTGTACTGCAAATCCACTACTCGTGGTTGCCTAAAAATCCTTGGCAAGATATTTATCAAAGACACCAACTCAAGTATACTAGATTCCATTCTCGAAACGTCGTTTGGATATAAAAATTAAGAGATTAAGCATCAAAAGTATGGTAAAGAATGCGGCTTACTCTCAATGGTCAACATAGCTTCAATAATGAGATGTCTAAGATTGAATCGCACCCTAGTATCAATTGCATAAATCAATTTGGCCTGCGCTAAGTAGACAGAGACAACGTGTGTGCTTGGCATCCAGTTGGTCACTACTAACTTAAAGAGCACGAAATAGTTTTGGGTAAGCATTGAAGAACAAAGCACAGAGCTAGACGACCATGCAATCAATTTTCCTCCAGTCAATAACGTAGCAATTAAATCATTTGACACATTCCAATCATCATCACAAAGTTGATCACCAATCAAATTATCAAATCCCATAAACAAATTCAAACATCAACATCAAACAGACTACTCGACCCCGAACATATACTGATCTATAACCCAAAGCAGTCTCATTCAGTATATCACTAGTTAAATTACAGTAAAATTCTTTTACCAGATTTGAGTCATAGTGCTTCGGAAGCAGTGAGGCTGCAGTAAATGTCTCTCCGATAATAAAATGTCCAGTCTATGTTGTTGAAAATCCTCTAAATTGACTGGACGGTTATGAACAAACTCGACAGTGTTGAGAGTCTCCCATTTCTATTCTGTTGCAGAGGAGTAGAACTTGAAAGAAATCGCATCGTCCACTATCAGGCGGACTGTTTGTGAACCGCAAGTGCACGATTGTCGAAGTGAGTAATAAATCAATAAGAACCGAGTCATGTCCATAGGGATTATAAGAAAGTTCAAATCTATGCTAGCTAACGGTGTTTGGAATTGGGTTGGGTGAAATTTTTAGAAATTAAAAGCAATGTAAAGAATTATTAAAAACTCAAATGAATTTCTAAGCAACTACCCAATTCAATGCAACCAAAATAACTATGAATGTGACATATATATGCAATAAGTAATTAAGAAAAGAGTGCAACAATTGACTAATTAAAAGTATTAACTTCAATATTGACCGTCTTAGGGAATGATATTTTTACCAACCTTAATATTGAATTAGCTATCCTCCACAAATGAAAAATCCTAACCTTGTATGTGAATTTTAATAGTAATTAATCCCCTTCTCCCAAAGGTGAATTAATCTATCCACTCTATACATCACTTAGTAATCCCTTCCTTAAGTTCTTACTAGAGTTTCTTAAGTTCCAAACCCAAACCTTCTAGTTTCACCTCCTAAGTTTCTTGGGTCTCCCAACTCACAAGAAAATTCTAGCTGAAATTTCTTTAATCTTCTAACAAAACCACCCTTTTTTCAAAGGTGAATTTATACCAAGCAAACTTTCAATGATCCAAAGTAAGAACAAATAAACCTAAGAAAAATCAACAAGTATATGAATATTCAATCATGAATTCCAGCAATGTTCAATGTTAAAGCATCACCAAAACATCAAATCCTTAAGAGAAATTAAGATTCTAGCCATAAATCATCATGTCAAGCAATCCACAAGCATAAATCCTAGACAAACTCATGAAGGAATCAAATGGAAATGAAGAACATGGCTCTAAACTGATGCAAAACAACCTACTATCCCCTCTCCTTTGTGTGGCTGCATTGTTTGCGTCTGGTGGCTGCGTTGTTTTCGTTCGGAGGCTGCGCCTCTTGGTTCAAGTGGAGGCAGCGTCTCTTAGTTCAAGTGGCGGTTGCGTCTCTTTGTTTTGGAGGCTACGTTGTCTTTGTTTTGGAGGCTGCGCGCATTCTTCCAGTTGAGTGGAGGCTGCGTCTTTGTGTGGAGGCTCCCTTCTTTCCCGAATGAGAAGCTGCTACCCTCTTTATTTTTGTAAAATGTTAGGCCCTCTCCTTTTCGTAGCTGCCTTTTTTTTTTTGTTCTTTAAAACGTTCGGCCCTCTCTTTTGCGTGGCTACCTAGCGCTACTCTTTTCTGTGGAAGCCCTCTCTCCTTTTTCTTATTAGGGTCCATTTGGTTGAGCTTTTGTCAGTAGAGCTTTTATCAGTAGAGCTTTTGTCAGTAGAGCTTTTCTGAAAAAGGCTTTTTTTTAAAGCCAATTGACTGTTTGGCTGTCAATTAAAAAAACTCTTTTTTTAAAAGAGCTTCATACAGTAGACTGTTTGGCAACCTAAAAATAAAAAGCACTTTTATTAATTTTAACTATAT
>JANITX010000005.1:34677145-34687278 GCA_027564395.1 Erythroxylum ulei
GAGAAGTACGCTTCTTGCTTTTAGTTGCACCATGATCACGCAATTCTATAGCTGCAATCTCCTCTTCTTCATGAGGTGGACTAGAGAGATTCTCAACTCCTTCCATCGGTTCCACACTATCACTCACGGTCACAAATTTAGCTGAATTTTTTATAAGCAAACGACATACAGTCACGAAACAATCCAATGGAATTAGCTGGATTTAAACAAGTATAGGTGTTAGCTGATTTAAACAAGTGTAAGTGGTCGATGACATTAGAAATAATAAATAGTATTAGAAATAATAAATAGTATTCGATGGTATTGGTAGTCAGTAGATGACGTTGAATTTAGGAAATAGGAATGCAGAAATAACTTGTAATTTAAAAATAGACACAAAGGTATTGTAATTGTAATAAGATACAAAGGTATTGTAATTGTAAAAATAGCAAGTTCAGCATCGACGTGAGAAGGCGTACCAAAACAGAATTACAATACCTTTGTATCTTATTTCTTGGGTCCAAAACAATTTGTAAGACAAGTGCAGTACCTCACAGCGACACAGCCTCACACCATGCAGAAATAACGTGTATAGGCGTATAGCTCAGCAAGTGGGACGACCTTGTGCGTGCGAGTTGCGAGTGACGACCTTGCGCGTATGACGACTGATGACTAGTAACTTGATGGTTGCGTTAATCACATGCAAGTTGCAACGTAACAGAGCTTTCTTGACTGGCAGACGCAGTGACGAGTAACTTGATTGTCAGTGACGAGCAATACAAATTGTGGCTTGAGAGTTGAGACTTGAGACGGCAGCGGCTAGGAGTTGGAACGTTTGACGGAGCTTTCTAAAATATGCCAAAGACACAAATATTGTTAGGTTTTGTTGTATCTAATTGATTTATTTCCTTCAGTTCAGTGATTTCTTAGTATTTACGTTTCTTTTAATAACGATGGCAAGATGCAAACAATTATATATGTACCAATTAATGTTGCTATTTGAAAAAAAATTGTTATTTGAAAACGGATCGGGTATGGGTATCCATCGGTTCGGGTTTTTACTATACCCATATCCAAATCCATATCCACATCCATTTTTTAACATCCATTTAAAATCCGTTTTTGAGCATCCATATCTATTTTTTAGGGTCGGGTAGTACGGATATGGATCGGGTTGAAAACCCATTGCCATCCCTAGTTATAATCAATGAAAAGGGTAAGTCTTAGAATTGGTTACTTCTAAGGGATAAAATATGGTAGGATAATAAACAAGAAAATAGGCTTAACAAAGGTTCAATCTAAATGCCTAAATCATTTCATTGCTTCTAATTTAATAAATATGATCTTAATCTGAATAATAAAAACAAGTTCTAAAATTATCCAACTATACATAATAACACACATGAAAGAATAAAATAGCTTAAAATAATCATGTATTTGCTTTGAGGCTCAAAAACTCACAAAAAATAGTCTTGCATGTAAATAACGCACAATTTTTATCCAATTTATTATCTCAATGATTACTAATAAAAGGAAGTCTATTCTCACTTCATCCTTTTGCATACTAATTAAATTCAATAATCAATATAATCTAAAGTACTTCGGACAAATTTTAACTAACTTAGGATATCGGTTAATAATATTTAATAAAAAGATTATAATAAACTTAAGAAAATTGAATTCCCTTCCCCATACTTAAAATTATATGTTGTTGGCACCCTAGGTACTTCCAAACTAACCTCCTCTTGTGTAACTCCTCTCGTCTGGGATGGCAGTGAGTTCGGTTGTAGTAGCTGCGCAGTTATGTGTGGATCCTTGCTTTCTCTCGATATGAGCGACTCAATGGGAACCCTAATCAAGCGGTAGATGTCACCCGTATGCCCTTGCCATCTGCGTACAATACACATATGTTTCATCATATCCAAATTCAGAGCTGCCATGGTACTAACCATTTGTATCACTACTTTTCTATCAAAGACCCTTATCCTCTATGCGAGTCTTGTCACATAATGTTTGACACATATAGTCCTGACTTTCTTCTCCTCACTATGACACCAAATGAATTGGACTAATGCATTCCTCAGATGTATTGACGTCCACTCACTCATGCTCTACAAGTAGAACACATCCAAGTTCTTGACTACTCTAAAGTTGTCACCTCGCCTGCTAAACGTATGACTCAGAATCCCATGTATGTATCTTAACATTGGGTGTCGTAAGGATGATGCCTTGGATCTACTAGGGTTATAGTTTTCACCCTTGCTAAGAGTGCTCTAAAATTGGCGATAAGACATCCCACACGGGAAGTCTATCCATAGGGCTACGTCATTTGGCATTCCCATGAATTCTTGGCCTTACAACCTTATGGTGACTGAGAACTCTGACTAACTCATATAGACCATCTGCTTCAGCAACGAGAACTAGATCATCTTACAACCTTATCAATATGGAGGTAATTTTGTCTTTGCAAGCAAAAATAAAGTAAAGGTCAACAGAATTCGTAAAATTGGTGATTCTGACTCTACCTCTATTGATAATGTTCTTTTTGTTGATGGTTTGAAATATCACCTTTTGAATGTGAGTCAACTATGTGAAAAAGATTACAAAGTCATTGTCTATGCATTTCATTATGAAATTGTTGATATTCATAATAATAATATTGTGTTTGTTGGTCCTAGAAATCATAATATATATTATGCTCAACTGAAAGACACGTACTCACAAAGTGTTAAGTGTTTTGCCTCTCTAGAAAAGGATTCATTTATCTAGTATAGAAGATTTGGGCATACTAGCATGAGCATTCTATCAAAACTGTACAAAAAAGAGTTAGTAAGAGGACTATCGATCTTAAAGTTTTAAAGCAACCAGGTTTATAAAGGTTGTTTAAAAGGTAAACAAATCATAAGCAACTTTCCCCCTAAAAATATTGTATCTATTAGCCAACCATTTGAACTTGTGCATATGGATTTATTTGATCCCACTAGTACTCAAATTTTTGGATGTAAACATTATGGTTTTGTTCTAGTGGATGATTACTCTAGATTTACATGGGTTTATTTCTTATCAAATAAGGACGATGCTTTTGAAGTGTTTGAGAAGTCTTGCGGAAAAATTCAGATAGAAAAAGGGCACTACATCACTTCAATTTGGAGCGATCATGAAAGAGAATTTAATAACAGAAAGTTTGAAAAATTCCATGACAACAATGATATAACTCACAACTTCTCTTATCTAAGGACACCTCAACAAAATGGAGTTGTAGAGAGAAAGAACAGAACTTTGGTAGATATGGCTTGGACCATGTTGTGTGAAATTAGACTACCTCATAGATACTAGGCAGAAGTACTATTTATGACATGTTATGTACTTAACAGATGTCTTATAAGACCTATTTTAAAAAAGACCCCCTTATGAGTTGTGAAAGGAAGAAAACCAAATGTTGCTTACTTTTGAGCATTTAGCTGCAAGTATTTCGTTCTAAATAATGGAAAAGACAACCTTGAAAAGTTTGATGCGAGATTAGACGAAGCTATTTTCTTGGGCTACAGCACCGTTAGTAAAGGATTCAAATTTTACAATAAAAGAACAAAGAAGATAGAAGAATCGATACATATGGTATTTGATGAAGCACTACCTTCGACAATAGCAACTGACTCAGATGATGACGAGCTTCCTTTGATTCCTAAAAATACATCAGAGAATCAAACTACTACTATAATACCTTCAGAATCACAAAATCAAGAAGGCCCTTCTGAAGCTATAACAAAGCATGCTCTTTCATCTCAGCAGGAGCCTATGCAACAAAAAACACCGAGAGAATGGAGAGATCTTGATACACTTCAATATATTCTTGGGGATCCCTCTAAAAGTTTAAGAATAAAATCATGGTTCAAGAACAACTTTATGGCTCTCATCTCACAATTAAAACCAAAGTCTACTGAAGAAGCTCTTACTGATGATAACTGGTTCTTAGCTATGAAAGACGAGATAAGTCAATTTGATTAGAACAACTATGGAATTTGGTGCCTCGTCCACAAAACAAGTCAGTTATTGGAACTTGTTGGGTATTTCGAAACAAACTTGATGAAAATGATAAGGTGGTAAGAAACAAAGGTAGGCTTATAGTTCAAGGTTATAATCAACAGGAAGATATTGATTTTGATGAAACTTATGCACCTATTGCTAGATTGGAATCAATTAGAATTTTTCTTGCCTTTGCATGCTATAGAAACTTCAAGTTGCTCCAAATGGACGTTAAAAGTGCATTCTTAAATGGTTACATTAACAAAGAAGTATTCGTTAAGCAACCCCTAGGTTTTGAAGATGAAAACCATCCAGATTATTTGATGAAGTTATGCAAAGCTCTGTATGGTTTAAAGCAGGCTCCTCAAGCATGGTATGAGAGGTTAAGTAACTTTCTTCTTGAGAATAACTTTGAAAGAGGAAAGGTCGATAAAACTTTATTTATTAAGAGAAAGGAGAATGATTTACTCATAGTGTAAATATATGTTGATGATATAATATTTGATGCTATTAATTCATCCTTCTATTTGAAATATGCATGAATGTGAAATTTTAATTTCTGAGGAAATCTTAGGAGAAATACTGGAAGTAGCTCCTATAGGGAAAATTAATTTTCCCTTTCATCAGTGGAATGTTGATGATTTAGAGTTAGTTGAAATTGTCAAATCCATTTTCCTTCATGCTGAAAACACCCAAGACAGGAGACCCTGTAGCAAACAATTAGACTTAATATCACGATGTTTTGCATCGCTTTCAGCTACTTCAATTTTCCCTAGGAGTAGCTCAATTGAAAAGTGCAGCCTGCTAGACACTTATGTGGTGTATAATTTGCTAAAAGGGAAGATAATGAATCTTTCAGCTATGATCTTAAGGTTCATGGTGGATAAGGGGAATCATAAGAATACAACCAGTTGCCTACCTTATGAATTGTTGCTCACCAAGATTTTCAACCATTATGGAGTCCCTTTTGTAAATCTAAATTTGTATGCACTGGCTAAGTTTCACTCTTCCATTTCTTATCAATTTGGATACAAATTGTAAAACAATATCTAGGTAGACAAAAGATCTGAAAGGGTAGTAGAAAACTTAGATCTTGCTCCAGACCAACAAACTCATGTCCCTCCTTAGGATGAAAGTAATGCAAATCTTCAACAAAAGTCAAGGGATATTTAAGCCAATTAAGAACAAATACAAGAACAGATAGATAGCATGTAGAATCAACTTCTTGACATGTAGATTTTGCTTAAAAGAATCCTTGAATCTCTTCAATAACTCTGTTGCTGTTTGCTTTCTACTTAGATTATTTATACTAATGATTTTGTTTGATGTAGTATTTATTCTTTCCCTCTATTTCATTCTTTTTATTTCACTTCCTCCCCATACTTTATTCTTTTTGATAATGACAAAGGAGAGAGTTTATGTGGATATATTTTTGCATAATTTTGCATATATGATGATATATTTCTTAATGCTAACTCGATTATATATGTGATTGATTTTGATGTTAAACTTGTGAAAATCTATGATATATAAACGATAGGTTCCTTTCTTATAAGACATGCTCCTTCTAAATGTCTGAACATATAAAAGTCACAGGTATATTTCGAAATCATCTATTATCTCTTTGAATTTTGAAAATATATCTGTTATTGCTTGTCATCATCAAAAAGGGCAGATATTTAGCTCAAGGTTTGTGATTAACGATTTTGATGATAACTGTATAATATTTCAAAATTCAAATTTGATTTAATTCCTTATATAGTTAATGGTCTAATTCTCAAAAGGAAATAAAATCATAAGAAATATGTTTTCTTTCTTGCAGGAACCTTCATTATAAACTTACCTTATTAGAAATGGTTTATCTGAAAGGATCCTACTACTTATGAAGATTGTATATTAGCTCCGTTTGGAAAAGATGACATCAAAGTTATTCAAATTTAAATTCATCCAATTGACTAAAGGTGCAAGTGAAGCAATGACTAGTTGAAGAAATTGACTATTTAAGGATGAGCAGTAACACTTGTAAAAAGTATAAACATACTCAGACTTTCGAAACATTTGAACAACATCTATATTCTTGAGAGTCATATCATTCTTATTGTGCCACAGAATGTAAAATCACTCTATCAAGAGAGAAATTATTATTTTATTTTTCTGTGAGCTTTTAGGAGTGTGTTATACACCTCGAGTGTGAAAGGTTGGAGAACTTTGAAAAATAAGCACTTGTGAGCTTGGAGAGGCTCGTCAAATTTAATACTCAAATTTTTATAGTGAAACACTCAAGTTGGATACTTGGGGACTAGACATAGGCTTAGATTGTAAGCCGAACCAGTATAAATCAACTGCCCCCTTTCTCTCTCTCTCTCATTATCTTTTATATTTCTGCATTATATTGTGTGTGTGTTCATTTCAGCAAAAGACTTTTTCACTTTTATAATAGGACCCTTCTGTTTTCAACTTGTTGAGAGTTCCTTTCACTTTTAACAGGCGTCTTTTGTTTTTAAAAAGTTTTAATAGGATTCATCATTCAGTAGGCTCCTTTCATTTAAGCAGGGTCCTATTCCACAAAAGGCTCCTATTGTTTAAAATACTTTATCCTCTGACAGGCTCTTACTATTTTTATTCGTTAATTAGGATCTGCTTGTTATACAAATTGAAAGAACTTGCAAAATTTCTTTTACTTACAATTCACCCTCCACTTGCGTTTGTTTGCTTTATCAGGAATAACTTATCATTCGTAAGTTACACAATTCATGTTCTAGTTAAAACGTGATGAGAACCATTAGAGTCACGATAATGAATGCAAGTCTATATATGGTAGAGAAGGTGGAGACATGAAGCAATGAAAATAATTTAATCTCTAAACAGGGTCATAACCATTCTCTTTGAAAAACACAAACCTTTAGTTCTTAGTTCTTACCATTAAATGTTAATGCTCTTCTTAAAGATGGAGCTCTGATTTCCTTCCTTTCCAACGCTTATCATCATATTGCTAATTTTGTTTAGCTTTTATGGCAATGATGGTATGGACCAATCAAATAAAAGCCACTTACCTCTAGTGCCATGGAAGTTGCTTGTTATTGGAAACATTCACCAGTTGATTGGGGGCTCTTTGCCCCATCACCTACTAGCAGAGCTGGAAAAGATATATGGAAGCGCCATGAAACTTCAACTTGGTGAAGTTGCAAACGTGTTGATTTCATCGCTTGAATCTGCCAAAGAAATGATGAAAATTCGTGAAATCAACTTTGCTCAGACACCTTTTAATTTGGTTGCTAGCTTTTTTTCTTATAAGATGACAAACAATGTGTTTTTAACCATATGGAGATTATAGGAGATAGTTGCCAAAGATCTGGAAACATGAATTGTTAAGTACGAGAAGGGATCTGTTAGGATATTTACTATGTTCTATTAATTTAATTTTGGCATTTTTGATTATTGGATATTTAGATAATAACAAAAAATATAAATCAAGAAGTCTTACTTGAATTGGCTTATTGGATAGAGTTGTTGTGCAAATAGAACTCCATCTTGGATGAAGATTTACGTGGATTACGTTTCTTATGGAGATTGTGTGAGCAAAGAAGTGTAGTGGGCGTGTGTGTGAAGAACTCTCTGTGCAGTGGGAAACAATTGTTTATTGTATCTTTGGCGAATTAGGTAACAGATGGTGGATGACATAAGTTATGGTGTGTGGTCCATACGTGTGTTGCAGAAAACATCTCTAGGTGTTATTTCCTTATGTGGGCAGCTGGGTTTACTGGTTAATTGATTGTGAGTGTGTGAAGCTTTTGTACGTGAGCTGACAGTTCTTTGTGGGTACAACATCTTGAATTGCTCACAGTTTGGTGTTGAGTTTTCACTGTATGGCTCATGATTAAGTTGATTTGTCCATTGTGTGCGTCATCTACTAAAGGCGTATTTGCTTGATTAGTTATGCGTGATGTCTTCCTCTACTGTCGTGAGTTGATGTTGGAGTTTGTAAAAATTAGTCCATAGTTTGCTTTGATAAATTTCATATTTATTTCAGTGAAGCTAAACCTTTCGAGCAGTTGCTTTTTTTTAATCTCATGTGTTTTTTGATCTTGTTCTTAGTTAGTCAATCACTTGAGTTATTTATTTATTGTTCTTTCATTAAAAAAAGTGTTGAGAAAATTCTCTATTGAGGTTAACACGAGTCGGTCGTGTTATTGGGTATGAAAATCTTTCACGGGAAGTGAGGCGAAGATATTGTTTCAAGGATTGAGTGAGTCAGCTTTGAAAGCCCTTGTGTAAATCTATTGAATTTTGGTGAAAGTGATTAAGCTGTGTGAGGGCCCCATAGATGAAGACAATGTGTGCTGAACTGCTTTAACAAATCTCTATTTTGTTTATCTTTGGTACTGTAAATTTTTTTCTCTGATTTTTGTGTTTTTTAGAAAAGAATCGGAAGGTTTGTGAACAATCATCTCTTCAATTTTTTTTCTTCAATTGGTATCAAAGCGAGGTCACCAAATCAAGACTTGGTATAGCAAGTTGGTGTAGATCCGAGTTTCGCAAACATTGCTACGAGAGAGGGTGCATCTATCACCAGGCCACTACTGTTGGACGACTCTAACTATCCTGTATGGAAATCATGGATGGGAGTCTTCATCTAGGCTCAATATACAAAAGCTTGGCATTTGGTAGTACATGGTGGATGCATCAAATGATTACTAACGATAAGGGTGAGGCAGTTTTAAAAGATCCAACTGAATGGACAAGAGCTGAAGAAGAGAGGGCATTTGGAAACTCACAAGCAATGCATGCAATTTTCAGTGCTGTTGATGAAGGAGCTTCTTAATGATATCGGTCTGTGAGTAGGCTAAAGAAGCGTGGAATACTTTTCAGACTACTGATGAAGGGTCCAAATATGTGATAGCGTCAAAAATTCAAATATTAATTGTAAGGTTTGAAGAACTAAAGATAAATGAAAATGAGACTATTGGAGATTTTCATGAAAGATTGTGTGATATAGCAAATCAAGTACATCAACTCGGGAAGAAATATTCTAACTTGAAACTGGTTAAGAAGACATTGAGATCATTGCCTCCGAGGTTCATACCAAAAATTGTGGCCATCGAAGAAGGCCATGATATCACTGAATTGTCTTTGAATAAGGTAATTAGGATTCTTACCAACTTTGAGATGAATTTGTTGATGGATAATCGAGACAAGAGCAAAGGATTGACATTCTAAGCTGAGATTGGTAAAGCCGTGAATGACTTCGAAGATGAATCCGATGAGAATCAGGATATGGAGTTATTGACAAGAAATTTCAATAAGTAGTTAAAGAAAGTGAAGAAGGATAGATATGATTTTAGTCAAAATGATGGGAGCTCATCAAATAGAAATTTCAAACAAGCCAGAACTCAAAAGGGTGAAAGAAAGATGAGGAGAATTCAATGCCATGAGTGTCAAGGCTTCAAACATATGCAAGCGGAATATGCTAATTCCTTAAAGAAGAGAAAAGGGAAATCTTTTACTAGTATTTAGAGTGAGAATGAATTTGAAAGTGAACATGGTAGTGAAGAAGAAATTGCAAATGGTGTTGTGTTAGTTGCTTTGTATAGTAAAAATCTAGTTGCATGCCTAACAGTAAATAAGAGGGAAGTAATTGAAGACGAAAAAGGGGGCAAATAAAAAATTTTTGAGAAAAATGGAGACAGATCAGGTGAAGGTTCAATATCAGATTATGACAGTGATGAAAGTGGTTCAGATGATAAAAGAGAATATTTACGAGGCTTACGAAGTGATGTATACAAAATGGGTGAAAACATGTAGACAGAATGAATGGTTGAAGGAAGAAAACTTCTCTATGAAGAACTATCCAAGATTTAGAGAAGAAATTGATGGTAGCTTTAGACGAGCTCGATGAAGTCAGACTGAAGTTAGCAAGTACCGAAAAGGGTTTGAGAATGTTAAATGGAGGCACAGAAAAGTTAGAAAAGTTAATCGAAATCGGTAAAGTTAAAGGGGATCTTCAAGATATTGGTTACAAAGGAGAGTGCTCCAAGGTGAATTGTAGCGCCCCCGCTCCCGCTGCGACCCGCTCCCGATATCGTGGTGATATCCGAGTTCGAGCCCGCGGAAGTGACGTGCTAGCTCAGTCA
>JANITX010000005.1:34699778-34710762 GCA_027564395.1 Erythroxylum ulei
ATTTCATGTCGTACATGTTAATCACTTGTCATTGGTTCTTAATGCTATTATTCAATTTAATCTATGATCGTATCTAGATTGATTGTTTAATAAGGTTGATAGAATACATGTTTCTAGTCAATACAATTAATAGAAAATTCCCTCAATGAATGTTCGTTAATAATTATAATTTTTGTCAAGGATCCATAATAGCATGGTAACATCGGTGACCGAAACCAAGGTATTTTACTATTGATTTTTCAGACTTAATTATTATTTCAAATTGCGATTTTTCATTTTTCATTTTTATTATTATTTCAGTAAGTAACAAAACCCCCTTTTTATTATTTGTGCCATTTGAATTCGTAATTTTCATAATCGCAAAATTCCTCGTGGGAACGATATCCGCTTACTGCTATTACATTAATTTGTTTTAACGGAAGTGAAAATCTTTTATATTTGGTTGCAGGCGACAGCATCACCAAATGCTCAGTTTAACAGCAAGTCTAGACTTAGAAATCGAGCAATTGGATGTCAAGACAGTTTTTCTTTATGGAGATTTGGAAAAAGAGATATATCTGGAGCAGCCACAGGATTTCAAGGAAAAAGGGAAAGAGGACTATATATGTAGATTGATGAAAAGCCTTTATGGTTTAAAATAGGCACCGAGATAGTGGTATATGAAGTTTGAAACAATTATGGGGGAGCTAGGCTATGAGAAGACTACTTCAGATCAATGTGTTTTTGTACAGAAATTCTCTAGTGATGATTTCATTATCGTTTAACTTTATGTTGATGATATGTTGATTGTTGGCCAAAATATCAATAGGATTAACAATTTGAAGAAGTAATTAAGCAATTCTTTTGCCATGAAAGACTTGGGGCTAACAAAACAGATTCTTGGCATAACAATTATTAGAGACAGGGATGCCAAGAAATTATGGTTATTACAAGAGAAGTACATTGAGAAAGTACTTCAAAGGTTCAACATGGATAAAGCTAAAGCGGTTAGTTGTCCTCTTGCTAATCACTTTAGGTTGAGTATTAAGAAATGTCCTTCGATGGATGAAGATAAGGAAGAGATTATGAAAGTCCCCTATGCTTCTGCAGTTGGAAGTTTGATCTACGCCATGGTATGTACACGACCAGATATTGCTCAGGTAGTTGGAGTAGTAAGTAAGTTCTTTTCAAATCTTGGTAAGAAATATTGGGTTGCTATGAAGAGGATTCTCAAATAGCTACGTGGTACTTCCAAAATATGCTTATGTTTTGGAACTACCAAGCCTGTGTTAGTTGGTTACACAGATGCAAACAAGGCCAGTGATGTTGACTCAAGAAAATCTATTTCAGGTTACCTAATTATCTTTACAAGGAGAGTCATGTTATGGCAATCAAAATTGTAGAAATGTGTTGCTCTATCTACCACTAAAGCAGAATTTATTACTGCAACTGAAGTATACAAGGAGCTCTTATAGATAAAGAAGTTCTTAGATGAACTCGGTTTTTATCATGATAGATATCAACTATTTTCCAACAGTTAGAGAGCTATTCACCTCAGGAAAAATTCCTCATTCCATTCAAGATCAAAGATATTGATATGAGATATCACTAGATCAAAGAGATATTAGAGAAGAAGTTATTGCAGCTTGAGAAGATTCATACGGATGAGAATGGATCCAATATGATGGCAAAAGTTCTATATAGAGGAAAGTTTGAGTTTTATCGATCATTTGCAGGAATGACAGTTAAACCCATGTAGCCGATATGGGAGAATTGTAAGACGGTACCCACTATATGGGTACTACCAATGTCCTTGACTTATGTATAAGAAAAAGAGGCAAGTTGCTATGAACAATTTCCTAAACTTATATGGTGAGTTTTAAGAGAGATTAGAGAGTCATTTTGTGTGAGAGAATGATTTCTGGGGTATTTTTAGGAAATGTTTTTCTAAAAAGGGTGAGTGACAAAATAGTGAGGAAATTATCCTAGGATAGTAAATTTGGGAAACACCCTGTGTGAGAGTGCCATCACCCTTTGTGAGAGTGCCACTATTTTGTTGTATCATTTTCACTCTCTGTACCTACTATTTTCATTACTAAAAGATTTATTAGGAGTTTGTCCTGTGGATGTAACCTAATATAAAGGATGAACCATGTTAAATTTTTTTAATGTTATTTCCTTTCTTATTTTACCTGTGGGATTTAATTCGTAATTTATTCCACCACCTTCTTCACTGACAATCTTCAATACTCACTATTAGTGATGTCACTCCAACTTCTAGTTGCTAGCATTCCTCCATCCATCCTTTTCATCGTACAAGCTATGGGAACACCCAGATCACACAACTAGGAGGTTAATTCAATCGACCCACCAAAAACTGCAACAGGCACCATCATTTCCAGAATCACAGATGCCATTTCATTTGCCATTAGCGCAAGCTACTACTGACCCTCATCTTGCAGTGCCTATTATGCTCCCTAACCTAAAAAATGGAAGAATATGAAATTAACCAATAAATTAAAGCTCAAGATTAAGAGATTCAACATTTTCATTAATAAGCAAGACAAGAACATATATTAGGAATTGTGTGAACAAAACTTTTTACTCTTATAAGTATATTCATACTCAAAATCTGGAGGATATGAACATTCGTGAGGAATTCACATGTTGGTTATAAGAATGGGTTAATAGAATAATATGAGTTTGAGATTTCCTACTTTTATTGAAGTAACTCATGTATTTTACACTATTTTTCAATTCAATAATGATCCTAAACTTATTTACTAATAGTTTAATTTAGGATGATGGGGAGGGAATTATCTATTTGAATTGTTGAGTTTAATATTGCCATTAGATTTTCAAAGAAAGCCGATACTAAAAGAGAACCATTTGTGAGTTCAAAATGAGACAATACTTTTGATTTTAAACCTGTTGGCATATGGCACGAATCATCTACTAATCTACTCCATATAATTATAGTGCTTTGAAAGGTTCTCCCTTTAAGAAACTTATACTTACGTTGGTTCTTTGATTATACTTTTTTTATGTAGAAAAGATAGCGTTGGAGCTTAAGCTAAGGTAAAATTTTATTTTTTATGGTGTGTGGAGCGTAATATTTTAGTGAACCTAAGTTATAAGTTGCTCACACAATTCCAATTTATGATGTAAAAGAAAATTAAACATTTAATCTTAGGACCTTATATTACTCAACATGTTATTAATTTAAGTTTGCTTAATATGTCTATCACTGATATGCATGTTACTGATGGGAAGAACCCTAAATTTGAATTATTTAGGTAAGATGGGTATCATCACACAACAATATGATAACAATTTCAACTTTATACCACCTTGTCCAAGTGCTTCATCTTCCTCCTAGACTATCCAACACAATAGGCTAGCATTTACGAAAGGCCCGACTAATAGCCAACATCTAATATGTATTCCTTCTTCTTCCTTTGCTCATCCATTCCTCATAATTCAAACACACTTGATATAATTGAACACAAATAGAGATGTACGAAGCACTACTTGATGATCTTCTTCGTGGACCCTTAAGGTTCATGCATCCTTATCCCCCTTCTTTATGAGTGCTCACTTCATCTCTCCCTTATATTCAGGGAAGTTCTTCCACTTATCTCTTTTTCTATATATATATTGTGTATGTAACAATTTGGGCAATGTTTGGTTTAAGAATGGGAGAGGGTTTCATTAAATTTTTTTTTGTTCTTTTTTCATTGTGTGATGTCCTTATTTTTTTCTTTTATTTTCTTTTAGTTGTTTTAATTATTGCTGACTTTTTTGTTTATCTTAATATGATAACTGATTTATTTTATGTTAGTCCACCACGTGATTTTATCGATTGTATTTTGAATGGAATGAATTACGTTTATACCAAAGGATTCATTCATTTAAGAATAAGAGTACTAACATACCAAAAAGTTAAATTAGCTAGAAGTATGCACTTATATAAACTTTGAGAACCAAGTGACAAAGGATGTGAAATCGAAGTAATTTAAATTAGTCTGTGAGCTTTTGAGCCATAAAAAATTGAAACATCCATATCAATCTAGTTTTTCTTTGAAATGTGTCTCTTTTATGTGAATATTTCTCTAGAACTTGTTGTGACCTATTTTCAAAACATATTGGTATATACATACATAAAAATGATAAAAGGCCATTCTTTTTTTGTGAATTTTAGCTTAAATAACTTACTCAATTTCATATTTCTAGCCAACCCCTTTAAGCTGTAAATCGTTTTCCTTTCAATTACATCCATATTATAAGCTTCAACGTTTTTCTTAATTCTTTACCTAACTGTAGATGTAAATAAAGCAATTAAACTAAAGTGACATTTAAATTTAAGTGTGGGGAACATAGGAATTGAATTGTGTGAGAAAAATTTTTGTGAAATATGGGGTTGAAAGTCATTGGGGTTGCTATTGCCTTGTAAACATAATTTGTTTATTAAAAAAAGAAAAATTATCTTTTGAATGGAAAAAAAAAAGCATTTACGTTCTATTTTCTTTAAGAAAAGTTGTCGTTGAAAATTTTCGAGTGAAGTGGATTTCATAGTTTAATCCACATTATTGTTCCATAATTTTGTTAAATGCTTTACTAATGTTTATGATTTCAAACCTCTTTTATCTATTATTCCTCATCTTAAATTGCAAACCCATTATAACTCGTAATAAAATCCTTTTTATTTATAAATATGTATGGCCTTTAGTGACTAAGTTCCTTTATATTGGTTAAAAGAATTGAAGGCCTTGGAACTTCGAAGATGGGACATAATTGAGATTGTAGTATTTACTCAAATATTGAATTGGTTTTTGTATTTATGTAGTATGATTATTTCATTTAATTTCTAATGCACACAATTAGTTTTTTTTAATTGAAATAACCGAGTATTATATTAAGTATTTAATATGTAAAAATTTAGGCTCCTTAATCTTTGTAGCAACTAAGGGTCTATATTTTGTTGTGTTATGAATTGTTAGCTCCTAAGAAGAACATTTAACAATGCAACTGCAGATATTTTGTTAGTCTTTCTTTTTTAAAACTGTTGCTTAGTTAAATTTTAGATGATATGTAAAATTATCAAAGAATAATGATTAATTAGACTATATATTTTTATTACCTAATTGGAAGAAAAGACAAGAATCTAAGTACCACAATGAATATTCAATGATCAATTGTAATTTCAAAGAAGAATGTGACTGTAGACAAATGTTAGTTTTAATGGCAATTCACCTTTATTATTTACCAAATTTAATTTTTTATTTTGTTAAAAAATTTCTTTTTAACATAATCCCCTTTTTTGTTTATTGGTGTGTTACATAACGGTTAATAAATTAAAACTCTTCTTAGAAACGATCCTTACTCTCCTATACTATACTAGTTTTCGGTTCAAGAGTTCAAGATTTAATTTGGGTGTAAATGATAGCTACATCAAATTCCTTAAATATAACTTTGTTATTTTGAATTAGTTCAAAAACTTTATATTATTAACAATAACAACATTTAATTATTGATCTTATATCAAATTGGATCATTATCTGATTGACTAGTAAGCTTATGGTATAATTTACTTGAATATTCTAACTTGATTTTAATAACAAATTATGTTAAAATAATTTAATGAAAATAAAACAAAGATTATTTTTAAACAATAAAAATTTACGTTAGAATGAAGAAAATCACATGAAAATAATTTTATATGTTACCTTAATGACTAATATCTCTCTTTTTCTAATATTTGCTTCAAAAAAAATTTCCCTGAGATTTAAAGATCAAACAAGACGAGCTTGTGGTCCTACTTTGCTTCTTCCCTTCTTTCTACTTGAATATCTTTTACCAACAAAAGTCAAAGTCGTCCGGCTGGACCGTGGAATTTCGTCACTTTCAGAAAAATAGAAAAGCATATGTCAAGGGTCGCATCACCATTAACACAAGCTTGAGATAATATTTTTTTTTGTCCGCGGGAACAACTCCAAGAAATCACTTACACAAGTTAGAAAGGCACAACTAGTAAGCAGCCATATTCGGAAAATTAGAAGAGAATAAACTATCAGCAGCCATATTCTGAAAATTAGAAGTACAGCATTAAAGTTGTGCGTCTACGCTGCATACATACATCAGTAGAACTCCTAAATTCAATAAAAGCCAGCAATACAAAGAGTAAAAGGTTATGCTTGGTTACAAAAAGTCAAAAGGTTATGTTTTTTTAAATATAATAAGATAGAGTTGAGTGGTTTATAATAAAATATAATAATTTATAACGAAATAGAATATAAATATATGTAATATTAAAAAATTGTTCTTTGTGAAGAATGAAAATGTTCAAAATATAAATATAGTGTAATGTTATTTAGAAGAAGAGTTTATAATATATACACTATAAGAAAAATTATTCATTATTTTATATTTTATCATAAACTTCTAAAATTAAATTTATCTCATTTTTACAATTTAAAATAAAATAAAATAGAATATAAAACTTTTTTTTTTTTTTGGTCTCGTTATATTTCATTTCAGTGTAAATTCTAATATTCTATTCCATTAAGAAAGTCTAAAGAAAAAGAACGAGTCAAACAAAGGCTGCTGTATGAGACAGAGAACGCACTTTGAAGTTCATTATTAGGTGATCAGAAGCAAGCATTTACCGTAAGCTTATAAGCTACCTCCCCGTCGCTACTCATATCCAGTACCACCATGGAGCTTCAATTTCCTTCCTTCCCACTCTTGATAGCTTTGTTTTCCTTCATTTTCATGGTACTGAAGATATGGAAACAATCAAAAACCTACCACTCCACTGCACGGCCACTACCAGGTCCAAGAAAGCTGCCTATCATAGGAAACATGCATCAGCTTGCTGGCTCTCTACCCCATCACAGGTTTGCAGAGTTGTCCAAGAAATATGGAGGCATTATGCGACTTCAACTTGGTGAAGTTACAAATGTTGTGATTTCGTCACCCGATGCTGCCAAGGAAGTGATGAAAACTCATGACATCAACTTTGCTCAGAGGCCCTTTATATTAGCTGCTAGTGTTGTGACTTATAATCTTTCAGATATTGTGTTTGCACCATATGGTGAGTACTGGAGACAGTTGAGGAAGATTTGCATAATGGAATTGCTTGGTCCAAAAAGGGTTCTTTCCTTTAGATCGATCAGGGAAGAGGAGGTGTCCAATTTGATTGCAGAAATTTCTTCTACTGGAGGATTGCCATTCAATTTCAGTAAGAAGTTATTTTCTTTAACATATGGCATTGCTACAAGGGCCAGTTTTGGAAAGAAAACCAAGGAGCATGAGGAATTCTTGCCTGTGGTTGAGGAACTAATCCAGTATTCGGCAGGATTCAATCTTGCAGATGTTTTTCCTTCTATTAAGTTCCTTCAAGTGATCGGTGGCATGAAGTCTAGACTACAACATTGTTTCAAAGAATCAGACAGCATACTTGAGAACATCATTAACGACCACAGAGCTAAAAGAGAATTGAAGAAACCAAACGGTGAGGTTGAAGAAGATCTTGTGGATGTTCTTTTGAAGCTTCAGGAAAAAGGAGACCTTGAATTTCCACTGACCAATGAAAATATCAAAGCAGTCATTCTGGTAAGTACATAAGTAATTGATCTTGCAAACAAACCTATGCATTTAAGTGCTTAATTCAAGTATTTTGTGTGAAGAAAGATGGTGTTGATAATCGTACTTCGCTCTTAAATTCGATAACATATATCTAAATTAATCAAGTTCATCAAAGTTTTGCAGAAAATAGAGAAGCACAATACTTGCATATACACAAACTAAGAACAATTCTAATTATCAAGGAACCTTCGGTTTATTTCTGGGAGTTTCAAATTCTATTGGATTTAAACAAAATTAAACTCTTAACAATGTTTCATCTTTCAGGATATTTTTGTGGCTGGAAGTGAGACATCAGCAACAACAACAGAATGGGTTGTGTCTGAATTGCTGAAAAATCCAAGAGTACTGGAAAAGGTCCAACAAGAGGTCAGAATGGTTTTTGACAAAAATGGAGGTGTTGATGAATCACTCATTGACGAAATGCACTATCTAAAGTTAGTCATCAATGAAACTATGAGATTACACCCTCCTGCTCCTTTGCTACTTCCACGAGAATCAAGAGAGGAATGTGAGATTAACGGATACTTGGTCCCTGCCAAAGCACGAGTTCTCGTCAATGCATGGGCGATAGGTAGAGATCCCAAGTACTGGACTGATCCTGAAACATTTTACCCTGAAAGATTTCTTGATAGCCCAGTTGACTACAAGGGAAACCATTTTGAGTTCATTCCATTTGGTGCTGGAAGGAGGATGTGTCCTGGAATGTCTTTTGGTATAGCAAATGTTGAGCTTCCCCTTGCTCAACTTCTTTACCATTTTGATTGGAAACTTCCAGGTGAACTAAGCCCTGAAAGTTTGGACATGTCAGAGCTTTTTGGAGCCACAGTGAGAAGAAAGAATGATCTTGAATTAGTTGCTATTCCATACCATCCTAAAGTAAAAGCTTGAGATATGTATTATCAGAAAGTCATAAAGCACCAAGTTGAAGATCCATAGTTTTATGTATGTAGAATAAAAACTCTGTTTCAAGTATTTCTTTAAACACTTGTTTCTTCACTACAATTCAATCCACGATATAGTTTAATGTTTTTGTCAAAGAAATGTAAAAAAAGCAGGACAACTAGCTCCTAGAATTTAATAACCATTACCTGTACCACTATCTGGCAATTCTTCTTCGTTGATTGTTGACTACATAGAAGAGTCAATTTCAAGAAGATTACAACTTGGAATTTTACGTATTATCGGTTATTTAATACGCATTTATGTTGAATAATATTGCTGAAGCCTTGTAAGAGTCGTAGTTGCTGTCTAATGTCATCTTTGATTATGATTCTTCACCTCTTTTCCAGAGATTACTGTGACCAAAATATTTGACCTTTGGGCATTCCGTTAGAAAAAAAGCTGACGGCTGATTTACAATTAATTAAGGAAGCCCTCCACATCTCAGTTCAAAGTAGGTAACTACAAATAGTCAAACTGTATCTCTCCCTTAATCCATACATCATTTGCTCAATATCATCAAATGAGAAAATACCATCATACATCTACTGTTGACCCTAAAAGTCTTGACAAAATCCTAAAGAGCAACTCTCTCTAAATAGCAAAAACATCTAAAAATATTCATATCTCCCTTCTGTTTTTGCGATATGGAAAGGCCAAACGAAATAAGCTACAAAAGGCAGGGAGGAGATGGGCTCAGAACATGGTTAAGAAGCACCTAATGTAGTAAAAGTGCCTAAAATCCAAAATTTTAAACAAAGTTAAAAATCAATACATACAAAATTGAGAGTTTAAAAAACCAAACCTTCAATTTTATGATAAAACATGTAAAAATCCCAATTCTTAACTTTATAATAATAGAAATTTCAATTTGATGCAGTTCTAGAAAGTACTCCCTTGAACGTCAGGAAATGGAAGCTTCAGCTGCTGCCCTGTTGAGCTTGAATGTTGGTTGAGGCAAATGATCAAACACCACGTCTGCTCCACTACAAGAGGTACTCTGCTGTAATGAACTTCTTAAATTCCTTCTATTCTTGACTTTGTAAGCTACTGAATGTGTGATGTAAAGATTTGTAACTTCTCACACGAATTTGTGCATGTATGTATGGTTGAAGAATGTATTTGAAAATGATATGTTGAATTCGAAAATGAACTTCTGGAAAAATGATTTTCTGGTTTTGTATGTGTTTCCTAGCTGCTCACTCTTCTATGCAATACACGAACAAACTTCAGGTTTTTTTTTGGAAAACAGAAACTACTACTACCAACCAAATGAACTTACAGCTACTGAAAATCAAAACATAGTATGAAACTGAACTGAAACTTGAATGATGGAACTTGTATTGAGATTTTTTTGGTTTTTCTCTCATACATCCATACATCTGAAAATGAAGAAAGGATGGAGCTTTATAACAGCTCTTACATGTTCTGCTACCTTTGATTCTAAAAACTGGAATGTAAAGACTTGGACTGATGAATAAAACTGAACTAGTACAGCATTTCCTGATTTGGCTAAACATAAAAGCAACTTCATTTGTCTTTAACAAAGCTAAAACTAACATTTGCAAAAACAGAAAAAGCAACATTTAATTCTTCTGCAGATCTGATTCTCCATGCAAATCCTATTGTCAATTGATGTTCTTCAGCTTCATGCATTTGATTAGCACTAAACTTGATTTTGCTAATTAAAAACCTTGAACTTTGCTTCAGCCTTCTGCTGGTTACTTCCTTCTTGGTTACTTCCTTTCAAGTAACTAACTGGCTTCTGCTGTGCTTTTCTTCAATCTGCACTTTTGGACTTTTTTATATCTGCTTCTATCTTCTCTTCAGCTTCATTTTTGCATTGAATTTCCAACTTTTGAATATGATCTTCACTCTTCAGATCTTGATCTTTATTGCTTTGATCCATATATTGTTGAATTATGCTTAGGATCATCATCTTCAATTTTCACTTACATTTGATCCAATTCATCTTTCCCTTCAGCTTCTTCTTCTTCCTTACCTTCACTGTCATTGCCAATTCCTCTACCAATTTTAACACTTCAGGCTGCTCAAGACAACCCAATTCAACATATCTTAAGAGTTATACGAACTAATGATGACTTTTACGTGACACCCTTCTGGTATATCCGCACTATGTTGCCAGGAAGAAGGGATGTCTACGGAGCCAACTTTTAATGTATCGGTGATATTTGGCAAACGGGATGAGGTAAGAATGCGACCTTACTCAGTGGCCTATTTCTTTGATGTAAACTTTTTATTCATTTTGCTTCAATGTTGTAGTGCAGCCAATGCTCGTAGCTTGTGCACGCCAATTGATTGAACACATCAGGTATGCATCTTGAACAACTATAAAAAGATGCCTTTGGTTTCAATCTTCTGAAACTTGATATCTAATCATGTATTCGAAATGGACAGT
>JANITX010000005.1:34771418-34782696 GCA_027564395.1 Erythroxylum ulei
ATTCTTAAAGAGTCCTTCTTTGAAACTGGAGAGAAGGTCTCTTTATAGTCAATACCATCCTTTTGAGTGTAACCTTTAGCAATAAGTCTGGCTTTATACCTTTCAATGTTACCTTGTGAGTCGCGTTTGGTTTTAAAGACCCATTTATAACCCACTTGCTTTGCACCTTTTGGTAACTTAACTAATTCCCAAACTTTGTTGTCATCCATTGAATTCAACTTTCATAACATTGAACCATTTTTCAGAATTGTTACATTCCATAGCTGATTTGAACGAGCATGGATCTTTATCAATGCTCAAGTCACATTCATGTTCAAGTGATTAAATTTCATAGTCACTTGAAATAGCTAGCCTTCTCTACCTTACAGACCTTCGCAATGCTACGTCTTGTGATATTACTTGATTATTTGTAACTTGATCACCATTAGCTAGTTGATCATTAATATGTTCAACTTGTGGAATTGGAACATTAATTGGTTATTCTGGTATGTTGCGTATTTGTGATGTAACAAGAGGAATAACAATCGGTGGGATCATATTGGATGTGGTAGTGTCTACTCGACTTGGAGAAATTTCTACTTGTTTCTCGTGAATATCCACTTTTCATGGTTCTCCACTCCCACTGATTTGATCATTTGCAATGAACCAAGCATTACCAGACTCAACTATTCTCGTACTATGGTTAGGACAATAAAATCTATATCCCTTCGATTTTTCGAGATAGCCGATGAAATAACCACTAACGATTCTCGGATTAAGCTTCTTTTCATATGGATTATACAGCCTTACTTCTGCCGGACAACCCCAAATGTGAAGGTGTCGTAAAATAGGTTCCTTCCTGTCCATAGTTCATAAGGTGTCTTAGGAACTGCTTTACTAGGAATCCTATTAAGCAGATACGCAACGGTCTTTAATGCATGCATCCACAACGATAACGGTATAGAACTATAATTTAACATACTTCTAACCATATCTATAAGAGTACGATTTCACCTTACGGCTACACCATTTTGTTGTGGTGTACCAGGCATTGTGTATTGCGTACATATGCCTCGACTTGCAAGAAACTTTGCAAATGGACCTCTACATTATCCACGTTCATCAAATTTTCCATAATATTCACCACCTCTATATGGGCATTACAAACACAAGGAATACATCCTCATGTTATCCTCGCATTCTATATGGGCATAATTTATGTGAAAATTAACAATAAATGTTAAAAAACAACATGCTCAGTCAACCTTATGTCTCCCTTATAAGTAGTTTGGAGCATGAAAATTTGCTTAAAATTAACTTAAAAAAAACTTTAAAACCTTTTTTCGAAATTCAATTACCATCGTAATAAATCCAAAAATTTTGAAATATAACTTTAAAAATTTCCCCGACCTTGAAACTGGCCCAAAAGGACCTGGGGCATCCTTACGGGAATTCTAATTTTTTATTGATACATACTGTGCACTGACATTAGATCCTCTGCGTGTGTGCGTAGACGCAACTCACGCTCACCCCATGTGCACAGTTACTGCTGACGTGTGTACGACATGCACCACCATGCTTGAACACACCTCTACTGTATGGCGTGTGCAACATGTATCCTCATCTATGTTGTCCACGTGTCAAGAAGAGTGGCAACTGCCTGTCCCCACCCGTAAGAGAGTAGGCTGCGTGAGGCACATGTGTTGCACTCGCCAACACGCATCTGCAAACCTGCGGTGCCATGCGGTTGGCCGTGGCTGGCACGTGGAATGCATGAGTTAGCCTAATGGCCCGAGGTGGTTACTATAGCACCGTCGGGCCCGTGTGATGCATGCGCCTAACGGTGCAATCGTCCTTTAATAGGGAGGGTGATTTTTGTCAATTTTGAAGCCCTTTTCTCACTTTCTAGCCCATTTTTGACTCGTTTTTCATAACTAGCCTCATATATACTACTTTCACGTAATCATATACATTAAAAAAAAAAACAAAAACCGAATCAAAAGCTAACGAAAAACCTAATGGTTGAAAATCGAAAAAAAACCTTCATTTCTGACAACCTGATCATGTAATCGCTCTGCTATGATGTGTAACATGTAGCATAGACTTTATTATATGTCCCGGATTGTTCATGAATGGGTAAAAACGAAGGAAATGTGGAATGCTTGATTTTAGTTCCATCTCAAATTCCAAAGCAGTTTTCATGGAGAAAACAAGCTCCAATCTTCTGAGACCTTCACAAGAATTGTTCACCGGCACGTGGTTAATGTCTTTCTACAGTTTTATCAAAACATAAGCGCTCTTAAGGGGTTAGAGAATTCATATATTTACGAATGATATGCATAACTGTAAGAGACTTTAACCTTTATATATAGCTTTCATATCAGGCTTCCCCATCATAGGCCTAATATGGGTCCAGTTTATATAAATTGGGATCTATTTTCCTCCTAAACTTCGACGCATTGATTTAGATCATTTCTTGGGCCACTTTATTGCCTTTATCTTGATCAAATTATGTAACTTAACTAATAAGTTATTAAAAAAACCAAAAAAATGCAATTAAATGTTATCCAACTTTATGGGAAAAGTCTAAAAAGTCCATCAAAAAGATCCTACAAGCTTATCTCTATGAACACCATCTTGGTTACTTCATCATCATCATCATCATCACACCCAATCTAAAGTCCCACAGTGAAACAGGATCTGGGGAGGTCTGGTAGTACGCAGCCTTACTCCTACATAGTAGAGAGGATGTTTCCCGTAAACACACATGCAGATGTTGATAGGAAAATAATGATGCAAGTTAACAAAATAAATACTGTAAAAATTCACAAATAATAATAATAATACGAAAAACTTAATATAAATAATAAAGATACAAACACAAAATACTAATAATAACCTAACCTAAGGAGTAAAAATTAGAACTTTAACAAAAGAAAATTTTTCAAGAAGATAAAAATGTGAAGAGGTTTTTTTTTTTAAACACCAAATCATCGAACATTCAACTATATGCATCAATTTATCGTAAAAAAAAACTACAATATTTCATTGTAACAAGTAGAACAAAACCAATTGCAATGTAAATAAATAGCCATTCATAAGATTGTACCGATCCAAGCCTTACCAGAGCAATGGCAGCATAACAGACAAATGGGATATGTTGAAGTGAAAGAATAAGAGAAGATCTCCAAAAATGAAACATAAGATCAAGAAGCATAAAAATTCAATGTTGATATAAACACAACAATATCAAATATAAAAGAGATCAAAATGAAAGCATTCAACCTTAAATCACACAAAGAAGCTAAAAACAAAGAACAGAAATATCAGAAAACATAAAACTTAGGAAACATCCTAGTAAAAGAGACTGTTTAATCAAGAAACATACCTGAAAATAGGAGTGAATGTCATTGTTTATCTCGTGAATCGATGACCACTGGGCATTTGTAAAAACTAACTTAATAAAAAGAGAGATAAGGTAAGGTACATACAGGGACATAAGAGTCTTTGGCGTTTCTCTTAGCGGTAGTAGCAGAGAAGACGGTGTAGACAACCCCCAAGCTGGCACACTATTTGCCTAGTCATATTTAATAAAATATTGGTATAGTTCTGTTTTCCAGCTTTGCTTTGAAACCAAAAAGAGCTGGGAACTCTACTTCAGACATTTATAACATAATCAAGGATTAGCTAAAGACCATCTAGATCAGAAACAACTTTGTACCAGAACATATCTTTATCGCCTTCTAAGCGACAACTTGAAATAGCTGTTCTTTTCTTGAATCAAAAGAAATATCAGTACTCTAGATACCAGACCAAATCTGGATAAAGAGATACCAGTTATTGTGAATATCAAACGAAGAAAACCGGCAAACAAAAAATAACAAAACACATAAGAAATCAACTTTTTCACCGAAAAACTCAACTTATGCATAGATCTACACAAATAACGACCACATCTACCTAAAAATGATCGAAATCACATCTTTATCACAAAAATAACAGGAAAAATACTTTCTTTCTCCCGTTTTCTCGAGACCCAAACAGAAAAGCAAGATGTACACTTTGTCCTGTCTTGTTTGTTTTAAGCAAGAGTGAGAGAGAAGCATACGTACAACTATCTCGGCAATGACTTATGGCCTAAACAAAGAGAAACAAAAAAGCAGCTAGCACTGAAATGTGAAGAACAGTCCCTCGGACATCTAGCATTGCAAGATCTGAAAGAACAGAGGCATACTATGAAGGAAAATGCTAAGGGAAAGAGAAGGGACATACAAAGGAGACTGATTGTTGTCTTGATCATCATTGGTGATGGCTAATAGTAATGAAGTTAAAGCCTTTCTGGCTCGCTTAACCTAACCATCACTTATTGGGTTGGTCTCCAACACAGAGACAGCAATCTCAGCAAACTTCTGAAACTGACAAACCGAGTCAACCCTATTGGAAACGACATTACAGATGTTAGAAGTCTTAACAACATGTTTCGATAGGTTAGATCGTTGATAGCCATCTTCCAACAAAAAGAACCGGCTGAAGTGATGGCAGGTCCGGCGATGGTTCGCTTGCCATCGTACGCTAAGAAGATTATGGAGCCATACCCCACATTAAGTGTGGAGAGAAGAGTTAATTAGGGATGTCAAAAAGGGCCCCACTTGACCTGATTTTGACCATGGGCGGGCCATGAGTGGGCCATATACTGACCCTGTCAGCTCGATCGGGTCACGAGCCAGCTTATGAACTTACCGTTACTTAAAAAACGACGTTGTTTTTGGTGATTTTCTTTAAAAAAATATATGATAGTCGAGTTGGCTCAACTATCCTGTGGCCTGTCGGGCCACGGGCCGGTCAACTCGTGGTCAGGCCAGGCCATGAGCCACCCTAGCCCTCTTGGCCCAGCCTGACCCGACCTATTGACATCTTTAGTTAATCTTTACCACCCTAATGTTAATATTAGAATGGATCCCACAATTTTAAATATTAATTAAATTTTAAAATTTATAATTTTAGTATGTGAGTTTTGTTACGTCAGATAACCTAGCAAAAAATTGACGGAGTCATATTGCCATCAATTTCTTGAATAATTTAGGGCTAATTTTTAACGTTTGTCAAATGATATGGTTTAATTTGTACTCTCTTAAATGTTATAGTTAAAATTTTCATTAACCTTAAGGTTAAATATGACTCTTTTGCCTTATACTATAAGGAAACGGGAAGTGTTGGAGATATATCATTTTATGGTTCTCCTAGTGAAATTACGATTCAATTTTTTAATTTTATCTTAATATACTATTGGGATAAATAAATTAAGTAAATTTGTCAACTCTCTTTTCAATTTAATAAAAATATACTACAATTAATTCTCATCTTCATCGTATCCTTAATTTGAAAGTTTTAACATGAACTTTATTATTGAAAATTAATAATAAACTTGTGAAATTAAAATCGTAGATTTTATGCAACATTAACATTACCTATATGTTAAAAATGATTAAACAAATTAGCCAATTAAAACAAAAATTAATTCAGTAGATTAGATTTAGCAAATAATGAGAAAAAAATTAACAGTAATGTCTTAGCTACTTAAGATATATTTATTTTGTTATATCCTCTTCTTTATATTTTTATGAAAACCATTTTTATTCTTAAAATATGAAAAAGTGATTGGAAAAATAAAAAATTAAAGTTACCTACATCATTATTAAAAAAAGAGTCTTACGCATTATATCTAATCAAATTAGCGAGTTAAAATTATTTTGAGATATAATCAAATATAATTTATCTTTTTAATTGTCAAATGGTGGGAGTATAAATTGTTTTACAAAATAGTAGAAAAAATGAATTATTGAGACTCGTTTGAGATTTTACTAAACTCTTTTTGTAAATGGGTGAAGAAGAACCTTGTATAAGTGTATTTATTGGTCTTAGGTAAAAACCCTTTTTGTAATCTTATTTGATGGGAAAAAAGGAACCAAATGCCTTTTTAAATCATATAAGCAATATATACATTCCCTTAATTGAACTTTATTTATTTACTTTAATGCTTTAGAACCTTGTATAAGTGTATTTATTGTTCTTAGGTAAAAAGAAACCCTTTTTGTAATCTTATTTGATGGGAAAAAAGGAACCAAATGCCTTTTTGAATCATATAAGCAATATATACATTCCCTTAATTGAACTTTATTTATTTACTTTAATCCTTTAGGAATCATAATCAACTCACAATAAGTGTATGGTTAACATTTTGATTGTCAACAGCTTTAACATTATGCATTTATAGCCTAGATAGCCTATAAGGCTTCAAAAAGTCTTTGGAGATACAAACTAACCATTGTAATGACTTGTTTTTAGGTAGGTCCAATTAGTTGATCACCTTCCTTTAGTTAGTCGTGCATCCTTCAATTATAATATTTTTTAGATAATTAATCAAACATGAAGTTCTTTCTATGTACTATTGAAATCAATTGTCTAGTTGGCATAAATCATCAATTATGTAACTTTTTAACATTATATTCAGCTATTCGAACCCCAATAAACATCAACATTCAAGAGCACTTTACAACGTCAATTTTCAACACTACGAGCTTTTTTTATCAACACCAAAACATCCTATTTTAATAAAAATTAATTTACTCACTTTCAAAGTTCCTTATATTTGATTTAAAAATCAAGACTTTTTTTAAAATCAAAATCTTAATTCCTCTTAATAAATGAAAAATAAATGTGTTGAAATTGAATATATGAAATGTTTATGCATGAAGAGCTCCTAAAGCATTAAAATTAAAAAAGTTAAGATTATAAGAAAAATTACATTGGGTTTACATAATGAAGGTTTCCAATATTATTTTTTAACTTTATAGGTTACTTAATAATTGACTTGGCTACATAACGTATCTTTCGGATTAATTGATTCATATGCTTGAATAATTTATTTTTGCTTTCTCTGAATCACCAAAAAAGTAATATCCCCCTTTATATATATACGGGTTTGGGTACTTATAGTAGACTGCATGCATTTATAATGGTCCTCATATGAGTGAGTGCATGTTTGAGAAATTGCATGATCGATATTTGGTTTATGTGTGGATGTGTTTAAAATATATATTTCAGTAGAGGGACTTAAATTTGAGATAAAGAAGGTGGATGGAACTACTAAAAATATATGATTACATAATTTAGTATCATCGTGGAAAAGCAAATGTCATAAAAAATGCATTAAGTAGGAAGTTCTCAAGTAGTTAAACACATATCTTAGTATATAGGAGAGCTTTGACCAAGGAGATATATGATTTGATGGATCAAAGTGTTTAGTTTCAAATTCTAGATTCAAGAGTATTATTAGCGAGCATTAGAGTACAATCAGTATTGTTAGAGAGGATCAAGGTTGCTTAAGGCTAAGACCCTAAGGTTTAAAAGATTATGTATGAAGTACAAGAAGGATATCACACATATTTTGAGATTGATGAGAGAGATACTAAGGATGAATGAGAGATTGTGTGCTCCAGATGTAAACTTGAAGGAGGAGATTTTAGAGGAAGTGCATTATATGAAATACAATGTACATCTAAGTTCCACCAAGATGCATCATAATATTAGAGACACGTTCTAATGGGACAGTATAAAAAAGGATATGGTTAAATAAATCTCTAAATGTTTGATTTGCCAACAAGTAAAAGCTGAGAAGATTCTTATAGTCAAAGGCTAAAATCAAGGCTACAATACTATAATTCCTCTAAAACTTCTCAACAAAGTAATACTAACAAATAAAGAGGTTATGAAGGTTAACCGATGAGAAACAATCATTGTGGTCTAAATGGGTATATGAATCTTGCATTAAAATTAGAAACATATGGATACTAGACTTGTTAAGGTTGCCTCAACTACTATGGAGAACATCTTCAAAATAAAAGATCTGGTAAGGCCTAATATCACTAAAAAAGTGTGCATGGAAAGATACTTTCTTTCAGGAAGACATTGGAAATCTGTTGGTCCATTAAATAATATTCAATAGCTATCAAGGCTGAAAAATATCATAGGGGACAACTACTCGGTGGTTAAATCTCTTAATCATAAGAGTGATATAATCAAAGCTCTCAATCAACATGATCTTAAGTATCAAATCCTAAATGCTACAGATAATGGGAAGTTCACTAGCTCATCATATAGAAAATTGTACCAAGTCTTGAACCCAATAACCTTTTGATATAATATGGTATAGTGAAAGTATACTCTTCCCTAAACCACTATTATACTATAAAAGGCAATCAAGGACATACTACTCATGCTGGATAGACTCAGTAGATTCATATTGATCCCAAAAAAATGTGTATTATGTATGAAAGCATTAGAAACTATATCACATTTATCTTTCCAACGTGAGTTGTCTAAGGTATTATAAAGTATAATATGGAGCAAGCATTTTCATGAAGAGCATCTTAATGACTGGGATAATATTATACAACAGAGCACTTACATATCTTATATGGATGAATCAATTATTTGGCCCTATTTTATCTCTCTTACCTAGTCACAATGATATAGGATGAAAGGAACATACACATTTTTAGTGGCACTTTCCTAGTGACACAACAATTTGGTAGAGAAGGTTTTTTGTAAGATTAGAGAGCATATGACATTATTTAGTACTAAGAAACATTTATCAAACACTACTCTCAAAACTTATAATATCACTTAAAGGGAGAAGTAAATATTCTTACCTTCAGTCTAACATTTATAGTGAAAATTAGAAAAATGGTGCTATATAGACATGTACTCCCATCTAAGCTTAGCTTCAATATGTAAGAAAAAGTGCGAGTGGCATTTTGTTTAGGTGCACAATGGTTGTTCACTAACATTCAAAAAAATTGAGAGGAGAAATGCAAACATACAAGACCCTGTTGGTGTTTCCACATATAGTGAAGTTGGGTGATCTCTTAACAAAGATAAAATCTTATCCAGGGTTCAGCTCCAATTTAAGGGTGTTGAAACACATGTGTAAGGTTGTATCACCTTATGAGGGGTCCATTTTTGTATTGTGATAGATGTTTGTATATGCCTTATCTAGATATAGTATAACATTTCTTCTGTGGAATGGAAATTTATTTATTTTTTCAGAAAAAAAGAAAAGAAAAATGAGCATTAGAGACCCTCAAGTAAGCTACAACCATTGCCAATTCTTGAATAGAAATTGGAAAAGATCTAAGAGGATTTCATGATTGGCTTACCTTATATAAGGACTCAATGTGATTCAATTTGGGTGATCATAGATAGGTTGACCAAGTTAGTCCAATTATTACCCATGAAAACTACCTACTCAATATCCAAGCTTGCATAAGTGTATATTAAGTGGATAATGTGTCTTTTTGGAGTACTTGTATCAATAGTCTCTGACTGAGGATCACAATTCACATCTCAATTTTGAAGGAAATTACAGGAGACATTGGGCACTAAATTGGATTTTAGCACAAAATTTCATCTTCAGACTAATAGGCAATCACAGAGGACAATTAAGACCTTAAAAGACATGTTGAGGATGTGCATAATGGACTTTAGTGGTAGTTGGGATTTGCACTTATCCCTGATCAAGTTTGCTTACAATAATGGCTATTACAGTAGTGTTAGGATAGAGGCATTATATGGATGAAAATATAGATCACTGATGTACTGGGAAGAAGTTAGCGAGAGACAATTAAAGGGTACAGAAGTAATCAAGATCACATTAAAGAGGACAATAAGCAATCAAAGAGGACAATTAAAACCTTAGAAGATATGTTGAGGATATGCATAATGGACCTTAGTGGTAGTTGGGATTTGCACTTGCCTCTGATCAAGTTGGCTTACAAATAATAGCTATTACAGTAGCATTAGGATCAAGGCATTATACGGATGAAAATATAGATCACTAATGTAATTGGAGGAAGTAAGTGAGAGAAAATTAAAAGGCCCAGAACTAATCATGATCACATTAAAGAAGATTCCATTGATCAAGTAGAGACTAGAGAATGTTTAATAGACAAAAGAGTTATATAGACTTGCAGCATAAGGATGTGAAATTTCAATTTGGTGAGTTCATATTTCTAAAGGTATCTCCATTGAAAGGTGTGATGAGGTTTGGAAAGAAAAGGAAACTATCTCCAAGATATATTGGACTTTACGAGATAAAAGAGAGAGTTAGAAGTGTGGCATGTTGGTTGGGGTTACCTCAAATATGTCACAAGTTCACCCAATATTCCACTTTTTTATGATTCGAAAGTACATTTTTGATCCTTCTAATGTATTCTAGCTGCAAATTATAGAGGTGAATGATAATATGACCTACGAAGAGGAGCTAATAGCTATTTTGGATTCTCAAATACCCAAGTTACAGTCAAAGTAGATTCCTAAAATGGTAAAGTGGAGGAATGGAAACAACAAGGATATCAGGTGGGAAACAGAGTGACAAATATGAGAGTTATATCCTTACTTGTTTCCTCAATAAAGCATTATTGTAGAATTTAAGGATGATTTTTTTATAAGGAGGGGAGATTGTAATATCCCCTATATATATATCTCATTTCTACCCTCATCTTTCCTATTTTTTTATTTTCACCCCCTAAGGTTACTATTTATGAAACCATTCTCTTCCTTTGTTCTCCATAGCTAGTGACTCTAACCGATCAAAAATATATACAATCAAATCCTCTCTTCGAGCTTATCGCAACAATACCCAGTTTACCTCACAACAACACTATAATCATAACAACAATAAAGAAGAAAACTTAGAGAAAAACTCAAATCTTTGATTTGTAGTCTCTGGTGAGTGTTGTTGACACCACCACTACCATTACGCTCCCTCGATATTAAGAGCAAAAGCCTTATGGTCTTTTTATTGTTCATTGTTGTATCGCTGCCAATTGGAGAAAATGAATGTTAAGGCTGTAAAATATTTTTCTTCAATTCATTGATATCGGTTAAGAATTTGAGTTTCTTGTGGTTATAAATGTTGTTCTACTAGTCAAGAGCTTTCATTTGGTATAAAAGTCGTTGAATTCTGAGACAACAAATTTTTAGTCATTGAAGGAATATTTTGGTCGCCAGAGATACTGTTCTAGTGACTTTTATTTCAAAAAGTTTTTGAAAAATCCTATAAATTGTGCTAATCAATTTTTCTTAAGAACTATAGCAAAATTCTTAATGTTTTTTGAATTAAAAATCACATAAAGTTTAGGTGAGAACAGGATCAAGGGCTGAATTATATAATTGGACCATTTTAACAAACCTATGAGTCCCAGGTTGTTAATTGAGCCCAACAACATGTTATTGACAT
>JANITX010000005.1:34806373-34819101 GCA_027564395.1 Erythroxylum ulei
ATTAACATGCTAATTAATTCCATAAAAATAACATAAATAATCTATCAATGCCTCAAAATTCATTTAAATCATGCTTACCTCCTTCCAAAATCAAACCTTTTCTAATCATGCAATTGAAGGAATTTGCTAACACTTCCTTCTAGAAAACTGTTCTTCATTGTCTTAATCTTCTAATGACATCAAAAATCATTCAATTTGGTTCCATAGTCTAAACTTTATACACCAAACATTTTCGGACTGTTCTTATACTAAAACATTATCCTGCGCTTGACTTCCATCCAAAAATTGACATTCTTAGAGACTGAATTGAAACTCGATTTCTTCAAACAATTTGTAGCCTTATCTTTCTAGTTTAATCCAAATCAAGAATCATCTCATTTGGATAACTAGAGGTCAAGTTATGGCTAAAACACCAGAGCATACTCAATGAACATATACATTTTCCAGCTTTTTACTTCCCACATATCACATACATCAGTTCTGACTTCCAAGAAAAATTTGGGGTCCAATAGATTAGGTCAATTCTCCACTTCATCAGCTAAAATTATCTATAGAGAGGAACATCCCCAGGTGCAGTGGTATCATATGGTATGGGGTAAAGACTTTAGTCTTATACATGATTATATTCTTTGAGAAGGATTTAGACTAAAGCTTGCTAAATTAGACATAGTTGGAAGTTTCCTATAGATTTTTAATTGGTGCACTATGTGTAAAACTCAAGTAGAATCCTAAAACCATCTTTTCTTCTCCTATTCCTACTCAAAACAAATATGAAAGGAGATAATGACTATATGTGGAGTTTATAACCTTCCTCTAACTTGGTCTGACATCATTGAGTGGAGTGTTCATCTCAAACATTCACAAGAGGGAGACATATGGATAATATTTGTAGCTTTAGCTTACCTTGTAGCAGGTATTTGGACTGAGAGGAACAATATAATTTTTAAGTCCATCATAAACACACCACAGGAAAACTCAAGGATCATTCCATACCAAATCAGATTGCCCATTTTTCTATATAAGCATAAACATAAATTCAACCACAAAGCATCATTGGAGTGGAAATTACCCTGAGTTGAACCACTGCCAAAGCTTTAACAGGGACATGGAAGGCCTTTAGCTACTAGAAAAAGTATGTTCCATAACCATCACTGTAGCAAACACAGTTAATTAATCTCCCAATTTGATGTATGCATTGGTTGGGCTATTGAATCCTTTATAGAGCTAGCCTCCTAAGGATAGTTTCTTAATTTTATGGATCTTATGTAACACTACCCTTTCATTAAATGAATTACCTTTTATAAATTTTTTTTTGAAAACAATAAAAACATCTTCTGTGGAGATGGAAGGAAAAAACTATTTGCCTTTACTATTTTTGACACTCTTTATCTTTTTTTTTTGTAATTGGTTTGTAATGACCACAGATGATCACCAACAATGAGTCACAAACAATTTTCCTTAATTAAAGTAACTTTATTAGTACTAAACTAATTTTAACACTCTTGATCATATAAACACCTAATAGGGACTCCACTGTCCTTGTAGCTTTATAATCCTCAAACTCATGCTTAGACACACTATGCTCTGAACATTCTAGAACATTTTAATTAAAATAAAGAAACCAACTTGTGTTTTGGTTTTACTGTTGTTTTTTTGTTGTTGTGGTTTTTGGTTTCTATTTTATTTAGACAAAAAAATTATATTTATTTTTTAAAGGAAAGTAATGAATTAATATAAATAAGATACAACCAATAATTTACAAAGCATATTGAAACCTAATCTTAATTAACTAATGAACACAAAACATTTGATATTTTACTACAAAAGTCCAAAAATTGTAAGCCTACTTTTAAGTTGAATATACATCAAGGATCAGCTAGAGAATGCGCTAAGTTATTTAGGTTCTTTACTATGCATCACTATCTCATAGAAAATCTCTTGATTTGATATATGTTGGCCTTGAAAACTCTTACTAAAGCAAGCAAATGATAGCACTAAAGATAATTTTTCAAGTTAATGAAGCCACTCTTATTTATCCACTACATCCTCATTATCCATCTAATAATACAAGTACAAGAGGTGAACAGACAATTAATATTGGTTAGTCTAAGTATCATTTGCCATATTGCTTTGATAAAATCATATTAAAAGAATAAATGTACCATAGACTCAGGATCTTATTGATATAGAGGGTAAATGGAATTGATGGCATTTGAAGCATGAAACTTATCCTTAGTAGTAAGCTTTCCAGTGAATGTTAGTTATAAGATGTAGGAGTTGCTCATAGAAGCTTGTTTAAACAAAGCAATTTTTTACCATTATATTACGGGACCCTTATTCCTTATATATTCTCGACATGACTTATTAGTGACAATTCTTGAGAGTGTTTTAACTAAACATACTTATCAATAATGTTAGATGAGGGATTAAAAATGGGGTAATCCTGAATAGCTCATCCCTAATAGTATGAGAGAGGTTATAAAAATTATTGTATAACATAGTTGTCTATTGTGGAACAGTGTTATAGATAGGTGAGATTTGTGAATCATTAACTAAAGGATTTAAATAACTCCAATTATCTTACTAAAAATTAGCAAAAGCATTGTTGCATAAGTTCCTTTGAACTAATAATATCTTCTAGTCCCTCAACTTAAATATATTGAGCATAGTCCATAAAGTGCTACACTTTGAAGTAACTAACCAAAGGTTATCAGTATTTAAGTAATGGGAATACACCCATTTAACCCAAGGTTACTCCTTAACTTTTAATATCCTCCAAAATCTTCTTTGCATGTGAATTCTATTACTAGGTTTGATAGAGAGAACTTTAAGACTTACTTCCCTTCTAAGCAAGAATACAACATCCATTTCACATTTACTTTATAACTACCTGATGTGTTATCAAACCATAAAAAAGCCTTGCAGATCCTTTCAGTGTTTTCACTAAATGTTTAGTAAAAATAATATAAGTGGACTTATAAAAATGCGTCAAATTCATAATAGCATTCATTAATTGAACTTTACTTGTATAAAAAAGGCTTTTGCTACACTAACTAGTCATTATCTTCTTAATTTTCTCTATTAGGGGCAAGAATTCTCTATAAGAAGTAATTTTATATAATATAGGTACTCTAAGGTTAGTGAAAGGAAATTGCTTGATTTGCGCAAACTAGTAATGCTAGCAATCCCTGAAGAATATAAAGTAGCAACTAATGAAATGAACACAAAAATTTTGTTTTTATTCATTTATAACATTAACATATCCTTGAAACATTGTTTGGCATTCATTAGAGCACAAATGGAGCTATAATTTGCACTAGTTAGCATTAACATATCATTAGCAAAAGCAAGAGTATGAATCTTGAGTTGTTTGCATTCGAAATGGTACTTGAATCTCTACTCCTTACTTGTCACTTGACTGGTAAGTCTATCGAGCCTCTCCATAGCAAGTGTAAATAAATCTGGGAATAGTAGGTCTCTTTACCTTAGTCCCTTAGCTCCATTATAGAACTCAGTAGAATTTAGCTCCACTATAGAACTCAGTAGGCTCATCATTAACTAGCACAAACAAAAATAGTGGTGATGCATTAAGTGATCCAATGAATAAATCAAGGGGGAAAACTAAAAGTATAAAAAGTATGTATGATGAACCTATAGCATCAAATGCCTTGTTAAAATCCACTTTAATGGCATAAATCTTAAAATAATGCTTGGTATTGTAACTCTTAAAGATTTTTTAAGCCAATAACACATTGTCACCAATATGTTTTGTTAAAATGAATGCATTCTATGCTTGTCAGACTAATGATTAAAGCATTATTTGAAGTTTTGAAATAAGAATCTTTGTAATAATTTTGTAGATGGTATAACTATAAGATATAGGTCTGAAATATTTGAATAAGCTTGGATTAAAGTACTTAGATGTTAAGGTGATATAAGTTATATCAGCTCCATTAAGCAAACACTCTTTATCAAAGAATTAAAAGACAACCTCAATCATAAAATTCTTCAAAAAGTGTGAATATTTTTATAAGAATATGGCATTAAGGCCATCTAATCCTTGAGCCTTATTAGGATGAAGAGAAAAGAGAGCTTTCTCCACCTCATTAGTTGAGATAGACTTTATAGATAATCAACATCAATTGGAGAGAATATATTATGAATAATAGATTAGATCAATTTGATGGAAGAGACATTAGTTTGAGAGGATCCAAAAAGACCATTAAAATTATTGCAAGTTTTTTCTGACAATTCAATTTGAAATGAGACTGTAGTTCCATTATACTTTTAAAGCAGTGAAATTATGTTGTAATTCCTTTTGAAAAGCATTGATTTATAGAATAAAATAGAGTTTATATCCCCTTAAGCCAACGAAGCCTTGATCTCTACCTAAAAATGGAGCAGTTAATCTTAACTACTTGTATATAGTCATTTATGGCCTTTTTTCTCCTCCATTTGCTTTGAAGAGCTCAATAGATTCTAGTATAGCAATAACTATAACTGAGTAATTTTTTCCTTAGTTGATATACTAGCACCTTAAGTGTCCTTATACCTTTTAATGTTTAAAGCATTGAACTCCTCCTTGATTTATTATAACTTCCTTATACCAGTAAGCAATTTATATCTTTTAAAGTGATGACTCATTCTTGATCCATGTGGAATTCACTAGAAAATAAAACCTAACTCTACACACTATGATTTATAGTAGCGGTGAGTAAGGATTGTATCCACAGGGAGTGTTCGTGTAGCTTTTGCAATGAAAGAAATTAATGTTAAGGTTAGGGGGTTTGGTTTGGTTTCGAATAAGAAAATAAGGTGAAATTAAACTAACGAAAGAAAATTAAAGCAAACAGTCAAAAAGTGATAAAAGTAATGAATGGATTTAAAATCCAGATCTCGGTTCAATATCAGCCTACACATGAATAAGCATACTGCATTGTCTTGTTATTCTCATACCTCTCCTAGAAACTATTAATCATGGATTATAACAATAAGCTTTGTTAACCTCTATTTTCCCTTAGGTCATGTTAAGTTAAAATAAGCTCTTTAACTAATCCTAACTATCGAACAAGCTAGGAAAAGCTCTCTATATTTAATAAGATAGTCGCATTTTTGGTTAGGAAAATAGATTAATCAAGACAACAACTACATAAACTCAGGTTATTTAACTAAGGCTACGTTATCCTTAATGATTCGACACCATTAGTTGTCATAAATGAATCGAAAACATGACGATTACGTATTGTATTCAAGATTCTAGCAATGGATTTTCATAAAAACAATCTAATGAATGCATTCAGACCATCTTTATACAAATACCCAAATCAATAGACATAGGATAACATAAACAATTCCTAAACATAGAATGATTCAACATTACACAATAAAGATATGCCTAAATGTGATCCTCAACTTTAATTTCCCCTTTGAATTGGAAGAAGGAAGATTAGCCCTTAATAGATGACCAAAAAGTTGAAGTTTTGTCACCCCTTTTGTTCCAAAATTGATCCATCCCCCTTTAGCCACTCAAATGTTTCTTTATATGAAAAAAGTTGGGTTTGGAAACATGCACATTTGGGTGCACGGTCATGCATCCAATCGTGCATAACCAAAATAATGCATCTTTCGAAATTGTGCACGGCTTGGCAATTGGGTGCAAGGCCATGCATCTTCCAATGCATGGTGACTTCTTCATTTCTTTCATTTTCTTACTCCATCTTCATTCTAATCCATTTTCTTCTTATTCCATAAAGATAAATAAGTTTGAAATCAATATAAGCATCTTAAGGAAAGTGCTTTTAACTCATTTTTGCTCTTGAATTTCCAAATTGTACCTAATACCAAATATGAACTAAAATGAGTACCTTAAGCATTTCGCAACAATAATCATTAAGTGTTAAGGAGTGAATGTATATACAATTAAGCATACATCAAATTCTACCACACTTAGCTTTTGACTGTCCTTTGGAAAAACAATAAAATCAAAGTCACAAACCAAAACACTTCCATAATTTCCATAGTTCCTAAGAATATATAATCATAAGAAAAGATGAATAACTTTCAAAACCATGGCAAGAATTGAACATTAAATTCTTTTACTCATGATCAATCAACAATCATTACCTTTAAAAACAAAGCAATCTACTGTTAGACTTGGAAAAAATGTATGTAAATAAGATAGATCGATAGGTACACTCATATACCATACATAATCAAGACATTCCATGACTTTGCATATCATTTCATTTCTCCACCACTAGGATTCACACACATATTCATGAAGCAAAGGACTTTTTAAGGTTGTAACGTGGGCAAGGGTTAAGGTGAGATAAATTTGGATAGTGTAGTCTAAAAGCCATCAAAGCTAGTGAAACAAGAAAACACTAAATGGAATATCAAGTGCTCAAAGCTAGTGAAACAAGAAAAAACTAAATGGAATATCAAGTGCAAAAACTAACATTCACTTAAAACTGGGTACCATCAGCTATGATGGATGCAAAAACTGTATTCCATATCTTATATTCAAGCCCTCACACCATCAACCTGATAAAGCATAACCAATTAACATGGATCACTTATAAAAATCGATGATAACAATACATTCAAACTATAAGGAGTGATCCTTCAAATCAACATCTATCTCATATGCATCATACTTAAATCACCCATTCCATACAACTTTAAGAGGAGAAACTAATCATGAATACCTTTGCAAAACAATTGCAGTTCCTCCTTGACACTTTTATTTGAACATATATATTTTATTTTATTTTTTGTTTTGTTTTTCTCTTTTTCTTTTATTTATTTATTTTTTGAAAGAAACTACATCAACATTGATGTTCTTTTTTAAGAGATAAAATGACATTTTGTCAAATATAACCAACCCATATATATGCACACCCCCACACTTATACTTTTATGCATCCATAATCAACAAATGCTCCACTAGCTTTAAGACTTAGGTAGGACATTTGGTTAGGTTTAAGGCACGTAATATGGTTAATACTAAAAGAAAAGGCAAATAAAGCTCAAGGGGGCTTAACAAAGGGAAAATTCATATCAATAGGTAGGCTATTTGGCTAATGTAACTTGTGAAGCAAAGAATCCCTATGTCATTTTCATGTTAACTCGTGATAAAAATGTGGTCTTGAATAGAAAATCAAAACAAAGTTAGAATGTACATATCATGAATGTCACACATAAACAAAAGACAATGAGACTGATATGGATGTGTTAGTCTATAAAGGCTCAAAATCTAACTGGCTTGTGTTTACTCACTAGTCACTACTCTTCTAAGATAATGTATATTGACTAATCACAAGAGTAAAAGTACATGCTCAAGTTGCCATGAACTTTTCTGGTCATTTCACTCTCTAATTTTAACTATATAATCCTAAAAGTAATAGAAAAAGAGAATTTGTTTGTTTGTTTGTTTCTCTTTCTTTTTGTTTGAAAAATTAAAAACACGTCACAAAAACTTAAAAACACACATGAACATAAGAAACAAACTACTTAAAAGCACACATTATAATAACGCAAAAAATGTAAAGGAAAAGAAAGAAACTTCCCTTAGTTTACCTCCCAAGCAATGCCTTTATTTATTGTCGCTGACTCGACTCCTTGTTTTCCTCATCATGTGAAAAAATTATGATCTTTAGGTGTTACAACTTCTGCCTTTTCCACTTGAGGTTTTTTAGGACAGGGCCTTAGTTGATGGCCACTTACATTCAACGCTTCCCTATCATCAAACTTTTAATCCCTAAACTCTTAAAAAATCTCCAATATCTCTTCACCCTTTTCCTCTTTGTTTAATGTCAACTTGCTAGTTAAAGGTGAAGGGTTAGTCTCAACAATAATTAGGGACTCAGTACTCACCTTCGAGCTAAATGATATAGGCTTTCTTCTTAGAGCTTCTTCTTCACAAGTAATCCCTTGAGTAGTTCTCCTAAGATTTCAAGCTTCTTTCCACCCGTAAGGTTTTTACACTAACATCCTTTAGATTCACCTTAGGTTGAGATGGTTGCGTCTTTTCGCTTTGTGATTTTAGGCGGTTTATAGCTTTCTCCATCTAACCCACCTGGCTTACCAAGCTCTGGATTCTAGATCTTGTATCTTGCTGGAATTGTATCACATCATGATGATATTACAAAGTATTAGTAGAAATAATCTTAACTAAGTCTTCCGAAGATGTACCTGAGTTGAAATAAGAGGCTTCTAGTCTATACGGGAATTGTTGTGCATCTTGCAGCCTATCTTGGAAGTAGTTTTGTTGGCTATCCCCTTCATAACTAAAGTTCATATGATCACTCCAAACATGGTTATAGGATTGGGAATATGAGTTATAGGAAAAATTTCCCCTAATAACGTTGACAATATCCAACTGTGATATAATCCCTTCACTGTGTCCTTTTTATACATAAAAACAAAAAAAGGTGAAAAGATCAAGAAAGGACTAAAAAACTAATTATAAACAAATATGTACAATACACTAATTGAAATCAAAAATAAAAACTAAAGCCCCACACTCCCCAATAATGGCGCCAAAATTCTTGCTGCGTGTTGCATGCACCAGAAAATAAATCCTAACTCTGCACACTAAGATTTAAAGTAGTAGTGAGTAAAGATCGTATCAACAGGGAGTGTTTGTGTAGCTTTTGCAATAAAAGAAACTATTGTTTAGGTTATGGGGGTTTGGTTTGATTTCGAATAATAAATAAAAGTGAAATTAAACTAACGAAAGAAAATTACAGAAAATAATCAAAAAGTGATAAAAGTGATGAATGGATTTGGAATCCAGTTCTCGGTTCAATCTTGGCCTACACACGACTAAGCATACTTCATTTTCTTGTTATTCTTACACCTCTCCTAAAATATATTAATCGTAGATTAACAATAAGCTATATTAACCCCAGTTTTTCCTTAGGTCGTGTTTAGTTAAAACAAGCTCTTTAACTAAATCTAACTATTGAACAACCTAGAACAAGCTCTCTAGATTTTAAAAAAAACAGCCACATTACGGGTTAGGAAAATAAATTAATTAAGGCAACAACCACATAAGCTTGAGTTATTTAACTATGGTCACGCTATCCCTAATTATTTGACACCATTAATTGCCATAATGAATAAAAAACAAAACAATTTCATATTTTATTCAAGATTCTAGCAATGGGTTTTCATAAAAACAATCTAATGAATGCATTCAAATCATCTTTATACAAATGCCCAAATCAATAGACATAGGATAACTTAAATAGTCCCTAAAGTGAGAATGATTCAACATTACATAATGAAGATACGCCCAAATGTGATCCCCAACTTTGATTTCCCCTCCAAACCGGAAGAAGAAAGATTAGTCCTCTATAAATGCCTAAGAAGTAGGAGTTCTATCACCCCTTACTGTTCCAAAACAGATCCATCCCATTTTAGTTGCTCAAATGTCTCTTTATATGAAAAACTAGGGTTTTGGGAAGAAGCATAGTTAGATGCATATCCAACCATGCATCACCAAGATAATTTCAAAATTGTGCACGACCTTGCAATTAGGTGCACAGTTGTGCATCTCCCACTGCGTGGTGAATTCTTCATTTCTTGCATTTTCTTGCATCATCTTCACTCTAATTTATTTCCTTCTTATTCCACAAAGAAAAAATGAGTTTGAAATCAAGATAAGCATCTTAAAAAATGTGCTTTTAACTCATTCTAGCTTTTGAACTTCCAAGTTGTACTTAATAGCAAATATGAGCTAAAATGAGTATCTTAAGCATTTTACGAGAATAATCATTAAGTGTTAAGGAGTTAATGTATAAACAATTAAGCACACATCACTCATGCCAACCATTATATCATTCTCAAAATTATAATCACTAATAGGAAAATTATTAAACCTAAAAGGAGAGTGTCGGGTCTTTCATAAGATAAAGCCACTGATTGTTATAAGCGAATGGTCTAAAAATAGTTGGTTCCTAAATTTTGCCCAACTATTTAGAAAACTATCCAACCAATCACTATTTATCATAGCTTTATCTATCTTTTTCCTTAAGAACCACATTTTTTGTTGCTTATTACGCCATGTCAAAAATTACCATTGCATTTTCAAATCAGTAATATCTATATTATTACCATATTCGCAACAATCTTTTAAGTGATTTCTTAGAGAACAATTTCCTTCAACTTCTAGATAGTGTTCTTAAAGTCACAAATGACATCCAAGGTCCATTTATGCTAGAGGAGATCAGCATCAACTTATTTCAAAGAGTAGCTCTCTAAAGTATAAAGTTAGAGCCATATATAAATGACACATGGAAACTCTCTTTTTTTTTAGAAATCCAAGTGTCAAGTGAACCAATTGAGCATTTATTATAGAGTTAATAATTTTGACTTTACTAGGGTCATACGATGCAACAATTCTTCCATTATAATGAGAGTAATAATTTATAATGAAGGGCCATTGATGCTTGAATAGATTAAGCTTACTCTATATGTCTTCTTCTAGCTTAGTTTCCAAGAGTCAAAAGATAAATAGGTTAGATTCCTTCAAAAACTCCTTAAGAATATGTTGTTTTTAATTCATTTATTGCCCTCAAATTCTAACAAAACATATATTAAGAAAGTGTGAGGATATGTGCATGACAACTATTTCTTTCTTCTAGCCTCACTTTTTGGCTTAACTTTGAAACCATCTCTAGGCTTAATATTATCATAAGCCAAACCATCTCTAGATGTGCTAAGTGTGTTAAAGAGCTTAACACTCCTTAATGATCAAAAGAATAGAAGAGACTATACGACATTGTACTTATATAGGGATACCTCTGGAGGCACCAATTACATCACCTACCTTGTCTAATTTAACTAATTCCAAAGTTGATATTTAAGAATTAGAATAATTTATGTAATTTTATGGATCTTGAAAACAAATGGCACAATTAATGGAAACATCCAGTTGCTCTAAGGTGTTCAACTCTTCCAAGATGTTATTGGGAGGAGCATGTGACTGTTTCATTTATGAATCTTCAATTGAATATTTAGTGTTAGATAGCCCCATTAACTCAAAATATTTTCCCTTACTAAATATCTTGCTAGTTAGTATCCAAGCATTACCAAGATGATGAACCGATGGTCTGGTCTCTATTGATATAAAACAAAAACCCTCACCCTGAATGTGTTCATCTCTTCATTCAGTTGCATTAAGGGAATGGAATCAGACAACTCCTGTTCAATATCATTAATAACATATATTCCTGTGTAACTTACATAGAAACCAAATTAAAAATACATATATTCCTGTTCAATATCATTAATAACATATATTCCTGTGTAATTTTAATTTTAATTTGAAAAGAAAATACAAATTAAAAATAGAAACCAAGCTTAGTAAGTCAATTACAAGATCAGGATTTTAGATAATTTTTCAGAGTAGATATTTTTTGCAAAAAGTGTTTCAAAGATGATTTTCTAACTGTACCAAGGAAAGCAGATGTTAAAGCCCTGTATGTTTTCATTTTTATTTTTAATTTTTGTTTTTGTTTTCAAAATCGGAAAAAAAATGTTTATCTTTTTAGTTTCTGTTTTTGGTTTATTTGCTTTCAGCTTCAGAAATTATGAAAATTGCAAAAAGTAACTTTTATTTTATGTTTTTATATTTCCCCATAATCTGATTTATTATTAACTAAATATATATTATTTAATATATCAATTTTCAATAATAATTATAAATTATCTAATTTAATGTTATATATTTAATTAACTAAAATTAATTATTAATAATAATTATGAATAATTTAATTTTACTTAATATAAAATAAATTTAATAGTTATTAATAAATAAAATAAAATTTAAAATATCTTCAAAATATATATATTTCAAATTAAATTTGATTTAATAATTAAAATATATTTAAAATAAATCTTAACATATAAATAAAATGTTAAAATTTAAATTATTTATTCTAATGGTAATTTGTTAATAAATTTTATATTAAATATTAAAATATATTTATTTAATTAAAAATAGTTTATTTTTAAATTTTATATAATATATAATTATTATCAGTCGTAAAAACAAAAAATTCAACCATATGAACAAACTGCACCTAAAAAACCAAAAAGGATTTGTTTTTCGCTGTACTCATGACCGTCTGATTGTAAAAGTTGCGAGCGACAGTCACAATAACAGGAGAAAAGGGAGCAAATTGGGGTTAGGTCTGGGCTTATGTTCCAGGAGAAAACACACCATAGTATATAATCTGAACAAGATTGAAGTGGTGACGGCGAATCTAAAAATATATCAGTATTTAATTTCAGACCTTTTCGTGATTGAGCTTGTATTATCTGTCACTTTCAAATGTTAATGCGCCGTTGAGTGGGGGCCAGGACTCCGAATGTCCGGAGTCAACGAGGACTCTCACATGCATGAGTAATAAATAATATATATGGATCAGCGTCATTTCTTTAAAAGAGCACAGAAACAAAACTCTCATCAGTTTACGAAAATGAATTTCCAGTTCTATTTTTCATTGTTGATCACTCTTCTCTTTATCTTTATGCTATTCAGATTTTACAAGAAATCAAAATCTAGTGATGCTGGTCCAAATCTGCCTCTAGTGCCATGGAAACTACCTGTGATTGGAAATATACATCAGCTTGTTGGCTCTTTGTTATGATTTTGGATGCTGAGTGACGTTACTCGTTCACTCCTATAATCGCAAATCACAGATCACACAAGAAAAGAA
>JANITX010000005.1:34819201-34841092 GCA_027564395.1 Erythroxylum ulei
AAGTCTGCTTATGAGAAGGAATTGATGGCTTTGGTTTTGGCAGTACATCATTGGCGTCATTACTTGTTGGGCCGACCATTTGTGGTCTATTCCGATCAAAGAAGCCTTCGTTATTTGCTTCAACAGAGAGTTTCCACCACGGACCAACAATGTTGGATGGCTAAGTTGCTCGGGTATCATTTTGAAGTCATCTATAAGCCGGGCCCTAACAATAAAGCTGCTGATGCCTTGTCCAGAATTTGTGAAGAGGCTGAATTGGGGAGTATCACCTCATTCCCATTGTGGGCAGATGGCAAGATTCTTCAACAGGAGGTGGAAAAGGATCCGGTTCTAAGTGCAATTATAAGGGCCTTGCAGCAAAATCCAGATGCAAAGAGGGGGTTTGTTTGGCAACAAGGAGTTCTTTTACACAAGGGGAGGTTAGTGATTTCAGCCCAATCTACTTTCATTCCTACTCTTTTACATGAGTTTCACTCATCACCTATGGGAGGTCATTCAAGCTTCCTCCGCACATATAAGAGAATTGCTCATAATCTTTATTGGATTGGCATGAAGAAGTCAATTCAAGAATATGTTCAATCTTGTGACACTTGTCAGAGACAAAAATATGCAGCAACTTCTCCAGGGGGTCTATTGCAGCCCTTACCCATCCCTGATCAAATTTGGGAGGACGTCTCTATGGATTTCATCACGGGGCTTCCTAAATCTAAAGGATATGAAGCCATATTGGTGGTGGTGGATAGGCTGTCTAAATATGGCCATTTTATTCTCTTGAAGCACCCTTATACAGCTAGAAATGTGGCTGAAGTGTTTATTAAAGAAGTAGTTCGTTTACATGGAGTCCCGGCCTCAATCATAAGCGATCGTGATCCTTCATTTGTGAGTTATTTCTGCAAGGAATTGTTTCGACTTCAAGGCACTATGCTCAAAATGAGCTCATCCTATGATCCGGAGACGGATGGACAAACCGAAGTTCTCAATCGATGTCTAGAAACCTATCTGCGTTGTTTTGCTTCAGAACAGCCCAAACATTGGTCCCATTGGATTTCTTGGGCTGAATTATGGTACAATACTACCTTTCATGTATCTAAAGGTTCCACTCCGTTTGAAATGGTTTATGGCAGAAAACCTCCATCCATAGTCCGGTATATTCAAGGTGAAACCAAGGTTGAGGCTGTGGCAAGGGAGTTGATTGATAGAGATGACGCTTTGCTTCAGATGAAACATAATCTTCAATGAGCACAAGACCAGATGAAGAAATTTTCAGACAAGAAGAGGACTCCCCTATTCTTCATGGTGGGAGAATGGGTATTTCTTAAGCTCCGCCCTCACAAACAACTTTCGGTAGCCCGGCGAATTAATCAGAAGTTGGCAGCCAGGTACTTTGGCCCGTTCAAAATTCTGGAAAAATTGGGGGTTGTTGCTTACAAACTTCAACTCCCACAACAATCAAGGATCCACCCCGTTTTTCATGTGTCCCAATTGAAGAAAGCAGTAGGTGATTACACTGTTGAGGCAACCTTGCCCGAAGGAATGGAGGTTGAAATGGAGGATTTGGTGGAACCAGAATCTGTCCTAGCTAGCCGAGTTATCACTAAGGAGGGTCATTCCATGCGGCAATGGTTGGTTCATTGGAAGGGTAAACCCATGGAGAGTGCTACGTGGGAAGATGAATGTGTTCTTCGCAGCCAATTTCCTCATTTCAGCCTTGAGGACAAGGCTGCTCTTATAGGAGGAGGCAATGTTAGGACCAATGACAATGATAATAATAAGCCTAGGATATGGAGAGTGTATGCACGTAGGAAGAAAGAAGGGGCTGCAGGGAATGATGTCAGAGTTAGTTAGAATGGGGAGGGTTGATGTGCTGACGTGGCACAGGGAATAACGGAATGTACTAGGGACAGCTAGGGAGAAATAGGGAAGGGAGAGGAGAGAGAGGGGCATTCTGGAAGTAAGGAGTGTATTGTGACAGAGGAAGGAGCTATTCTTCCCCTGAGGAGCAACTCTTGCTCTGGTGTAGTGAGGGATCATCGGATTCAGTTGTAATAGCCGAGTGATCACTGATTTTCTATCAATAATATACGTTTCTCTAGCCTCTTAAGCTAGAGTTTCTAACAGTTGATCAAGGGGATGTGGAGCAAGATATCGTAGTCTCCACTACAAGATAACTGAAAGAATTTGTTCAAGAGGTGTATTAAAATCATCCTGTTAGCAAAGAGCATTTGCAACTTTCCAACCAAAAACATCAAATAGCCACAATTCAAAGGGTTACCTACACTTATTACATGAAACATAATTAATTGATTTTCCAAAGCCAGCTTAACTCTTTGAATGGATGGTAGACAACATGGACGTAAGAAGTAGTGAGGACTTAGCCTTCCCAATTTAATCCTGCGGAAAAGTTTTGGCCATATTGATGTAGGACAAATAAAAGAAATATCAAACTAGTACTTAGAATTAACAAAACATATAAAATCTCGCTGCTGGAATTTCAGTTTTGAGATGAATGGAATTTTAAGTTTTTGGTTGCTGGAATTTTAGTGAGGAAACAAGCAATAGAGATAGGGAACTAGGAATGAAGCTTGTGGTTGAGTGATTTGCTCTCTTTTATTTCTTTTATAAACTCTAAGCCCTTTGACATCACATATCCTTCATGAGTTTCATGCAAAAGTTACTCAAATGCTAAAGCTACCAGCTATTGAAGTTCTCTCTACTCACCATCTATCTTTCAACTATCATTTCCTCATAGGGCTATTGGCACCAAAAAGGAATTGCCTCATAATCATTTATGACTAGAATGTACGCTTATTCCAATATTGGATACAAACTGAAGACCAAAAAGCAATCTTGAAAGAGCTAAGCCTATCCACACCTAAAGGCATGGTCAGAGCACCTTAAATTCCTATAAAACATTGTCTTGAGAATCTGTCCCAACAGAATAACAAATATGAAATGAGCATAAAGCACTTTACAATTTTTTCACAAATAATGAAAAGATAAGACAGCATTTTTCACAAGTTAAAGCTGTATCTAGTAGGAAAGCTAAAGATAAGGAATAAGAGTACGATTTAAATTTCATAAAAAAATGTGTCAGACATGATTGAAATACCTAATATCAATATAATCCTGTATTTGGTGGGCAACAATGGATTCTACCAAACAACATTTATTCAAGAAAACACATATATGGATAGGTCACCTAATATTGATATGCAAATACCTAATAATGAAACCCTGTCTTCTATGGCATCCATCATACAAAGTAAGTTGTAAGACAAAATACGGAAATATGGTAGAAAAAGGAAAAGTACACTTGAGAGACAATGATAACATGATAATTTAAGAGCACACCTCCCAGAACCAGGATATCAGAGGATCAGATTCTTCATAGCCATTGTACTCGGTATGTGACTTCCAATCATCAATACTGATGAGATTATCACTCCCACGTAGCATCCCATCAAGATCCTCAAGCTCTAAACTCTGGAAAAAGTGTTCCTGGAGCTTTGGATCACTAAGAATATCACTGAAACCTCGAGTAAAATGAGATACCTGTTGAGAAATGGATGTGACAAAGCGATTCCGAATAAGAAGGTTAACATATTCCCCTCTGTTATGGCTATTCACCACAATGCTTTTTCCACTGGGACAAAGCTCCACGACTTTCCTGCACCCTAACTCCTCCACTTCTCTAATAAATGTCAGTCCTAAAGCATCTGAATCTATAAACTCTGCATCCATCCCCAAAATCTGTTTGCAGCTACTATACAAGCACGGATCTGCATCTTTTATGTCTTCCAAACAAACATTTTTTCCAGCCAGTTGCAAGAAAAACACACGATCAAGGACAATACCTAATTGCACTCTGTGCATCAAAGCTAAAGCAACCACTCGACCAGAGAAGGTAAAATAGTCAAGGTGCATAGGATCGACCTTAGATGCTGCAAATGTAATAGAAACATGCATCACTTAAAAACAAGAAGAAAGTTACATATAACATTGCCAACATACAAAAAGAGGAAAAGGAAAACCATAACTTGGAGCATTGCAATTGAGGATTGTGAAGTTTCTAACAAACGTAATAGATCGCCCACTTGTAAAAACTAAAACAGACAAATGAGATGATAGATTGATACAGCCCTGTCCTCGTGATTAAAAAGGCAGCAGATGGCTTTCAATTTCTAAGATTCATATTAGTAATATATAAATGAAGTTAAACAAATATAGCATGTATCTAAGAATGAAGGAGGTTCAACTCCTAAAACTTCATCATTGTCTATGGGAAAAACAGAGGAATTAAGCTATAAGGTACAGAAATTGGAAGGTAGGAATAGGTACTAACCCTATCCATGTTTTGAATGTTCTGAAAGTAAGGGAAAATAGACTTCAAATCAAGCTTGCAGACAAATTTTGAATTTTGTGGTCCAATAAAACCATTTATCAAAAGCAACTTCCATATCTCTTCCTTTCAAAAAATGAAAACAAATGAGACATCTAACTTAATCTGACATATAAAATCCAAAGACAAGAAATCATTTTCACTGCCCGAAGTGAATTTTACCAAATTAATGCCTAAACTAATCCAGTACATTATACTTTTAGAAGCAAATGGAATTTTTAAGACATTTAATATCATGAATAATGCATGCTCTAAACCAATAGGTCAAGAAAAAGTTAAAGTATAATCAAGAAAAATGATCATCATAATCGCCTCGTAAAGTTACCAGGATTAGGATAAAATCTTCTAAGGTCATTGGGGCATGACACGAAAAGGGCATTTTCTGGATTGAAAATAGCTTGCGCTACCAAAAAAAACCACTCCCGTAGTACCCCGGGACCAGTAGCTTCCTCATTTTTGAATTCCATAAATAGACCACTGTGTAGAGATTCACGCTCAGCACGAATTATATACTCGAATGACTCTGACAGCAACTGTGATCGGTCGATGAGCATCTCATGAAGTTCTTCATAAGCTTCTGTCATCTCAGGAAACATCATCAAGGACAAATGTCTCCTTGCCTCAAAGTTGGTGATATCCTTATGCTGTAGAAGCCAGTGATGATCATCAGCCCTTCTTGCAAATCTAACAATGAGCACGCACAGTGAGTGCTTTCTGTTTTTCAAAACTGCCCAAAATTTTTCCTCAGCACCCATATAAAGTTTCGTGATGCTATACAATTCCTTTAAAATCGCAACGTACTGATCACACCCTCTAAGAGTATTTGTTTCTCCATTTTGCCCCAAAAGCAATGTCTCTTCCATGTTAAGTAGGCATCTATCCATTTCCGTCAACATAAGAAGAAATATATCATGAAGCTGCTCAATCTCATGAAGATATTGTGGATGGCTCAAAGCACTGTACTTCAATGGCAAACAAATAGGACCTCGAAAAGCTAGCTGCTTCATAATCATGGCAAGCATCGGTTGCAAGAATGCCGAAAACTGAATAACATTACATGACGAGGGCCCTATGCTCATGTTGGATTCTACAGGAGTGACCAAATCCTCAGTCAAACTACTGGCTAACTCGCTAACAAACGGGAAAATTTCTGGTATGGCAATCAATCCATTGAAATCCTCCCTAACACGACCACCACCCTTAGTCAAATGACTCAAATCAGGCGACTCCTCCACATCGTCCAACAATGTCCCCTCGACATCCTCTAGCAACGACCCAAGAGTCCTCCGACAACTCAAGTACAAAGAATCCTCATTACCACCAACCTTTCTAAGCAACTTACACAACTCTAACATTATAGGCCCACACTGCACATAAAATTCCTTACGTATTGCAGCCTTACACGAAATCAAGAAATGCCTAATTGAAGCATCGGCACACTCCTTGTTACCTTTGATAGGTGAAACATAGAGCATCACCAAAGCCGCCGGCGCAGCAGACGCCATGAAGACCTCAAGATGCCCTCTTGGTTCCTCATTCTCGCCCTTTGTAGCTATTTGAAAGAACGCATCGATCAAGTCCGTGACCCGCTTGGTGCAATCACCGAGAACCATCCTTGTTTTACAGAGCTCGCATATAAACGACACCATTTCGTCTACTAACTGACAAGTCTGAGGATGGTTGGTGCTCCTCATCCGACCCACAAGGTGCAAACCGGCGTCGTTTTGTATCGCGCACTCCGCTAGCGACTGCTCCCACTGTAGCTGCCTCCCCTTGTAAATCAACCTCTGCTCGATAATCGGAATTCCGGTGATCTCCATAATCCTCTCGTGAACAGACTTCACTGTATCATCCTTATTCGCATGCACCACAATGTGCCTCCCCTCAGAAAGCAACCTAATAAAGAACTGGACCCTCCTCGCCGACCTGGAGCTGGAGGTCGACCACGTCGCCGCCGATTTCGCATCGGAGACGCGGGAGCTCTGAACAAGGCTCCAGCAGCGCGAAGAAGACGGCGGACTGACGGCGGCAGAGAAAGACTCTTCCTTCCGCATCCTGACGGCGGCGATTATCTCTGCGTCATCATAATCAGTACCGTAATCGTCTAACTTACGCTTAGCAGGCCCACAGAAAGCTTCGGCGTTATGATCAACGGTGGATGATTGGACGATAGACATTGGGTGATGCCCCAAGCAGCGATTACGCCGGGGCACCCACCAGAGAATCCTCTCCGATTTCCAAAGCACAAATTGAAGAAAACAAAAAAGTAAAGTAAAAAACAGAGTGAACAAAGAACAACAAATCTTAATTGTTCTTAATTGTTCTTCAAGTACTGTGTGCGATTAGTGTTTTGGTGTGCGCGTGTCAGGTTCGGGGCAACTTCAAAGCTGCAGAGCAAAAGGTAATTCTACTGAGGGTGAGGAGAAGGGGGTTGATCAGGTGTGGACGCTTGCATCTTCTTCTAACGCTTGCTTGCCTTTTGCTTTGCACGAGTTCATTGGGATTTTCTTGTTTTCGGTGTTTTAATTTCAACGGTTTTTTTCTTTTTGTCCGAATTGTTAGGTACTATATTATTGTCTTAATTTATCGTTTATAGATATACCTTTTCGTTATTATCCAAATGGACTTTTGACTGTTTCAATCTCTTTTTCTAGTGATTCATTTTATTTATGTGATTTTGTTTTCTGATTTTTTATTTTCTTCTTTTATTAATAATAATAATATTAAAAAATTATTTTTTAATACAAGATAGATGAAACACAAAAGCTACGCCTCTGATTAGAAGCATCAGTTATGTTCTTATACAGTAGGGAGGGGCTCCTAAAGGTACATAAAATCAATCTGATGTAGACTTATAGATTTAGTCAATCACTCAGCACATTAATTTCTTTCTTGAGAGACATAACACGGTTTTACCACCCACTCTTTAATTATTAATAACTTAATACCCTACGCCTCTAATTAGAAGCATCAGTTATGTCTTTATACAGGAGGAGGGGGCTCCTAAAGGTACATAAAACTAATCTGATGTAGACTTATAAATTTAGTCAATCACTCAGCACATTAATTTTCTTCTCGAGAGATATAACGCGATTTTATCACCCACTTTTTAGTTATCAGTAACTTAATACCCTAAGCTAAAGAATAATTTGTCAAACTCCTCCTTATCGAATTTAATAAAATATTAATGATAATTAAAAAGTCTGAATTTAACTCCACCGAAGTTATTAATAATATGTAGTATTTCACGTCTTTAAGAGATTCTGTTTTATGTTGAATTTTAGTATGCACCAACCTTAAAATTTCACTTTGAGAGAGAACTTGTCACGCAATTAATCGTTTCCAACAGTCAAAACACTCTGAAAAAGTAATAAAAAGACGCGTTTACACGTAACCATGTAGATAAGGATGTATCTTCCTTTTTTTGTGTTTTTTAATTTTAATATATTTACACGATGATATACTTATATTTTATTATTTAAAAATATCTAAATAAGTTTTAACATTTAAAACGATTTAATTTCTATTAAAGTCAATTATTAAAAACACTCAACAGTTTCGATCCAACTTTTTTATTTAGTTTTTAATTTTTTAGTCAATTTTATTTTAATAACTCTTTTTTTTGTTAAAAACACAATCATTTTATTAATTAAATCAACAAATTAATAAATTTTTATAAATTAAAATAAATCAAATGATTTTAATTTATTAATATATTTTTCAATTAAACTTCAAATTTTTCAACTGACGAGAACAATCTCTTTTAATCATGTTTTAAATTCTTTAATTTCATTTAACTTTTAGCAGGTTTTATAGTAGGTTAATACTGGTTGAACTTTTTAAATCTTAAATCTCTTGTCTTATCGGTTTAACTTATAATCTAGTTGTTAAAGTATTTGTTAAAATTATTGAAATCTTTAACAAAATTAAAGATTTATCAATTAAGTATTATATTAATATTAATATGATATTTTATTAATTTTATTTTAAGTAAAATTTATAACGACACGTAGCAATGTTTTAAAAATCGAACTAGACAATAATCATTTAAACGATAAGTTTAAAAGTTAAATATTTAACCTGCACTAAACTGCTATAAATCTAATAGACAACAAATAAGAAATAAAATTATAAGAATAAATAGAATTACGGTATAATTCAAAATAAGATTTTATGTAACATAACAACAATAATAATTCTAAAAGAAATTGTGTATCATTATTGTTAGAAGTTCTACTCGTAAAAGTTAAAGTATGATTAAAGAAGGTCAACTCTAATTTTATTTTAACTTCTTTTTTTGTAAAGATACTTTTCTAAGTTTAAATATTATTCTTGACGTATTTTTAAGTTATCTTAAGCCAAATTATTTGTCTATACAAACTAATAATTCAACTTATTTAAAAATCAATATTTTTTAAGGATAAAATGTTATGATGTTGGATGCTGAGTGACGTTACTCGTTCACTCCTATAATCGCAAATCATAGATCACACAAGAAAAGAACAGAGAGAGAGAGAGAGAAGGAGAATTTTTCATTCATTCAAATTTTTCATGTCCCTTTCATTCTGTTACAACCGTTTATAACCTATTGTAACCGGAATTTTCTAGATAGGATCACGTGAGCTCGTCCGTGATTGCGAATCCAACACTGCGTTTTATTTATTCATAGCTGGTCTTTGCGACGTCGTCTCCCTCTTCTTCCTTGTGCGTTCAAGCTGCCTCTGGTATCGTAACACTCTTTACCCCACCATCGCCTGAGAGATTTGGCCAGCAAATATGGACCCATAATGCACCTTCAACTGGGGGAACTGTCCACCATTGTGATTTCATCCCCAGAAGTTGCAAAGGCGGTCATGAAAACCCATGATATCAACTTTTGCCACAGGCCCTTTCTCCTTTGTTCAAGCATCGTATCTTATAACTCAAGTATTGTGCTAGCACCATATGGAGACTATTGGAGACAGTTACGGAAAATTTGCATATTAGAGTTGTTAAGTGCTAAAAGAGTGCAATCCTTTCGATCTATCAGAGAAGAAGAGGTATTAAATCTCATTGAATCTATTTCTTCCAATACAGGATCACCAATCAATCTTAGTAGACTGTTACTATCGCTGACGTTTTGTACGACTTCAAGGGCAGCCTTTGGTAAAATATGGAAGGATAATGAAGCATTTGGATTACTTCTTAATGAAATTGTAGAAGTTGCAGGCGGTTTCAGTGCTTCTGATGTATTCCCTTCCATTAAATTTCTCCCTGTGGTTACTGGAATGATGCGTAGAATCACAAGATTGCATCAAGAAACTGATAAGATACTTGAGAACATCATCAAGGAACACATAGCTGCAAAATCGATGAAAAAGACTGCTTTAGAGCATGATGAACGCGACCTTGTAGATGTTCTTTTGAAACTTCAGGATCAGGGAGATCTTGAACTCCCATTAACCACTAATAATATCAAAGCAGTAATCCTGGTAATAATCTACAATAATCAAAAGTTTTCTTCTTATTACAATTATTTCCTTGTAAAAACATTTGGGTTAACAAAATTCTTTGGTACTATTTCAGGACATTTTCTTGGCTGGCAGTGGAACACCATCTGCAGTTGTAGAATGGGCAATGTCTGAACTGCTAAAAAACCCAAGAGTGATGCAAAAGGCACAAGCAGAGGTGAGACAGTTCTTTGACACAAATGGAAATATTGATGAAACGAGCATTAACAAATTAAATTACTTAAATTCGGTCATCAAAGAAACACTGAGACTACACCCTCCAGCTCCTTTGCTATTACCAAGAGAATGCAGGGAGACATGTGAGATTAATGGCTATACAGTGCCTGCAAAGACGAAAGTTATTGTGAATGCATGGGCTATTGGACGAGATCCTGAACATTGGACTGAAAGTGGGATTTTCTTTCCAGAGAGGTTTCTTGATAGTCCAGTTGATTTCAAGGGGACTCATTTTCATTTCATCCCATTTGGTGCTGGCAGAAGGATTTGTCCTGGTATAAGTTTTGGTATGATCAACGTTGAACTTCAACTAGCAAAGTTGCTTTATCATTTTGATTGGAAACTTCCTGATGGAATGAAGCCAGAAGACCTAGACATGACTGAGAATTTTGGCGCCTCTGTCAAAAGAAAAACAGATCTGATCTTAATTCCTGTTGCATACCATGGTCCGTCTGTAGAGTGAATCGCCATAGACAGGTGAAGTCAGGATCTGCTTTTGTATCAGCTGTTGATAAAATGAAAATTGACAACTTTGTTGATGTTGCTACTGTTAATTGATTTTAAGCAAATTAGAATAAGCTTATAGCAACAAACATTTTTAAGACAGCAAGAAGTACTAGATCTATCACTGTATTGTTGGATTTGGCACTGTATGAGTCCTTTTGAACAAATGGAAAATTCAAATTGACCATCAAACTGTAAAAAGAATCTTTCAGGCTTTTATGAACTTAATTACTTCTATACCATTTTCTTATGATAACAGTGACAAGCACAATTGTCCCGATACTGCAGTGTCCCGGGATGGTATGAAATGAGCTTTTTCTTCAACAGGAGTTGATGCTTCAAAACGATTCTCTCTGAATAGCTTTCGAACAGTTATTTACTGAAGTTTATCTCCAATCTGTGGCTGCATCTTAGTCGAATCTTTATACTGTGTGCAGCATTGAAGTTGAAAATTAAAAAGTCTAAAACAACTGGAGTTAGGTTTTAGACATAAACGTTCATACAGATGTAGCTGACCCCCATCAAAGTTTAGTGCATGATTACTGAATATAATTTCTTAGAAATACTTAATCAATGGTCTTATTGCAGGATAGTGGGAATATCACTCAAGTTAAGAAGGCTTAAATCATGGATAAAATGTATAGAAAGCAGTTGGCGTGCTTGTGTCATGTTTTCAGAAACGGCCCAATGCAGACTGAGAAATAGACAATAGCCAAGTAAAGAAATCGATGTAACTTCAATTTTCTGTATTGATATGGCATAGATCCAGAATAATTTTTCATATATCATGGGAGAAGTTACGATTGCAAAAATGTATTCAAGTGTTTCATTACTTTCCTTGCAGAAGAAGCACACATTTTCTAGGTTGAGAAATGTAGTTTGTTCAAAGTGGCCAGCCCACATATGAAATGAAGCCTTTGGCAATAAATTCCTTTCTCATATAATCTTGCTCCATCTTTGATACCCTCCTCGTTTCTTATTATGTCCCTGAAAGACTCGTTCGAGAATTTTCCAAACCTATGTCCTAACTAGACATACTCATCATCTCTTTCAAGGTTAAGATTATAGGATGGAAACAAGTGTCTGACTTTTGCTCGGACGTTACTCTAGTAATTCTCCCTAATCCATATTTCCACCCTAGAGTTCACAAGAAACTTGCTTAATAATGAAGGAGATTCTTGATCATTATAGAGAGGTATAAGGCGGTATTGACTTACATTCAGTGACGGAGCCAAGGGCGGAGATATGGAGGGCCTAAATAAAATATAAATTTCACAAAAATTTTAATATGAAAACTAAATAAAAAAACAAAGTTTTATTAAGAATATAAAATAGCTAAAATTACAATGATCCTCGCCTACTTTTCATAGATTGAAATCTTTTCATAACAAGACTCCCATTTGCTCTTTTACTGACACATCTCGACATTCATCCACTAAAATAGAGAACAAATCATCACCCATATATAAAATAATGGCCTTTGTTGTCTCAAATGCAGCTGCATTAATGATATCATGTTGAATATCGGGTGATGTAAGTTTGAGATTTTTAGGAGCATTCCTTAGAACAACATTCCTAATTTCTTCATTGTTAGAAGCTATGAATTTTAGTAATTCTAGAAAATTATCTTGGTTTGTTGAATTTTCAGACTCATCATTCCTCCGAAAAGGCAGCCCTTGCATCAAGAGATAACGAAGACACCCTATTGATGCACTTAACCTACACCGATATTCAATTTTTTATTTCTCTTATTGCCTTGAAAAAGCTGACTCAATAGATTAGGATTGGTTCATTAAATTTTCACAAGCAATTTGCATCGATTATGATCAGAGTCATGATTTCCTACATGTTCTCTTAATCTTGTTTTCTTTCGCCAAGTACTAAAACCCTCATATAAAAAATTATTATGTTTCCTTTCACGATCAACTAAAAATAGATAACAATATAAGCAATATACAACATCTTTTTCAACACTATATTCCAACCAATCCTTGAAATCATCAAACCATGTTACAATAAATCTCCGCTTACAATCTCCATCCATGGTTTGAGGAAAGTTATGATTTCGAGGTTGATAAGAAACTTTTAATAAATAAGCTCTACACACCTGATATCGTTTTTCAGGAGGATACTCCATTATATTAGGTCTCAATCCTGGATAGAAAGGAAGATTTTCTGAGTCAATCACAAGTTGTTCAATAATAACCTCCTTCGATACTGGAGGTGCTTTATTAATATTTTGATTTAAATCACACGATGATGACTGAATAGTCGGTCTTAATTTTTTAAAGTATTTTTTCATAACTGCAAAATAAAAAAATAGTTAGAACCAATATTTACTAATTCCATAAAAGAGGTAGCAGCTGTCAAATATACTAAAAAATAATTGGATCTCCTTTTCTTATATATATATATATATATATACTACTGTTCGTAAGCCTCAAAAACTCATTTCCTACTGCAACAACTTAGTTAAATTATTGATCAAACAGTCATACATGTATTCGCTGAAACATCCCTAAATCTTGTCGTGGAATAAATATTATAAAACTTGTCGATATAAAAAGCAGATGTAAGACGTGACCGAAGAACAAAAAGTCAAGAAAAACGGTCAGACATGCCAGTCTTGCCTTACCTTCTCGTGTCGATCGTTATTTGTCACTGTACAAAGCTGCCATTGAAGGTGATTGGACCACCGCTTCTAACTTTTTTAGGGAAAATCCCAATTCAATAACTGCCGATATCACTGAAAAGCTCATGACTGCTCTCCATGTCGTTATTAGTACTGATCTGTCCTTGAAATTTGTTTGGGGTTAATGTCTAATAACCTCCATGTAAAAGAAAAATTTTAGAACACCCCTCTTCATACAATCTTTCACAAATCACATTGTCAGTGGCGGCACAACACACTTCAAAAGAGGGTTTTGTAATATATATATATATATATATTAAAAATTAAAAAACATTTAATTTTTTTAAATCTTAAGGAGCCCAGTGGAATAACTCCGTCAGCGCTTATATTACTCCAAGAAGATTATGAGTCAATTTTATATGGTAAGTACAGTAATCGGGACAATTATTATAATTGACTATAATTATGTAATTGCGTATAATAATAACTCGAGAGTCAAAATTGGAATGTCACATAGTAAGGGGGTGACCATGACTCTTTGATTGATCTCATTTGTGCATTACAGCCTACACTTTTGGTTAAGGATGCATCCATGAAAAGGAGCCCACGGTTTGAAGGTGTGCGAAGGTGAAGCTTCAAGTATACAAGAAGGACAAAATTAGAACCTGAAAGGAAAAATCCTCTCTGTTGCTTTCTTTCCTTTTCTTTGCTATGATTCCCGTGGGAGGGCATTGGCAAAAAATCAAATAAGGAGAGAACCACCCTCCAAACAGCTCTTTCCCTTCAAAAGAATGCTTGCTAATTAAACAACAATGGAGATCGAATTAAAGCCAATCAGTCCAACCCCTATTTCTCTTTTCTCTGTATGTGTTTTGGGTAACGAACTTGAAGGGACCACTGAAAAACTGCCACCATAGCCACACACATACTCACCGCTTAATAAATGTGCATACAATGTATACGACAACAAGAGTCATGTCTGTCTCCTTTCTTCCCTTCTCTTAGACATGGCCTTCCCCTATAAAAATATCAACCATTAATTGGGGCAGAAAAGGATGGTAGAACTTGGGAAGGTGTCCTACTCAAAAAAATGGGCAAGCATTGGCAAAGCAATTTCACGTGTAGATGCTTTAACTCAAACTTCTACTAAGTAGTAGTGACCCACTTCTCTAAATCATTGATTTCAGAATTTCCGTAGCTTTCATTTTGGGGGACCGTCTGAGTAATTGTTTCATGCAAAATTTTATTTCCTAAACCTGTAAACACTTGACACTGACCTCGTCACCAAGCTAGCTAGCCTTGTTTGGTTTGTCCAAATTGAAGAACATTAGCCATATGTAGCTTTACCTCTTTTGGTATATATATTCAATAACGACCTACAGTGACCTCTTTAACACTTTTCCCAGACAGTTTTGATGCTCTGATCAGGTGGGTTAGGGAAAACTTGGGTCAAATTGGCATCCGTACAAAAATTGCTCAGCTTACGTCCTGAATGAAATGTGGAATCAACCTTTTCGCAATAAACTTCAATTTAGATTTATAATTTCAATGTATTAATTTTTATCAAAAACAAAAAATTTCAATGTATTAATTAAAAATTAAATAATAAACTAAAAACAATTCAATTTATCTAATTTTAATTGTCATTGCTAACGTGTTAAAAACTTATTAATCACAGGTAGAATAAAAATTAAAGAAGAAAAATTCAATTCTATGTAATTATGAATTTCAAAAAATTTAAGGGATTAATTATAAGTTATTTAATTTTATTAAAATTAAATTCTAATTATAATTAAAAATAGAACTAGAACTAGAACTAGAGTTAGAGTTTAATCCCTCCCAAAATTTAAGTTTTGTTTCTTTGTTTTATGGACATGCATTACAGGGGTCGGTGGACAATTGAACAAATTGTACTTGTCGACTTTATCAGAAAAGAAAAAGTTTGGCAAGATACTTGAATTAATTGCCTTTTACCCTTTTATTTCTTTATCCTTGTTTCGAGAATGCCGGTAGAACAACACCATGTCGTGGAACAGAAGCATAATCGATAGAAGAACAAATCTAGAGAAAAAGTAGCATCAACCGGTGCAAACCCCAATTCTGGGACATTAGGAGCGTGCATGAAATATGTGTCCCAAAAGGGAAGGATGTGATTGGCGCATGCGTGCACTTGTAATAATTAATGTATTGTCCTCTTTTAATTTTATTTTTTTAAAAGCCTTTAATTTATTAATTTATGTTTAATTATATTAATATTAAATTAATTCAAATTTCTAATAAATATATAAAATTATTTTTTTGTTACTTAAAAATTATTTTCAAGAATGTCAAAAAAAATTATTTTCAAGAGGCTTGAAATTTTAGTAAGAATATATGTGAAATTTAGTTTGATATATCAAGAATTAAATTATTAAATTAAACTAGTTATCGGAATAATAATTAGAATCAGGTGAAGTTTAATAAAATCATATTTTATAATTAGATTATGTTTGATATAATTATGATGCAATCTAAAATTTTAAATCTATATAATTAAATATTAGGTATGCATTGAGAATGTAATTGTTATCTTTTATTATTTAGGTATAAAAACAAGCATTTACAAGGTTTATTGGACAAACTCAAGAGCCATTTAATTCAAATGCGCTTTATCTTAAATTAATGAGTTCTTCTTCATTATTTTTATGTGATTTAAATGTGTAAAATGATGATCAAGTAAAATTAGATGCATGATTAAGAATAACGTTTAGGATACTTTTTAATAATTTGATTTGTATCTCCCATATAGTGTGAATGATAAGTATGTTATTTACTTAATTTAATTTGGTTGGTTTATTGAGCATACTCAATGTTAAGTAAATTAAACGTTATTTGATAATATTTTAAATTAGGTAAAAACTCAATATTATTTGATAATTTTTCTTGATTTAATAATAATAGTTATTACTCTCTCTCTATATCTATCTATATGTTAAATAAAATCAGTGAAGTTTGTCACTAAAGAATATCACCATTGTTATCAAGATTATTATACCTAATTTCTTGGCATGGTTTCGCAATTTAAGAATTATTCTTAATAAAGAAAAAAAATTACATTGCGATTCCACTAGAACCTTGCGATTCCACTAGAACCTGATATATATAGATGCGATTGATGAAGTTTGAGAGAAATATTTAAGGTCATGTTGATAACATTAAAACAAACTACATATATGATGTCGATTAATATGTCTCACAAGCTTCACAGGTAAGAGAAGTATGAGAAAATGTATGTTCTTACTATAATTTTTACATCTCCGGGAATTATTTGTTGCACAAAGTAAGTAATTAGGTGAAGAAGTATGAGACTTCCAAAATAATATATTACTACAAGATGACATAGCGATCTTTAGTAGAGTTACATATTGGCTATATTGAAATACTAGGGAAACATTGTTTTGTCATGGACTATAATTCAACATTAATTTATACTTCAATCTTTTATCATGAGCTTTTCATAATTTATCATGAGTTACCACGTGAATAAAAAGAATATAACATTACCTAAACAATTGAATAAATGCTTGAGAATATAAAGGCGTGCCATAATAAAGAACTCATTACTGTCATTATTATTATGGTTTTAGGTTAATTTATGAGTAAGAAAAAAGGATCTAAAAAAACAAGTACAAAAGATTAAAGGCTTCTATTAAAGTAAAAAAAAAAATCAACTAAGCGGCATCAAGAATAACAAGGGTACACACTTTTATTATGGATCGATGGACATCTAGACGGACAACTGAAAAATTAATAATCCGGACTAAACTTGCTTTAATACCATATTAAATTTTTGATATTGACAGAGTGTAGAATTTACTAACAAGAATTAGACTTAGGTTAACCATTGTCCAAATAATTGGATAGTTGACCCTTACCACTTATAAACACTTTAACATTTTCATGTCTAGTCAATATAGGACACTCTAACAAAAGTACCAGGAAAAAAGATACACATTACTTAGATCATATCCAAGAGAAATAGCCTGTCCCAAGATCTTACAAAGAAATCTTAACCGGAGGTACCAATGGTAAGTATATGTTAATGGATGACCTATCTGAAGATGTCTCAGATGATGAGATTGATGATTCTTTAGACCTGACAATTCCTCTCATCTCCGTTAAATATCTTATACGAGTTCAAAAACTCAAAGCCCTTTGATATGAGGCACGGTAAACTTCCAAACCATGTTTATTAGCAATAGAGCTTTTATTCTTAGATTCCCTACGATGGAGATATGCAAGAAAATCCTCACGTCAGGGCCATTCTTTGTTTTTAGTCTCTATCTTCACATAGAGAAATGGAAGTCAGATTTTAGTGTCGTTACTACAAAGATCACCTCTACTGTTTTTTGAATCAGGCTTGACTGGAGAGGTTAAACCAGTTGCCCGGAGTATTGGTAAACCTATCAAATTGGATAAAGATATTGATCAACTAAAACGTGTATGATTTGCTCTCGTTTTTGCATAGAGGTTGACCTCACAAAGCCTCGATCTGTAATCCTTCTTAAAAATTGCTAGAACCAAGCAACAAGTTGAATATAAGTGGGTTCACAGTATTTGTCTCCTCTGCGATTGTATGGGTCACTGAATTGACGCCTGCCCCTCCTTGCAAGAGGACCGTCCTACCACATACTAGAATCCTCTACCCAAATCACAAAACCCAGACATGCAAACTCATGCTCCTGCCCTACAAATTGCCCAAATAAAAGAGGTACACATGCACCTTAGTGAACATACCCACGAAATCCCATACATCTCTGATTTATAGCTAGGGGATTATGGTAAAATTACGACGTTGGCAATCCGAAAAGACACAGGAAAACCATTCTTCGTCCTCCACCAATGTGCCACCCCTGGTGAAGATCCAATATAGACCCCTAAGAATGCCTACAACCAACAATCAAAAAGCACCACCTCAAAAGGAAAATATTGTTACAACAGAGAATGAATTGACTATCAAAGCACCGAAACATCCCCATCTCTGGTGTAGATGTTATGCAGCGCCTTCAGAGCGATAAATTCTCAACTACGCTGAATGAGATTTCTAAATTTAATGGGAAGCAGGATCACAACAAATCCACTATTATAGCTTTACGTGCTTAAGGTTCAGGTCTTCAGAGAAATAATAACACAGGCCAACTCCCTCTAACCCACTTTCCACTAAAAGCTCAAATGCCCAATATGGTCCATCTGGCCTCCACCCTCCCAACAGCCCAAAGTAAAGCCCCTTCAAGGCAGGCCTCATGATCCACCTACTCCAATGAATCCATATCTTGGACCTCAAGATTGAACTCACCAAGTTGAATGCATGGCCATTGTGATTGCATATCCCCAAAGCAGTAAACTTGATCAAACCCCTCGTAGCCATCTGCCTAAAAGAATATATGCTTATATCTCACTCAAAACCCATCCTAAATAGAGATGTCAATTGAGCTTGAGCCTAGCACAAATCACCCCCACCTGAAGTCAACAAGTCAGGCTTGGGTTGATCGGGCATTGGGCCAGGCTTCAATCCCTTTTTTTTGTTGAAAAGTCCAAGTCTGTGCTTAGCCAGAAGCTCGATCTTTATAAGTAAAATAATGTCGTTTTTACTTTTTTAATTTTAAAGAAAGCCGACCCAGGCCCAAGCCTGACTTATTGCCATCCCTAATCCTAAAGATAAATATAACCTCTCATTAGCTCTGGTTCTCATGACATCACCTCATACTCACCCAGTTTAAAAGGAACTAAATCATGTTATACATAACCACCACTCTCAATAAATGACAATGGTTCTTAAGAAATAGATCTCCAATAATTTGGGAATCAAGGCCAAGGCTAGAAGGAAGGACAAGGGAACTTTGGTGTCTCCTCATCAAAATCTGACATCCTCTATGCTACTTAGAATTGTGAGGTGTGGGGAATGCTCACTTTTGATGATCACATGTCAAATAATTGTGTAAGATTCTCGCAATGAATACCTTTTACCGCTTAGAGACATATTCCAACAGTCATACGACTAAAAGAAATACCACTTTTACTTTGTTTTTGTTATAATTTTAGAGTCCCTTTGGATGGATTCACTGGTGGTTTATGGCTGCTTTGGAGAGAATATAGCTTCTCTCTTACAGTCAATAACCAATTAGCTTAATTCATCTATGTCACTACTTCTAAAACTAATCCTCCTATTCTATGGTAAGTTAATTTTGCTTATATTCGTCTTTACCTAAAATTCAATGAAAATTTTTGGAAAGATATGCTCAACTTTCATGCATACAAAAACAATTTGTGGGTGATCATATGTGATATGAACGACTATCTAACCTAAAGAAAAAATAGGAGGCAACTTGCTTTTACCTGTTATCATCTTTTTGAAGTTGGCAAAATGACTATGGATTAATTGACTTTGGAGTTTATAGGACAAAGTTTACTTGGCACGGTTTAGTGAAAGGTACTTTACCACTTTGAGCTAGACTTGATAGAGTTGGCGCTAATCTAGCCTAACGATAGACCTACTCTAACATACGGTTTATTGTTCTTTTAGGAACTCATGGTGATGACCACCATCTTGTCTTTCTCCAAATAGGCAACCTAATTAAAAAAAACTAGTCAAAGTAGTGGAGTCCAGTTGTCCTAGTCTTATAGCACCTATACATTTATTTTAGCATTTGTTCCTTTACGTGGTTGTTTTATATAATTGAATAAGGTTGTTGCTGATTTTTAGCTTATTTTGTTTATGTAATCCTTATTTAAATGTTATTGGTTAATGAATTGATGTTAGGTACAGAAACACTTCTTCTCTTATATATCTGGTTTGTCCATTGTATCATTGATATCAAAGCTTCGGTTAGAGACTGAGTGAGCAGTAACTACACCGAAGACAAAATGGCCTCTAAAAATTATGTGCAACCTACAGTTACTCACTTTGATGGTCATTATGATCATTGGAGCATGTTGATGGAGAATTTTATGAAGTCCAAATAGTACTAGCAAGTTATTTAAGCAGGAATACCAGATGTAACTGATGAAACAACATTCTTAAATGCTCGAAAGACAAAAATTGAAGGAATGAAATTGAAGGATCTCAAAGCCAAGAATTGCCTTTTCCAAGCAATTCATCACGAAATCTTGGACACCATTCTTTGCAGGAATACGACAGAGAACATTTGGGATTCTATGAAAAAGAAATTCCAAGGCTCAACCAGAGCAAGGAGGTAGTAGCTTCAAGCATTTCATTCGGAGCTTGAATTGCTTCGAATGAAATTAGGAGAGTCTGTCTCAGATTTTTTCTCTAGGATAATGGCAATTGGCAACAAACTGCAGGTTAAAGGTGAGAAGATTGAGGACTTGACGGTAGTCAAAAAAATTCTTCTATCAATGATACCAAAATTTAACTATGTGGTTTATTTGATCGAAGAATTAAAGGATGTTGATAATCTTTCAATTGATGAACTAAAAGGGTCATTATTAGTTTATAAGTAGAAAATGAATCAGCAAGAAAAGGTGGAGGTTGCCTTGAAAGCTTTAATAGAAAATCATTTAACTTCAAGTAGAGGATGTGGTATAGGTAGAACCAATTGTAGACGTAAAGGCAGAGGCAGAAGTAATGGAAGAGGAAGCTATGATGGCTACAATCAACAACAAGAAAATCAATCTCAAGGCAGAGGAAAAGGTCGAGGGAGCTACAAGAAGTCAAGTAGAAGTCAAATGTTGAATGTTTTAGATGTCACAAGTATGGCCACTATCAATCAGAATGTCACACTAACTTGAATAAACAGACTGAAGAAAGAAGCAATTTTGTAGAAAAAAAAGAAGAGACGCCACTTTTATTAATGTGCTATATGAAGGAAGAAGCACAAAAAATATATGGTATTTAGACACTGGTTGTAGTAACCATATGAGGAGAGATAAGAAGGCGTTTTCTGATTTGGATGAAACCTTTGGCACTTCTATTAAGTTCGGTGACGATTCTTCAGTCTCAGTTATGGGAATTGGAAAGGTATGTCTCTCAATTAGAAGAAAAAATATTTGCATAGTCACTGATGTTTATTATGTGCCAAATTTAAAACACAACTTGCTTAGCGTGGGATAGCTACAAGAAAAGGACTTGAAATTTCTATAAAAAATGGAGTGTGCCAAATTTTAGATGACAAGATGGGTTTGATTGCTCAAGTAATTATAACTCAAAATCGTATTTTTGCAGTACATCTTCACCACACAGTTGATTCATGCTTTGCAGCAAGGTTAAAGGATGAGATTTGGTTATGGCATTTGTGTTTCGTTGGATTAAAAACTCTAAAGCAGAAAAACATGGTGATTGGACTTACTCAAATTATAGCTTCATCTAAAGTTTGTGTTGTTAGTAAACAACAACAAAATCAATTCCCATAAATAAAATCACAGAGAGCGAAGAAGGTTTTAGAGTTGGTTCATTCCGACATTTGTAGGTTTATCAATCCATCTTCCAATGGAAGTAAAAGATACATAATAACCTTCAGTGATGATTATAGTCGAAAAATATGGGTTTAATTTTTGCAAAAATGTACAAGGAGGACCTACGAATCTGTCTCCATTGACAGCTTGAACTTCAAAACCCTAGGTTTTGATTTAGC
>JANITX010000005.1:34860113-34879606 GCA_027564395.1 Erythroxylum ulei
TTATATGTAAAATATTTAAAAATTATTGTTATTTCATATTAATTGTCATTATTATTTATTATTAAGATTTTTGAAAATATGGTTAATGTAAACAGTAAACTAATAAAATATACAATACAACTATATAATATACCAATATGGACTATTTTGCAATTTTTAAAAATTTTAGGGACTATTTTATAAATTTAAAAAATTTTCTGAAATGGTACCTGATACCAATTAGTATTGGTACAATTCTGTTCTAGAGCTCAATCTGATACCAAGCCCAATACAGTATTCATAACATTGCTTTCAACATTTAATCACATCTGGCCTCTTCCAAATGCGTGCTGGTTCGTTTTTCCAATACACCCTTAATGTTTCAACATTTCGGGTCTCATCTTCGCTTACCAAAACGTTTTAAAGAGCAAACTTCTTCCAGTTTTTCATAGCTGATTATTGAACATTTGGAAAACGAAGTCCTTTTATTCTTGGAAATACCCTATTATAGCAACACACCATTTTCTTGCCCCAATTTAGAGAATTTTAATTGGAGGCAAAATAAGAGAACTTGAATTGTAGGCTATACATATCTTAGTAGTCCAATACCTTCAGGGTCTCCTAGTACTTTACACCAAGTGGTTTTGTAAGGTTTCTCCATCTGATCCTCATTTATCTTTACTAGAGGTGAATAGGAGGCTCCAGTATTTATTGCAGGGGTAACACAGAAAGAAGGAGGTTTATTCAAAGGGTTAGGGGGGGAGTAAAGAAAGAGGTTAAGTAAAGGGGAGGAAAAGGGATGGGAAAATTATAAGGGTCTAAAGGTGGGGATTGGGAAACATGGAGGATGTGATATTCTTTCCCATAACGGTAAGAACTAGCTAAAAGAGATGGTGCAAGAAATAAAAGGCATAGATGGGTTACCAAATTGGACAATGTTAGATCGAGTTTAGGTAGACCAAGAGAGAAAGAATAGAGAGGCTCGAGAGAAGGGAGAGCATAATGAAAGAATTCTCTGGACTTTAAATTTATTGGTAAATGCTAATCTTAATTTATGATCATAAATTTTTAATTAAATAATTAAAAAAATAGATAGAGTTTTTGTTTATCTAATTCTAATTATAAAATACAATTATAATATAAAATTATTTTCAACATAACTTAATGGACCACACATAAAGAGTACATTAAAAGAGATAATCAATTTCAATTAAGTTAAATATGAGACATTTCCTTTTATTAATATTAAACTATAATTATAATCAAGTTAGACTTCAATTGCAATTAGAAAGAAATTCTAAAATCTTTTTCTATAAATAGGAAAAAAGAGGCATATGAGAGCCAACACTTCTATCTTTTCCTCTCTAAAGTGTTTGAGTTTATTTTCTCTACCATATGAATGCTGATAAAGGTTAGACATGTGAATAGTTAGTATTTAACATTCTAAAAAGGAATTTTTTTTTCAAGAATTCAAATCAGGTGTGTTTCAACCCTTTTATTTCTGGTTCATATTTTTTAAGTTATTCAATTCAAAAGATCCAATTGAAAAATTATAAAAATTATTTTTTACTATACCTATGATTCAATTATGGTTAGTTTCCTAATAATGGTATCAAAGTCTCCTTTAATTTTTTTAGTTTGAATTTGTTGCTTGATTGTTATTAATTTGTATAAATTTAGGACTCAAAATTATTGATACAAAAGTTGCATGACTTTTATTTGTTTTCCTATAGTTTGTTTGTTATTTTCTACAGAAATAAAATTTAGCTTTTAAAACATAGTTTCTAAAAAATCTAAGCACGCCTACCCTAACATTAAATGTCTTTGGAAAAGGAATTATTTTTGAAAAAAAAATCCCGACATTAAATTTTATTTTATAATTTTATGATTAATGTATAATTTCAACAGCTATGAATTATCTGAGCATAATTTTTTGATTTGTTTATATATTTAATTTGATTAAATAGAAAGTTGACTGATTATATAAAGTTAAAATTTTCTTCATTGATAATAAAAGCATTAAATTGTACATAATAAGTCTTTGGTAATTCAAACCAAATAACTACAGCAATCCTATTGTCCTGGTAACCATGGATGGTCTAAGGTGCTAACCCTCTCCTTCAACTACTCCATGTCATTTTGGAGCTTAGCCATGTACTCCATCATCTTCTGTAACTGACTTATCAATGTCTGCACTGTGCTCTGAAGCTGATGGTATTGTTTTATTGTTGGGCGTCTACTAGATGATGTTGTATTGGATGTGGAGGATTGCGAATAACATGTGTTCGCAAATGAACCTAGCCCGAAGATCTTTCCACGACGGTCCCTACCACCCACTGCATCAAAATATGTCTAAATCTCATCAACAGCTTGTTTGTGCTGAAACTATTGCTGAATGCTTTCTTGTGTTTGGTCCTATTAGGTTTATATTTGTAAGTGATAATTATTAGGAATGAATATTGAAGCATAAATTTCACATATATTCAGTTCTTTACATTAGCTGTTGACAAATGTCACACCGTCATGCTTCTTAGTGTGAGTGTGCAAAAACAGTTGATGGGGTGTAGGCCTCATGCCTATAGACTTTTCCTGCATAACAACAAAATGTTATAAGGTAATTAGAATTTATAAAAATTTCGACAGAGTCTCTTCTATTTTTATGATATTTACTCCCTGTTAAACAAAGAAAATAAATCAACACAACCATAGATGGCACCAGACATTTATACCATGATCATTATCCATAATACATATATTTTCATTCCAATATTCACACATCAATTTAAATTGAAATACATCAAAGTAAAACAATTAGAATTTAAATGTAAAGTTTAGATCCTTACAAGTCTCTCTGCATGCTCGTGGTGGGTAATTGATCCTCCCATATGTACAGGAAGACTGTCTCCCCAAGGGCCTCCACATTTGTTGCTCAAGTTACGCACTGAGATGGACATTGTGTGAGATCCCACATCGGTTGGAGAGGGGAACGCAATATGCCTTATAAGGGTATGGATACCTCTCCCTTACAGATGCATTTTCCATAGCCTAATACACCGGATCTCATCAGAACTCCGAGGTTAAACGTGCTTGGGTGAGAGTAGTTCTAGGATAGGTGACCTCCTGGAAAGACCTCGAGAAAAGCAAAACTGTGAGGGCTTGGCTGGGCCAAGGCCCAAAGCGGACAATATCTGTAAGTAAGTGATCTGGGATGTTACAGATGGTATCAAAGTTAGTACCTAAACCGTTATGCCAGCTAAGCTGGATCCCAAAGAGGGCAGGGCCTTAAAAGGGGTGGAGAGTGTGAGATCCCACATCAGTTGGAGAGGGGAACGAAGTATGCCTTATAAAGGTAAGAATACCTCTCCCTGACAGACGCGTTTTCCATGGCCTAAAGTACCAGATCCCATTAGAACTTCGAGGTTAAACGTGCTTAGGTGAAAGTAATTCTAAGATAGGTGACCTCCTTGAAAGGCCTTGGGAAAAGCAAAACCGTGAGGGCTTGGCTGAGCCAAGGCCCAAAGTGGATAATATCTATAAGCAGGTGATCTAGGATGTTACAGGTGGTATCAGAACTGGTACCCGAACTGTTGTGCCAGCTAGGTTGGTCCCCAAAGAGGACAGGGCCCTAAGGGGGGTGGAGAGTGTGAGATCTCACATCAGTTAGAGAGGGGAACGAAGTATGCCTTATAAGGGTACGAATACCTCTCATTGTCAGACGTGTTTTCCATGGCCTAGTGTACCGGATCCCATTAGAACTTTCAGGTTAAACGTGCTTGGGTGAGAGTAGTTCTAGGATGGGTGACCTCCTTGGAAGGCCTCGAGAAAAGCAAAACTGTGAGGGCTTGGCTGGGCCAAGGCCCAAAACGGACAATATCTATAAGAGGGTGATCTGGGATGTTACACATTACTTCAGGTGATGTCTAATACTCCTACCAACGAGTCCATATTTGCTTAGAAATATAAGGCAGTCGTACACTAGCCTTGTGTATCGAACCAATAAAGTCGCGATAACGTGTATAAGCTCACCTCTCTCATATTTTATGTATAACCGCGTCGAAACCAGAATCCTAGAAAAGTTCTTTTTGAAATAAAAAGAAAAATTTTGATAACTTATAATGTAATAATATTTATCTAATTAATGTATACAAATCAATTAAAAAAGGAAAAATGAATTTTATTGTACCTCAAACTCTTGAAAGTAAAATGTCTTTGTGACCTGAGAGATATTCTTCTATACATAACCCTCAGGATCAATCCTCTCCTTAAATTTAGATGTCATATTTCTGGAACACAGTCTAGACAGAATCAACCTAATATAAGAACAAATAATTTTATACCATTTGCAAAAATTTAAACCTATAACTTAATTATAAACATATATAGTGTTTCATGTGATTTCACTTATAGATTATTGACAATTGTTATGTACTTTCTTCCATCAAGTCCCTAAATTCCAAGATGGTGACCATCTCCTTCATCCTTTATAGGGGTAGTGGATGATGTAGGAGTGGTGAATGGTGTAGCATGAGGAGCAACAGGTGATGGGTCATCTGCCACCTTAGGCTCTGGAGGAGGAGGTGGTGATTCAGTTTCAGTATACCAAGAGAGAAAGAATGGAGAGGCTATAGAGAAGGGAGAGCATAATGAAAGAATTCTTTGGGCTTTAAATTTATTGTTAAATGCTAATTTTGATTTATGATCATAATTTTTAATTAAAGAATTAAAAATAAATTAGATAGAGTTTTTGTTTGTCTAGTTCTGATTATAAATTACAATTATAATATATAATTATTTTCAACATAGTGTAATGGACCACACATAAAGGGTACTTAAAAGAGAAAAATCAATTTCAATTAAGTTGAGCTTAATTTTAAAGTTTAAGAAACTTCAGAAATTAAATATGAGACATTTCCTTTTATTAATATTAAACTATAATTATAATGGAGTTAGACTTCAATTGCAATTAGAAAAAAAAAATCTAAAGTCTTTCTTTTATATAAATAGGAAAACACTTCTATCTTTTCCTGTCTAGGTGTTTGAGTTTATTTTCTCTACTATGTGAATGTTGATAGAGGTTAGATATGTGAACAAGTAGTATTTGACATTCTGAAAAGGAAACTTTTTTTAAGAATTTAAATCAGGTGTGTTTTAAACCCTTTTATTTCTGGTTCATATTTTTTAAGCTATTCAATTCAAAATATCCAATCGAAAAATTAAAAAATTTATTTTTTTACTATACGTATGATTTAATTATGATTAGTTTCCTAATAGTGGTATGAAAGTCTCCTTTAATTTTTAGTTTGAATTTGTTGCTTGATTGTTATTAATTTGTATAATTTTAGGACTCAAAATTATTGATACAAAAGTTGCATGACTTTTATTTGTTTTCCTATAGTTTGTTTGTTATTTTCTATAAAAAAATAAAATTTAGTTTTTAAAACATAGTTTCAAAAAAATCTAAGCACACCTACCCTAACGTTAAATTTCGTTGGAAAAATTCAATCATGCCTTCCCCTTCCTTTGTTGTTACATGAAAAACTATTTAGAACATTGTCTTTAATGATTTGTTATGAAAAATCAATTACATGTACCCCTAGTTTGAAGATGTTTTGACATTCCTAGTTCTGGAAAAATTAAAGTTCTAAATTGAATGTTTTTTTGATGTTTAATTGATGCATAATTGTGGTTTGAATATTGTTTCCGATTTGTGGGAGAGGCTAAGAAGCCTAATCCCATCTCCACCATCACCAATGCTACTTGGCAACATCACTAACTAATGGCAAAAATTATTGCCGGTGAAGGCATAAACTAGTGACTTGCCACTAGCAAGGGAGTAAACACCCATATAAAGAAGAATACTAATATGATGGCGAAGCACAAGTGGCACTGAAAATGAGGAGAAAGCACAAACAATAACTGGTGATGAAGAATAGAAGTAGTAGCAACATGAAAGGTGAAAACCCTAAAAAGAGGATAAGAGATTGACTTGTTTGGCATATGTTATGCTCGCACACCCACTAAAAGATAGTCCTGTTTCATTTTATATTATATTTATTTTAGTCCTTTTTAATTAAATTAACTTTCTTAATAAGATTAAGATTAAATCAGTTTAAGTTTTTTAAGAAAATAAACGAATTCATCAAAAAGTAAAATGCAGAGGCATTAATTTCCTTAAAAAGCTTGTGACGTCATATTTAACCAATCATAATATTACAATAGTATCATTAATAATTAATGAATTAACATAATTTTAGGCTATTTAGGGCCAATTTTGTTTATGACTAAGTACATAGGTGATCTGATGGTACATTAAGGATATCTCGTTCCTTTTACTAAAATACACTCCTTTCTGTAGACTCCCTTTTGCATGCTTTAATTTCTCAAAGATTTTATGTCGTAGGACTTATATATGCTAGGATCTACATTGTCAGCTATTGTAGCATCTACAGGAGACATCTTCTGTTGCAATGCATACATTTCATATTTTAGATGCATATAAAAGTGAATATAAATTATATGATCTCTAGCTCCATTAGATAAAATTTGATTCATTAATGCTAGTAGGACTCTGGATGTTAATACTTACACTTTGTATGCTTTTATTACATGGCTTTCTGCTTCATATTATTGTTATGCATTCACTCCTTCTATTATATAGTTCCTTAACTATGGTCTCCAATCGTTTGTTTGTTTGTAGTTAATGCTTCTAGAGATCCTAGTGGTGGTAAGCTGCTTTCTTATATACTTGATGAGCTCTTACTTCATTATAACTAAGGTTCTCTTGTTTCCCCCAAGGCATCTCTTATTATGCTCCTTCAATAGGTAGTAGATGCATGATCCAAAATCTATTGTAGTTACTGCCCTATCTCTTTTTATTTTGTTTTCTAATTGCTCAAAGCCTTTTTAATATGTCGATGTCAGAATGACCTTGTATTTCTAATAAGCATTTATGTCTGAAGTCTTCAAAAACCTCCATAGAGACTTTATAATTGAAGAATAGGTGACCAACTATTTCTACTTTACTTTTTGCATATAATGCAGAAACTATAGATGTTTAGGTAGCTAAACCTGTCCAGTGTAAAAATTCTCCTTTTTAACAGATCCATAAAAGGAAGTACACTTTAGGTAATAGATGCTTACTTCAGACTACCTTCCTACACTCTATGAGTGTCCCATTTTTCTCTGAGAAAGTCCCTAGTTTACGAGCTAGTATATCTATCTTATAAATGTCCTAGCCAATAACATTCATCATTCTTCATGCAATTAGGATGATAGTTAGGAATGTAATCTTTAAACATTTCTTGAACACCTTGCCAATGGTTGTTATTAATCCACTTCTTGACTTTAGTGTTTGAAGGATATATGTTTCTTAATATGGACATCCAATTGCTATTACAAATTGGACCAAATTTTCTCTAATTCTCATAGAAAAGAGATGCTACTTTCCCATTCCCTATTTTGCAAGTAACTTTGTTAGTTCATCTCTTAGCTTCAATTCATTTCACCCATTTAAGAGTCCTTATTGACTATTAACCACTAGAGTCTCTTTCCAAGGAAGACCTTATTACTAGTATTGATGTAGGTAATGCCAATATCACATTCGTCAAGTGGCCTACGTACTTCCTTCCCAACTTTAGCTAGATATGTTCCTTCCTTTCCACCATTCCATAGGAATCTCCTCAATAACTTCTTTATTTCCTTCTTTAACCTTTTAGGCAGGAAAAACAGGAGCACAAATACACATGTAATGAGTTTAAGACTGATTTCATTAGAAGGATCCTACTTGTATTGAATAAATTTTTTTTACATCAATATCTTAGTCATCTTTATATCTTTTCAATCAAAGGGGGGCAAACCCTAAATTGGAGCTTTCTTGAAGAGATGGGAAGTCTAAGGTACTTGAAAGGGGAGGAAATTGTTTAGAGACTTGATATTTTCGAGAGCCATTACATCCTAGACTATGCACTTTCTGAGATCATTAGATGGCTATTATTTCTATTGACTTTCAATATTGAGAGTTCTTTAAAGACCTTTAGGGAAGATATAAGAATGTTTATAGAAGCATCATAGGCTCTAAAGAAGAGTAATAAAACATCTAAGAAAAATAAAGAAACCAATCTAATTTTTTACATTTACTATAATGCCTAAAGCTAGCATTGATATTGTTTTTAATTAGTCTATTTCGAATTTCCATACTTAAAATAAAGAGGTAACATGACTGCATCAAACATCTTAGTCTTTGGAATAATTATCTTAGTTCACCATTAATTATGACACTAGAAGATGTTGTTATAATTCATAACTTTATGTAGGTTCTAGACTTCTTAGGGAATTCAAATGCTTCTAGTAGTTGCAAATTGAACTACTAACTGATTGTGTCAAAGGCTTTGAAGAACTCTACTTTTATTACATAGTTTTTGGGATCATTTTTTCTTGAGTATCCCTTGAATAGCTCATGAACTACTAATATGATGTTTCCTTAGTCTTCCTTCCATAAAAACTCCTTATGGATCATTAATGATGGCTTGAAGAACCTTCTTCATTATGTTTGCTACAATTTTGAATATGATTGTATAAAGAAAGTTACAACATGAAATGGGTATGAACTGATTCAAAATGACAAGATTAGAAACTTTTGAGATCAAATAAAGAAAAGTCTTATTGATCTCTTTAAGCATTATACCTTTCTAAAAGAATTCCAAAATGGCTTTAGACACTGTGGTCATTAGAAGGTTCCATATTTCTAATAAAAATAGTCATTTAGGCCATCATTTTGTAATATTTAGCTCAAATACTACCCTCTATATCTCTTGTAGGCTAACTATTCTTATTAATGCATCTAGTTCCTCACTTGAGAATTGGTTAGAAATAAAGGATTTCAAAAGAGGCACTAATGAGGAACTCAAGGATGGGGTCCTTATGAAGCCTTTGAAATGATAGAAAGATTCCTTTTCGATATCCTTTTGAGAGGCTGTATTTTAACCCTCCTAATTAGTAATGGACAATTTTTTTTACATTCCTTCTATCTAAAATGAAATAAAAGTTATTTTAGTTCTTATTTTAATCACTTAATTTTAGACAATTAGTGAAGCAAGGAGTTATGAATAGAGAGGACGTTATAATACCCAAGTAAGGTTCACTTCTCTTTGTTGGTTAAATATCCTACATTGGTGCTTCTCCTCTTTTGTCTTTCTAACTAACTTTAAAGTGATATTACCCATTTTTTCCGCTTAAGAAATTAAACTCTTCCTTGATGAGCCCCATTTTCCTAAGACAGATATATGCATTGTAGATTATGATTTGATTAAAAAGTCCCCTTAAAATTACCTCTATGTAACCATTAGTGTTTACTAGGTAGTTATTAAATCTAAATGGAAAATGTTTCCCTCTTACTTCAAATAGGTTTTGTATTAGTTAAGGAGTATGATCAAAGAATAAGGGGTTTAATATCCTTAACTTACATAGTTCCTGAACATCATTATGAAGTATTTGTAATTTCATCCTATGATCTCTTCTCTGAAAATTAAAATTTAAACCATAAACAAAGGTAGTGAGTAACTTAACTTTTTCCTAGATAAACATAACCTCCAAATACACCAATAATCTATAGCTTATAGCATTTTAACTTACAGTAAGCTAGATTCAAAAGCAACCACCACCTTACTATATGTTGGTGTTGGTGATTGAGAAGATAGACCATTTTTCACCTAAAAGCTTCAAACTTGTAAGATTTTATAGGATTAATTTGGTTTTTAGTAATCCAATCATCATTGATTTATTGTCTAAATTGAAATCATTGAACATTTTTCATTTAGAGGGGTTGTTAATCCCTTTAACATTCATTGGGCCCCTTAGTCTTACCTATGGTGTTCACCTAGTTAGATATACATGTTTGCCATGACGGAGGGGATAAATACTTTAATTTAATTATAATTTCAACCTATATAATTAAGTGTGTTTGATAATTGAAATTCCACATAGGTGAATCCTTAAGCCCTAACATTTATCTTTTTAATTTCCTTACACTACTTCATTGTTTTTATTAGTTTAATAATTTAATAAATTTCCTAAATCTTGTTTATATTAGTATTTTTCTTTAGTTAGGATTAATATATATAGTAATATAGCTCCTTATGGGATTTATAATTTAGAGTACTTTAGTTTTAATAACATGGTATAATATATTTTGTACATTTACATATAATGTTGATTAATCAAAAACTAGAAAGATCATTAAATATTCATTTGATTTAGGAAGACCATTAATAAAATCAATGATAAAATCATATTTAATGTGATTTAGAATCTATAGTAGCTAAAGGAATCTTAATAAAGCTATTGGTTCTAATTTATTTTGCTAGTAAACCTTGCACTTTCATACAAATTCTCGCACATCAAGTTGCATCTTATATTGAAAAAATACATATGTAACTTCTTATATATACCATACTAGCCCAAATAAAATCTTTTAGTAGATTTATGAAATAATGCTACAATGTTAGTTTGTAAGGCTAGTAAGTTTTCCCTCATTCTGCATCCTTTCCATCTTAACACCTCATTTCCCTAAGTATACTAAAACACCTTGCTCTCCTCTTTGGTGCTTATTAATCATCATTTTCAATGTATCATCTATTCTCTAACTATCCTTCAACCTATGAAGAAAGTTTATGTCTACCTATAAAATATTGTAAGGTAAGGAATCAACTATTGAATTATCTAGTAAAGTCAAATCCTATCAATTTTAGCAACCAATATTGCTATAAGGGAGTTGTATTTTTTTATCCATCAAATACTTTAAACTATGATGGTCAATTTAACTATGATGGTAAATTTATAAAATCAAATATCTTCCTGTTAATTAATGTGATGAATATTTAATTATCATCAATAAAGCCATTAATTCCTTCTCATATAATGACAAATGTTTATATCATGTTGATAGCATCTTGCTTACATAAGCGATGGAATATTTCTCTTACATCTAAACCTCTTTAATTCCTTCACTACAACCATCTATCTTCAATATAAATGTTTTAGAAAAATCTGGCAAGCCCAAAACTAGAGCTAAATACAAAGCTTACTTTAAAGAATTAAAACTTTTTGTTACTTTATGGCTCTATAAAAATGAAATTTTCTTAAGTAATAATGTTAAAGTTTTGCTCAACTATCTATATCCATGAATAAATATATGACCAAAAAGACCCAAGAATCCCTTAGATTTGAACATTTTAGGTATATGCCACTCACAAACAATATATTTCCTTTAAATCTCTAGCTGCCCCCTTCACAATTATATAATGGCTTAAGTATGCCATATATAATGCTCTAAAATAGTAGTTAGACAACTTAACATATAATTTTTAAGTTCTTAATATCTATAAAACTTATGGTAAATATATCATATATTACTCAAATGTTAGACTATGTACCAGTACTTCGCAAAAAAAAAAAAAAACATAAACTTCAAACAATAAGGATTAACTATGGAATTCATTAATCTCTGAAATGTTTTTAAAGGATTTTTAAGGACAAAGGATATCATTAGAACTTTTTAATGACCTTTATATGTTTTAAAGTAAATCTTGAACATGTCCTTTACATGTACCCTTATTTGGTGGTACTAGCTCTTAGGTTTAACTTAGGAAAATACATGACCCATTAAACTCATCAAACAACTCTTCAACTAAAGCAATTAGAAACTTAGCTTTAATGATGCATTAACTAAATGATCTATAGTCCACAAAAAATGCTAGATCCACCCTTCCTTTTAATCAAAATCATTTGTGTAACAAATGGGCTAAAACTTTATCTAATTATTCCTTACTTCAACATTTCTTTAACCAACTACTCTATTGCCTCCTTTTATAAGTCATTATATCTATAAGGCCTCAAATTAATGGTCTTTATATCTGCCTTATAAGGAAATTTTGTTTATGAAACTTGTTCAAAGGTAACCCCTTTGGTTGATCAAATTCATCATTATATTTCTTTAAGAGTTGCCTATACCATTGCTTAAAATCCTATTGTAACTGAAAATCATTCAATTCCATTGATATCAATTGTAATTATTATAGAGCCATCATCAACTCTTACTCACCATTCCCTTCATTTATCTTCAAAAATTGAAATACTATATCATCCACTATCAACATTATTTTTAATTTTTTTTGAAAATATTATTAACTAATTTTATTCCTTAATGCACAACTTGATCTCCTGTCCTTTGTATATAAACATCATGGTTCCCTTTTTATAGCTACATAAGATGACATTTAGAATGGAAAATCACCATGCCCTTAGAAATGTGTCACTTCCTTTAGTATCAATTAACAAATGCATTAGTATTAAACTCTTTTCCTTTCATCCTCCACTTAAAAGTCTTATATATAAGAATATAAGATACATGTATACTTCCTTATACCATAATTGGAATCTATTTAATCTCCTCCTCTTTTCCTCCAACCTTTTTTATCATCCTTTTATCTACGAAGTTATGTTTGTTGCTACCATCAATTAGCACATGTATTGTTCTTCCTTTTAACTTGCCCCTTCACTTTCATTTAATGACATTTGGCTTCGCTCACTCCTGTAATTGCTTATAATAAATAATAGTCTATGTTACATTCTTCTGCCTCTATGTTTACTACTTATTTATTTTGATTCTCTTCCACCATATAAATTTAAGACATTTTTATTTTAATGCTTATACCAAAATTATAAGCCTTTATCTCTCCTTTAATCTAACTCTTTATTAGAAGTTCTTTCCACCATGGTTTCAATATTATTCCTATGCATTTCAATTGGCCCAACCTTAAAAAAAATCCATAGGCATTTCTTGAGGTTGTATTTTGTTTCCCTATCGAGTAATGACTCCTTTAGCCATTTTTCCCCTAACCACGATAGTGTATTACCATAACCTCATGTTTTTTGGTTAGCTCATAAGCATTTTTTAAAGTTATTGGATTTTAAATGTTCATAGGGTATTCAATTTCAAGATTTAAGCCTATCAAAAACAATCTCACAAATGGTTCATACATCACTAGTTTATGTGAAAGAAAATCAAATTTTGCATAGTGTTCTATAACCGTCCCTTTTTGCATAACCTGTTTCAATTCACCCTTATAAGTTTCAAAAATAGCTCCCTAAGCCTTTGCTATGTTGCCAGCATATACTCAGCCAATCAACTTATTCTTGATGTATAATTTTTGCCTAGCTAATATTTCTCCTTTTCAATGCATGGCTACTAAGCCTACCTTTATCTTTGATTCCCGCTCATTTTCTTTTTTCTATCAAGGCTAAAGAAATGCTTATATTTAAACATCTAAGCTTTTAGGCCTTCTCCCTTAAACGTAGGAAAGTTAATATTGCTAAATCTTTTAAGTATGTTATAACGACTATTCAAATGCACCTTCAAATCCTCCAAGACTTGGTACCCTTTTGTCTCTTTGTTCCCTTTTTATAGAATCTTAACTATTCTTCCAATGAAACGTGTAAAGGATTTATAGGGGATAGTTTTTGGTAAATAAGATTTTAGGAGCCAAAGAAGAATTTGTTTAAATTGCTTTGTCTTTTAATATAATGCATTCATATAAGGTCGTTACCTTTGTCAAGGTAAATGTCATTAACTGAAGAGGGTGGGAATTGAGAATAAAGATTAAAAAATAATTATTGTTAGGAGATAGAAGTAGAGAAACATACCTTTATTATTATTACCAGATGATGATGATGAAAGTGAGTGATAAAGCCATCGAAGGTGGTTTAAGATGACAATGGATGTAGCTAATTAATTAGGTCTAGGATAAATAATATATTAGAGGCATCAAAAGAATTTGAGACAAAAATAGAGAGGTATAAAAATTTGAGCAAAGAATTATCAAATTTATCCATGAACGAAATGTAACATTCAATAAGATTGTGAAAAAGGAGCAAAAATGTCAATATAGATTTTTTTTCCAATTCCTTTCTCTTGTTCTAGAATGGTTTTGCCAGTTTTGTGACATAAATATTATTTTAGTTTTTTAAGTTAGGAATATTTTAGTTTTTTTCACTATAAAATAGTTTTCCTAAACAATTTATACCATTTACAGTGCATGTTTCATAGTGATTTTTTGTAGTTTAAGGATTAATCTAATAAAAATTAAAAATAAAGGAGTTAAGTATTCTAAACACGAAACTTAAGGAATTTAAGAATTTTCACTTTTTACAATTAAAATTTCAAAAGTCACTTGGTATAAGCAGATGAGTCCTAAAGTCTCACTAATAATGTGGCTAGCAATCAGGGCAGGCTAGGCACTATGGAAAGATTAAGAAATTCAATAACATTTTTTATGCATGTATATTCTACAACATTGTAAGTTAAAATGATAAATTAGCCCTTCTTTGAGTGTAATTTCACCTTTAACATTTGGAATGTGATTATGAGGGTGTATAGTTAGATTATCCTCATTAAAAGTTAGCAACCTCTTATTAAATGTTGTTATTCTAATCAAAAGAAGAAAGATGAGATTTGCTTTTTTTAAGTTGGCAATAAGTAACTCAGTTTTTTTTTATATGGATGAAGAGAAAGAGGGGAAACTTTCGTCAATCCTATGCTCAAGACTAAGCTTTGATTCAAAAAATAATTCACTCAACTAGAGGGCAGATCCTTACCTATGAACTGAACTAGAGTTGTAGCTCCTTGATGGTGGCAAATTCGAGGCTATATCACTGAAGGTAAAGGAGCATAGTCTAAGGCTTCCATAGTTAGAAGAAAGGAGCTCATTTAAAATCGTGCAACTTTCCCTTGTACACTGAGAATATAGGGAACACATGAAAGGCTAACTACAAATTTACTCCATTTGAAAGGCTCTTTATTTTGGTAGTTAGGGTAGGGATGTTTCAAAATAATGGTAGTCTTCCTTGTACTAAGTACATTACATTGTCAATAATTTTTTTAATTTATCAAAAAAATTCAAAAGTAAAATTTTACTTTGTATATGATATATATTTATTAAATATAGAACTTTTGTATATTAACGTTAATATATGTTAATATGAATCTGGCACATAAAAAAATAGAACACATATATAATCTTAATTAAATAAATATACTACGATAAATTATAATATATACAATTAAGTAATCTAAATGGTAATTTAAAAATAATTTATATAAATTATTATTTCATACCATATATAAATTATTATTTCATACTTTTAACACTTCTAAATTTTTGTTAGTTTAAAATTTTCACATTGGAAACTAATAAACATTGTAACACTTATATTCAGACTATTTTGTTTTTAAAAGAACAAATCATGAAAAATAAAGACTTTGTGGTAGTGAAAATTACTCTATTTTGAACTAACTAATTATTTTATTATGATAGCAATAGATATTTTACATTATTCAAGCCAATAATTTTAAAAGATTAGTTCTTTCCTCAGAAAATAATTGTTACTGATATTTTTAATGTTCTAATATGTTATACTATTTAGAACAAATAGGAATTTTTCTTATGAAAGTTTTGGCATAATAAATACAATTTATCTTGAGTAGTCCTTAATCATTGTTTGACAGCTAACCAACTGATAAAAGAATCTTAGGAACTAATGATTGAAAGAGAGTCCTCAATATCTCCAAACAAATTTGATAGTGAATTTTCTTGAATTATCCCTCAACCAAACTATATGATCAGACTCATCTAGATATATTTTGTAACCAAGAAGGTTTGCCTCGATAATAGATGATCCTTTTGAGTTATAACTCCAATCATCACCATTAATAATCTCTTTCACCTTCTCATTATGAGAAATCCTTAACCTAATTATAGTCAAATCAAATCTTAAGTGAAAAGGAACTAGATTGTATCAATTATCAATCAAAATTATCTTCACCATAACCTATCAAGATTTTAAAAGATAAGTTGAATAAATCCCTTTACCTCATCATCTGAATAAGGAACTAAGAATGCTCTCTACTCACTTTTAAACTCCAAAAATTTAAGTTAGTGAGGTAATAGATGGGCATCCACTTGACCAAAATTGTCTCTTTATTATTGAAAAGTCTCATATTCTTTTAGCCAGCAACATTTGTATCACAACTCTAATAAAAACCAATCCCAGCACTCGTTCTTGCTTGGGACAAGAAATATCAAACCACTTAAGTTTGGATCCATAAGTGTTACTTACATCCCACATCCATAACTAACTCTTAATAAGTCTCTCCACTTCTTTAACAACTCTTTTAGGTATAATTAAGTGAGAACTCTAATGTACATGGAGATTTGAAAGAACTAAAGTAACATGCTAAAGCCTACTTGCTAGTGAGCGGAATCGATTCCAAAAATCAAGTTTATTCTTTGTATCTTTCAATAGAGAAAGGCAAAGGCAATCTACATACACTAGTTTCTTATTAGTTATTGGTAAACCAAGATATCTAAAAGGGGCATATTGAATTTGTAGACCTAAGATCAAGCTTAATCTAGAAGAGTTGTACGTACACTCTTACTGAAACATAAAGAATGCTCTTATCTGGATTAATTTTTAAACCAGACATCTTATAGAAAGTTGAAAAAGACTTTATTAGAAGCTTAATACATATAGGATCATCATCATAAAATAGCAACAAGTCATTTGCAAATGCCAAATCAAATAGTTAAAGTTGTTGACACTCGTAATGGAGCTTAAAAGAACCACTTACTTGCATGTTATAAGCAATTATCCTGGTAAGAACTTCTATAGCTATTGTAAATAGGTAAGGGGATAAATGATCCCCTTGACTTATGCGTTTAGCTCTTTTAAATATCAACGTATAGTCACCATTAACTATTACACTGAATGTAGTAGAAGAAATGCATGCTTGGATCCATTCAAAGAATAATCAAGGAAACCGAAAGCATAAATGTTATTAATGAGAAACTTCCAATCTAAGGTGTCAAAAAAGTCCTAAAGAAGTTAATTTTGAAAAAAAAAACATAATTAATGATTTAGCATTGTAATCCTTGAATAGTTCCAGAGAAAGAATAATGTTGTGAACTATATTTCTCCCTTATATAAATGTACCTTGGAAAGAACTAATGAGAGGCTCTACTGTATCCTTTAATCTCAAGGCCAATAGCTTAGCAATAACCTTCTATACAATATTATAATATGATAGTAGATGAAAATCATGTAAAGAAATAAGGTTTTTCTTCTTTGGAATGAGACAAATATAAGTCTTGTTAATTTCCTTGATTATTTTCTTCTAAAGAACTCTAAAACTACCTCCATTGCCATATCTTCAATTAAAAACCAAGTGTTTTGGAAGAATGAGGCATTAAAGCCATTAGGATCAGGCAACTTATTATGTTGAGTCTAAAAAGATATTGTTCAATATTCAAAGGAGTGAAAGATATAGTAAGGTTATCTATTGTTTCTTGATCCAAACTCAATCCAATAATTTTTCTTAGACCCTGAGTCATAAAAAAAATCACACTAAGAAAGGACTTGAAATGATTGTAAGAGATAGCTTTGATCAGAGATTGTTCCCTACATAAGCTCCCATTATCATCCACTAAAGAACTAATTCTATTGTATAATTGTAAAAGAATTTAGTATTATTATCTACATCCCTAAGTCATAAAATCCTATCCTTTTGCTTTAACAAAGAATTATAGAAATGTAATGCTTAAGTTTAGATGTTCGTAGCTTGGAGCTCCTGACTTCTTAATAGAGGGTTGAATGAATCTTTACAACATTCATTTTGTATAAATCTAAGTTACCCTTTTGAGGCCATAACTTGAGCCTAAGTGTATGGACAAAGGCTCCTATTAAAAACCTTAATATGTTTTTTAATAGCTCTCATCTTTGGCAAGAGTTGAAAAGCTTTACATCCATAATATGCTTTATATTTTTTTGTTCATTAAATGTTGTGCCTTCTTCTTCTGACGGCTTATATCTTATCTTCTTTTTCTTCTTCTGTCTGTTCATTGAATGTTGTGTCTGCTGATGCATCCCGCTCATCTGTTTAATCTGACGGCTTATATATGTTCATTGAATGTTGTGTCTTTATTATTACTCTCCCTCTTCCATTCATTCATTCCCTTTACCTAGAGTTCTGCAAAGCTTTCTCTCTCTTCCTTTAGCTCTCCACCCTTGCCTTCCTCTGCTCCTCTCTCGTTCATTGTTAGCTCTCCGTCGTCGACGTCTTCTGTGTCTATAGATGGCCTGCGGTTTATTTCCAATTGTGATAAGTTTTCCTTTTTTTGTTTCTCTGCAGTTGTGTTTTTGTTTTCCTTTTTGCTTGATTTTTTTTTACTTTTTTTTGTCTTTTCATTATTTCCTTCCACTTTCATCTAGGTTTTGTTGTGTGTGCAGATGGCTTGCGGCTCTGGTATGTTCTCATTTCTGCTTGATTTTTTTCCTTTTTGTCTTTGCATTTTTTCCTTCGACTTTCATCCACGTTTTATTGTGTGTACAGATAGCGTGAGGTTTTCTTCAACATTTGGAGTTTCTTTCTAGCTTTGTTAACTTCCTGTTTTTGCTTTTGTTTCTTTGCATTTTTTTATTCGACTTTGTACAGGTTTTATTGTGTGTACAGATGACGCCTTTTTTCTTCTTTCGTGCGATGATGATCGGCTGTGGTAAGTTGTTGTTTTCCTTTTGTTTCTTTTTTCTCTAGCTGTTTCTTTGCCTTTTTTCCTTCGACTTTCTCTTGGTTTTATTGTGTGTACAGATGGCACCTTTTTTCTTCTTCTTTCCAGCTTTTTTAACTTCTTGTTTTTGCTTTTGTTTTTTTGCGTTTTTTCCTTCGACTTTGTACAGGTTTTATTGTGTGTACAGATGAGGCCTTTTTTCTTCTTTCGTGCGATGATGATCGGTTGTGGTAAGTTCTTGTTTTTCCTTTTGTTTCTTTTCTCTCCAGTTGTTTCTTTGCCTTTTTTCCTTCGACTTTCTCCAAGTTTTATTGTGTGTACAAATGGGACCTTTTTTCTTCTTTCGTGCGATAATGATTGGAAGTTTCTTGTTTTTGCTTTTGTTTCTCTGCACCTGTGGTGACCACTTAATGCCACGATGCCATCTTGATTTACCCCGCGGAAAGAAAAGTGGTTATTGAAGCAGGTCATAGCTTGCATAACAAGATTGGATTGTATAACTCCAACCTGGGTGAGGAGATTTATCATGTTGTTCTTCATCAATTTTTGTCCATATCGCAACTACTTGTGATGTAATAGGCAGATTGTAAATGCGTTGATCAACAACAGGATAACATCAAAGAAGATCAAGAGCAGGATAACATTAGAGAACAATTTCCTTTTGAAGAATTGTCATGATGAGTTTCAATATATTTTCATTTTCACGAAGTTTATATTAATAATTATCTTAATAGAAGAAACGCTTTTCTATATTCAACCAGTCCGTCTTAGTTTTCTCTTCGTGTTACTTTTGTCTGTACACTTCCTTTTACTTTTGTCTCCGCGTTTCGTCTTATTTACTTCTTCGCATCATCTCACTTTTTCTAAAGTCAACTACTTCGTCTTAGTTTCCGCTTCCTC
>JANITX010000005.1:34970232-34984732 GCA_027564395.1 Erythroxylum ulei
ACAATCCGGGCAGCGGCTATCATGTGCTAGCACGTTCTAAAACTCTTTTCAAACGCTGCACAGTTTTTCTCTCAGAGGGTGGCTAGGGTTTTCTGTCTCCTTCTCTTGTCTCTAATGAGACCTAAGTTTCTCTATTTATAGAGAAAACCTAATCCCATTGAAGCCCAATAAGTTTAGGCCCATATTATATCTCAAATAATAAAAGCCTGATAACTTAATTCAATCTAGCCCAATAAATAGATCCACATATATTTATTCAACACCTAATAAATTAGGCCCAAGAGAATAAGCCCATATCACATCAATCTTTGTGTGCAACATTGTAGGCTCATTTGAAGTTGGCAATGGACTTGATCACACTTCAAGGCCTATAAATCATAAGCGGCTTCTATCAAGACATTATGACTACCTAAATCAAATGAGGATCGGTAATCCGATCTAACCTGTAACCATGGTTATAAGCTCAGTCCCTTTGTTACATGACATCAAGATTACTCACAAGGTATGGTACATGTCAACCTTTGATTAATCATAGTTTCTTGATCCCCAAGTTGACTGATTATAAATACAATTTTTTTAGTTTAATCGGAACCTATAAAATTTAAAATATTAGAAACGCTGACTATTAGCTGCGGCTCGGCCTAAATTTTATAGAGATAACGTGAGCGTGCAAGTTTTGGTTAGATAACTTTGTTTCTCTTGTATGACCCACCTCGTGTCCATCACTAGCTTTCTAGATTGTATTTTGTTGGCCGGACTTCAGCCAGTCGTATAATTCAAGACAACTCACAAGACCCACACTCTACGACTCTACAGATCTTCCACGTATCATGTAAAAGTAGCGTGGCGCCAACTTGTCTTCTTATAATGTAATCCCGGAATTAATTGCGTTGCCTTCATCCACTTGCTATAAGAAATTTAATTGTTGGGTTGATATATCTAATGTTTAGATACTAACAAAAAAGATTTAACACAAAACGGATAGAAGCTCAATTGTAATAATCATGCGAGAACAATATCTTTTAAAGTTAACGTCATATATTTATAACGAACAAAGTAAGCTTGCGTACGGCAATTATATCAACACAACATACTGATATAGCTTTCCCCTTCTTTTTTTTGTTTTGGTGTTAACCATCCGGTATCCGACCCCACACGGACAATCAACTAATCCAGATTTAAGTCGGATAGGATCATATAGGCGGCAAAGCTCTCACTCACAAGTGCGACTCCATTCCCAAGACTAGAAACCGAGACCTCGGTTAAGGGAGAAGGAGCCCCAACCACTCCACCACAGCACTTGCGGGTATATAACTTTCCCCTTTGCCACATCCTTAATGGCTTTAGTTACCAAAAACACTAAGTGCGTATTTGATCAACAGCGTTTTAGTTATTTATTAATTGTTCGACCCAAATGAGATGTTTAATCTATATTAAAAAGTTTTTTAATTGTTTGATAACGAGCTGGTTAGGTTGGTTGATTTAACCCAACCAGCTAATTTGTGAAAAGCTAACAATGAGGAGTGTTTTGGCTGATAAGGTAATTTAGCTCTTTGGTAATTACCATTTGACCATCAATTCTTACCTCTTTAGTCATGCTCACCCCGTAAGTGGTTTGTATGTTATGTTTTATGGGGTGTTTATGGGGTTGACTTTGTATGTTATGTTTGATGGGGTGTTTTATGGGATTGGAGTTTGTGTAAGATTTTATTATTATTATTATTATTATTGAAATTTGTTATTATTATTGTTGTTGTTGTTCTTATTATTATTATTATTATTAGAGCTATAAACTTAATTTTTGTAAAATTAAATATTTAAGATCTAAATTATTATAAAAATATTCAACGAAATATTAAGATATATAATATTCATACCCTTATAATTATTTTAAAGTCATGTCCTCATAAGTCATTTTATAATAAACAGCTAATACTAAACAGGTAATTTTACCAAACATCAAATAACAAATAGGTAATACAATTTGTTGGTCAAATCAGCTGATAGAATCAGCTATCAGCTAACAGCTAACAGCTGATACAATCAGTTGATTGCCAAATAAGACCATAATATTCATACATTTATACATTTTTTAAAAGTTATATCCTTGTAAATCATTTTACATATAAATAGTTAATACTAAACAACTAATTTTACCAAACATCAAATGATAAACAACTAATACAATCAACTGATATAATCAGCTATCAGCTAACAGCTAATGCAATCAGCTGATTGTCAAATATAACCTAAACCTGAGAAGGAACAGGAATCAAGACCAAGTTTTCCTTTCTAGTCATAGCCAAACCAGAGGATTCACTCATGTCTAGGTCCTCTTTACTCTGTCCATCAGGTAAATTCCATTCAAAATGGTAAAGTAAGTTTGCCAGAGTAAACTCAATGTTTGCTTGTGCAAAATATAGGCCAGGGCACATCCTCCTGCCAGCACCAAAAGGAATGTACTCAAAATTTGTTCCCTTGTAGTCTATAGAACTATTTAGGAACCTCTCTGGGTTGAACTTCTCAGCTTCAGTCCATAATGAAGGATCTCTTCCAATAGCCCAAGCATTAACGATGATTCTACTCTTGGCTGGTATCTCGTAACCTTTGATCTCACAAGCCTCACTAGACTCCCTTGGAACTAATATAGGAGATGGGGGATGTAGCCTTAAGGTCTCTTTCACCACTGATTTTAAGTATTCAAGTTCATGAACCATGGTCTCGTCCACACTTCCGTTGTCACCATAAACACGCCGAACCTCTTCTTGGGCCCGTTGCAGCACTTCTGGGTTTCTCACCATCTCTGAAATTGCCCATTCCATTGTTGCTGCTGATGTTTCTCCACCTGCGGTGACAACGTCCTGAAACACATATGTTATTACTATTGGTTTGCAGGGACAAAGCCAAATAAATAATAAAAATAAAATTAGTGAAAATACTCTTTTTAGTTCTTTTCACTAAACCCCAAGACTCAGTATAGTATACTTGATGAGAAGGTATCTATCGGTCTATGTTCTACAACCATTCTCTAATTTAAAAAGAAAAGATGTGATCCAACCAACATATTACAATTAATGTAAAGATAATAAAAAGCTATCAAACACCTTGTTGTATGGAGTAGCCTGAGGAAATTGAAGTTTGATATCAACAATTATTTATTAGGCGGCAATCATAGAAATACTTAGAAAGCCATGTTCATTACTAACCCAAAGAATTGCTTTGATGGTATCATCAGTAATAGGAAACTCAAGGTCGCCTTCCTCTCCAAGCTTCAATAGAACATCAATCAAATCCTCAAATTCTTGAGGTTTTCCTTCACCCTGTATTCTAGTCATCCTCTCTTTATGCTCATCAAGAATCTTCTGAACCAATTTATCTTTCTCTTGATGCAACTTCTCAACTTTAGCCCTCAGGCCTGTCACAAGTTCGAAAGGCATCTCAATTGACGGAAACAGATTAACGAAAAAGAAACCTGAAACCTGCTTCACAATGTTGTAAACAATAGACAAGTATGCATCTTTGTCCTTGCATTCTCTACCAAAAGCTGCAGTTAATGCTATATCATGAGTCATAGAGTACAGCTTCTTGCTAAGATTCACTGGTGACCCTTGGCTTGAACCTATTTCCTTGATCAGATTCTTGACATGCTCTTCTCTGATTGATTGAAATGTTTTGACCCTGCTGGGGCTTAAAAGCTCCAACTTACAGATTCTCCTTAGCTGCCTCCAATACGGACCATAAGGTGAAAACCCAACGTCTATGTAGTTGTAAGACAAGATTTTGTTTGCAACTGTTTTTGGTCTATTGGCAAAGATTGTGTCATACGTTGTCATTGCTTCTTTAGCCAATTCTGAAGAGGTCAGAACTGTGGTCTGGAATTCACCAAGCTGTAGGCGCATTATGGGTCCGTATTTCTTGGCTAAGTCGCTCAGAGAACGATGAGGCAGACCTTTGATTTGGTGAATATTTCCTATGATGGGCAGTTTCCCTGGCCCTGGAGGTACCTTGGTGGAAGGGTATCTAGCTCTCAGCAACAGTTTTACTACCATGTACAAGAAAATAATAAAGCTGGAGACAGCTAAAATAGAAGGGAATCGAAAGTCCATTACTGCAGAAAAATAGCAGGTTTGATAACAGCTCTAACCAGAAAGATTTATACTCTTGGTTAATTCCCCAAGTCTAATCCTTCCCAGACGAAACCCCCAGCTCTTTCCTTGTGCAAAACTTGCGATACTTTGTTGTCATTGAAAATCCTAGTGTGGACGGATTGTTATAAGACACATTTTCAAGTCTGGGATAAGATTCTTTATCTAGAACAGTACATGTGGGATCTGGCAATGATGAACATGTGTGCAAAGTGCAGTAAAAGAAAAAAGTAGTTCACTGCGGCAAATGTTCTTGGTATTATGAATTCATTACTGATAAATTACTTATCAATTTGATAATTTAAAAAATTCGTAAAATCCATTAGGGAAATATTTCAAGATTTAGTAGTCCATTTAATTTTACTTATATTTTGCGTGATTTTAAATTTTATATCTTAATTTTAATGCCTATTTTAAAATATATTTAGTTAATTGATATGAATTTATACTTTTATTATTTACAATAATGAAATACTAAATACGATTTATGGATTATTTAATTTTACGTATTAATTAAAATTTAAATTATTTTAATTTTGTTATATAATATCTATTAATTAAACACGTGTAAATTTTAAAATTTATGCACTTTTAAGATATTCTAAATTTATTATAAAATTTGAATATATTTCATTTTTAAAAAATATTAAATATAGTCAAGCAGACTCAAGAGTCGTTAAAACAATTGACCTTTGGTGCTCAAGTGGTAAACCAGGCGGCTTTCTTTCCTCCACCGCGATAACAACTGAAGGCCAACTACAAGATACTAACCACACAATCGTATTACTGTTTTCAAGATTTTTCAGGAAATGGGTTTGCCATTTGAAGAGTGAGATATTACGTATCAACCAAAACTCTCTTTTTCTGGTTGTGTTCGATACAATTTAAACTTGTTACTCTAATTATTTTCACACAAGGATAAAAATATTTAACTGAATTTTAAATTTTGTCTGTACCTTAATAAAAATAGTAATAAGAAGAATAATATGATCCGAATTCTAATGGTAAACATTTTCATACTTTTTTAATCTATATTAAAAAATGATTTGCATGGCATATCTGTGAATATATCAGATTTTTGTTTTTATAGGATCCTGATTTAAGAATAAATTAGTATCACATTTTGATCAGAATTCTGGTCCTTTCGTTTTTGCAATAGTCAACACCTAATAGTTTATTATCGTCAGAGGAATGGTAATTTGTACCCTTATCCCCTTCCTCGCCTTACCATCCTTTTAAAGGAAAATGTTGGACCAACCTTTAGTCCTTACCTAATCCACAACAAACTTTCTACCATTACCCTTGCCTTCCACTCAGACCAATCCATGGACCTTCTATGAACTGGCTACCCCAACCTATCTTTACATTGAGTGCACAATGCCAAAACTTCATGGAAACCAGTGGTAAGCGACTTATTTGAGTTAGTAGCACTCCATTATTGATCCCCTTCGATTATTGATGGAACTAAGGTAGTTTTCCCACCCGTTGAAATACTCAAACAAGGAGTTACACTAGGTAACCGCATTGATTGGATATTTTCCAGGGAAGAGGCAAACATTTCCAATAGTTAAAAACTAGGCACTAAAAAGTTGGAAGACCTCAGGTTTGAAGGAAGCCTTTCTGGATTATTCTTGTTCACTTTCAATTCGTATGATGTAACAAAGAGAATAATTGAAAGTGGCCTCCATATTTCTCCAACCTTGAAAATCATAATTACATATGAAAACTATGAGGAGCCATCATCTAATACCGGAATGGAATCCTAAACAACATCCATACAGATTAAGTATATTGAAGCAATTGATTCCTAAACAAAGATAATAGAATGTGATGCCACCTTTACACAGAATAGTAAAAGGAGAAATGGTATCCTACCCCATTCAAAATGTCCTTTGTAGTGTGGAATGTAAGGGGAATCAACTGATCCCCTAGTAAATAAGAAGCTCTTAATGAGTTGACTAGGGAAATAAAACCAACGTTTATTAGTATTTTGAAGTCTAAAATTAAGGTTGAAAATTGTAACAAGTTGAAATTAGTAGGAAGAGAATGGGGAATAACTATAAATCATGCTTTTCACAACAATGGTAGAATTATACTAGTTTGTAATACAAATCTGGTCGAAATTTCAATTATTAGTTTATCTGATCAATACATGCACATGGAGATACTAATTATGACCAACAAAATCAGATTCTGGGTTACTATGATATATTTTTATATCAATATTATAAATATTTTCCTATTAGAAAATCTATCATTCACTAACTAGGTAAGTGTACCTATGGTCAATATATAATATAAAGTTAAGTAGGGGTCAAATCTCATAAAGAAGCGATATATATAGGGAGAAAGTCTAACACTATTAACTAGTCTAAAAAAATTGAAAGATGATTTTGTGGGATTTAAAATAATGAAATGTAAATAAAAATAAATTAACCTATATAATAAATAAGGAAACAAATGATAAGACAATTGATCAAAATACAATGCAACTAAATATCTATTTTTAGATAAGTACTGCCCGTACGTAGTAGCACTTTAAACTTTATGATTTCATTAGGTTAGATTCGATATATTATCTAAACTGCAAGGACTTTCTAGAAACCAAAATTTCACTACGTCGAGATACATCCATTTTTTCTTTTTGAATTTTGAGTTAGTGTTCTCTTAAGTTCTAGATCTTATTAAAAAAAAATACAAACTTTTAATGCTCCATATTTACTATTGAAATCAAAGTAAACAGAAACAAACAATTAAAACAAGATACAATGAAAATTTACAAAAAGAAATCTAATAAAAATAAAATAAGAAAACAACTATATAAGACTAACAAAATAGTTAACAGGCTTTTAAAACTAGTTGCTTCCCTGATTAGAACCTTGAAAACTTGTTGAGTGTTGAGTTGATATATATTTTTATATTGATGCTATCGAAGGTTTCCCTGTGACAAATTTGTCACTCACTCAACTAGGAAAGTACGCCTATATTTGGTAAGCAGTGGCTAAATCCCATGAAGAAGCAATGTGAATAGAAAACATAACACTATTGATTAAACTTAAGAAAATAAATAAAAAAGATGATTTTTATGGGTTTTAGGATAATGAAATGTAAAATAAAATTAAACTTGCTTAGACAATAGACCAGGAAGTAAATGAGAAGACAATTGACGAAAAGAGAATACAATTAAATTGATATATTTAGATAAGTACTTTCCTTAGTAGTACTTTGACTTTATGATCTATACAAAATTTTACCGTAAAGATTAATCTTCATATAGCCTTTTTATTTTGTGGCTTGGAATTTTATCCTACATTTTTTAAAGCTTTTAACTACCCAATCCTTTTCATCTCTTAGATAAAGCAATGTGGTTTCTCTCCATCTTTCAATGTACTTATTAATTGTGAAGCTTTTAATCTCTCTAAAGGAGCTAGAGGTATTAGGCAAGGTGAACCCTTGGAACCTTATTTATTTATAGTCTATATTTAGGCATTTACTAGGCTCATATACTACAATAATAGAATGATGACCAACATTAATTTATATGATAAATGTGAGCAACTTTGCTTGCATTTTCTATCTATCCTTTGTTGATTAAATTCTTTTTCTCTATGTTGTAAATCAAGAATTACTAGCTTACCTCACGAATTCATTTAAGGAATTTAATGAAATTTTAGGCCTATGTATTAATAGAGAGAAAAGTCTTATGCTAGTTTTTGTTGATGTAGAAGTTAATACTAGTCTCTCTCTAAACCCTTGAGCCTATCTCTTAAGCTCCCTCCTTTCAATTACTTAATGACTCCAATTTCCTTAAGGAAAGTTTCTTATATGGACTATTATCCCCTATATGACATGGTAAGGAAAAGGATCAGGAATTGGTGTAACAATTGTTTGTCATTTATTAGCAGACTATAACTAATTAATTCAATGCTCAACAATCTGCATAATTATTAGTTCTTTCACTTCAGTTTACCTGAGAAACTTTGCAAAGACCTTGAGAAACTCCTAAGAAACTTCCTTTGTATTGAGGATACTCACTCAATTCCCTTTTCCAAAATTAGTTAGAATAATATTTGTTTGCCAATGAAAGAAGGAGACATAAGAGTTTAATCCAACGTGGTAGTAAACAAAGTAATAATTATTAAGATACTTTAGAGAATTTTAAATGATAAGGCCTATGAAAACTACTTCAATGGTAGGAATATATGGATTTTCAAGTTTAATTCATTTTAGGTAATGGTGATTCTCAAATTTAGAGACATACTAGAACATCTTTTCAAATAAGAGATTTTGAATGGGGAATCTTCTTGCCTATAGTATGACAATTAGGGCAATTTGAGCCCCTTTATCTCCTTACAAAATTTTAAAATCCAAGGTTGAGTTATCCTAATACTTCTTAGGTTAATTTACTTATAAATGGAGAAAATTGGTGTTGTAATAATAGAAGAAATGAATTTTTCTTCTATAAGTTTCCTAATTTTCCTCCTAATATTAGTAGAGAAGATAATGTAATCTAGGTGAGTCACTCTTCTAGTAGATCTTGGAGGAACATCTTTAGATCTCATCCCTTAAACTTCTTTAGTTTGCTTTTGTTTTTTGTAATCTCCTTTCCCCTAAGATTTCTTTTATTTTATGGCTGACAGTTTTGGATCATCTAAGCACACTTGATAGAATAAAAAATATTACTTCCTTTTTAGTCTCTATCATGGAGCCTCTAGAGATATGGATCACCTTTTTTAAATTACACCTTTGCTATTGGAATGTGGAAATCTATACAATTCTTTTACATTCATTTTAGTCCTATTTAAAGTTGGAATAACATTGTGTAGTGGCTTGCCGAAATCTATACAATTCTTTTACATTCATTTCAGTCCTATTTAAAGTTGGAATAGCATTGTGTACTAGCTTGCCTGCCCTTTAACATTTAAGTATAGATGAATTTAGGTTCTTCAAGTTAGCTTTTAGCAATATAATTTACTCCATATGGTGGGAGAGAAATTCCATGATGTTCAAGGGAAAGAAGTAGGGTCTTCAAACAACTATCCTTTTGAACATCATAAGTATACAAGAGATATGGTTAACAATGAACAAAACTACTATATCTCTCTAATAATGGCTAATAGATGGAATATATGAATGGTGAGAATCCACCTCTAAAAAGAAGAAACATGAGGATATATGAGGCTTTGGAGACATTTGAAGCAAAATATATGGTAGAAGAAAGGATGTTAATTAAAAGATATTGAGGATTTTCTTTATGAACATATAATTAAAGCCTTACCCTATATATAAATAAAGCCTTACCCCTGAGGCTCTTAGATTTCCTTGCTTAGGAAATGATGGAGGATGTATCTCAACTTATTCTTTGCTATTTTTCTTTTTCTTTGAAACTTTTGCTCTCGTGACTAGCTAGCTCCTTTGATTTTTTGTATGATTCTTTTATTCTTAAATAAAGCTTTTCAAGTTTCCCTTTTCTAGAATTCAACTTTCTTTAATTTTCTTTTAAAATTGGTATAGATAACCTATTAAAAGTTAATCAATAATAATATTAACTCCAATAAACTAATATAATAAGAAAAGTTAATCAATATTAACACTTACAAGGTTATTGACTCATAATATCAAATAAGAACTAGATTTAAAAAGCTAAACATATTTTTCCTATTATTTATAGATGATCTTATGTTACTTTCAAAGGCTAATGAAAAGTCTTTGAGAAATCTAATGTCATCTCTTCTTACATTGAAAATGTTATCTAATTGTCTATGATTACAAACAAAAGTTTTCCTAATGTTTTAGCTAAAGCTTAACTTCTATCTAGCTAGTTATCCACAATCACATGCCTCTAGGTTAAAGAACCTCCTTTCAGTTATCTTAGACTGCCAATTCATATAATGAAACTCTATTACAAGGACTACATACCACTATTGAAAAATATTTAAACAAGGATCTACAATTGGTATGAAAATTCACTTTAATTTATAAGAAGACCTCAATTAATCAATTTAATTTTCAATTCTCTACATATATAATACTTGTCCCATATCTTCCTCTTGAAAAGACTTATTAAATCCATTGAAAAATTGCCAAAGAGGTTTTTATGGTTTGGTTCATCAAGTAACTCAACTAAAGCTAAGGTTAAGAGGGATAAAACTTGCTTACCAAACACAAAAGATGGTCTAGGAATCTAGTCTTTAGTAGTTACTAACAAAATGCTTATCATAAAACATATACAAGATACTCATTACTAATGAGGTGCTCCAGGTAAAGTGGATCCACTCTTATTTCTTAAAGGGAAAAAAACTTTTGGGAAGTTAAAATAAGACCCTTAAATTCTTAGTCATGACTCAACTTCTAAAATTAAGAGAGCCTCTTCAGAAATACACTAAATATAAGATATGGAATGGCAATATGGATTCTCTTTGGTTTAATAATTAGATCAATATAGGCCCTCTATACCCCTACATATAAAGGCCTAATTTTATTCAACAATTTCAACTAAACTCTAAAATCTCATATGTTATCAACAACAACAAATAGTCCTAAAGCTTTAATGATCTCTTCCCCTCAAGGAGCACCAAAAAAACTGATCAAACTTACTATAAGATGAAACTCACACTTGGATAATGCATTCATCATTGTTTTTAAAATTGTTTTTAATTATTAAGTCATGTAAGGAACTTTATATAACAAAAGGCCAACCCTGTCTATGGTCTAGAATCATATGGAACAATAAAATTCTACCTACATTTTCTTACCTTATATAGTTAATTGAAAAGAAGAAATTTCCTAATTTAAATAGAATGCCTTTCTTTCAAGTCCAACCTATATGTAAAATCTGTAAAATAATCCATAAAACTCTAGATCACCTCTACTTTAAATATGACTTCTCCGGATAATCGTATAATCTTTATTTAACTTAAGAATCAATAAAATCATGTATGTTGATATATTTAATTGGCTAAGTAAATTGAGCATAATAAAAAAAAAGTAGACAAAAAACTTAACCACATTGCATTAGGCTGCTCTATATAGTGCATCTGGAAAGAAAGGAATGCTAGAGTGTCCTAGGGAAAGTTCTAGGAATTAATCATATTGAAACTAGAAGTGAGAATTAGAGAACTTATAATATAGGAATTAATTATATCGAAGCTTAAAGTAAGAATTAAGACTTACAATACTTCAAAACATTCATTCTTGGGGCAATCACTCTTTAGTAGCTTCTTGGAAGCTACGGAAAGTATGCCTAAGGATCTAATACTCTCTACCTAACCAAAAGTAGACAATTAACAACCTCTTTTCTTGCATGAGTAAGGCAGAAGTTAGTTAGTTAGACAATGGCTATCTGTTGTATTTTGGCTTGACTTATAAAGTAAGTTTATATTTATCAACGTTTTGCAACTCTTTTGTCATTAAATATAAACTTTTACTTTTTTTGAAAAATAGTAGTTGATAAGATAAAAATTAAATAAAAATAAATAACAAAAATAAAAATAAAAATAAAAATAATTTTTTATATATTTAAAATATGAATTATAATTAAATATAAGAAAATTATCATATTACTTATTAATATTATTAAATACTAAATAGAAATTAAATGAAATATATAATTTACTATTATAAAAAATAAATATTTTTTATAATTAAATGAATTATACAAAAGCCTTGCATATTGTGGATGGACCGCTCCCTTCTGTTTACTTCAACTCTTTAGGTGAGCGCTCTAGTTCTTACATGTTTTTTTTATTTGCTTTTGTGATCCCTTCTGTGTCTCTTTCCCTATCCAGACCTACATCTTTTATATAATCTTATATTTCCCTCATTTCTTTCCTTCCCGTATATCTCTCCTTTGCACTCACCTTAATCACTCGTTTTTCCTTTGTTTTTTTTCTTCTACTTCCTTTGTTGAACTGTGTTTGCTTTAACTTCTTATTTTCCCTGTTTTTTTTCTACTTTATCTCCTAATTAACTTTAGGTTCATCCTCACTTTTCTTTCTCTTCTGAACTTTTTTGGTAGGGATTTCTCCTTTTATTTTTCTTTTTTTCTCTCCATATTTTAGCCTAATATTAGATTCCTTGAACTTAGAAGCTGAAAACTTTCCACCTTTGAGTAACGTCCCTCCTAAAGCAACTACTCGATTCATTTCACAGCCTGAAACTCAGGTTAGTATGTCAGTATTAAACCTGAAGGATTCTAAAGCTCCTTCGTCTCCTAGGGACCATACATCTTTGAAGAAGTCATCGAAACAGTTTCTCTGGTATTGCCCTCTATTCACCTTTCCACAAGGTAAAATCATTGTTGCTCCTGAGGTGACATCTTTAAGTAGGGAGCTATCGAATTGGAGATGACCCTCTTAGTTTTTTCTATGATATAGACCTTACTTCCCTACCATTAATGCTTGGGCAAAATTGCAGTGTAAGAACATAAGCATTCAGGAGGTTTTACTTAATAAAGACAACTTATTCTTATTTGGATTTTCCACTTCCAAGCTTACTCAAAGAGTCCTAGAGACTGGAAGATGGCATTTTAACTTGAAACCAATCTTTTTTTAGTTTTGGAAACTAGAGATCAAGCTAATGACCTAAGGAAGAAGTAAATTCCTCTTTTGATGAATATGCGTAATATTCTTATAGAGTATTGAACTATTAGTGGCTTGAGTCATTTAGCAAGCCATATGGGTAAACCCCTATGCCTAGATAAAGCAAAAGCCATCATGAAGAGAATCAATTATGCTCATATTTGTGTAGTTATAAGCCTAAGAGCATTCCTCTTTTAAGGTTGGGTGAGGCAAATAACTTCTTTGAGGACAATCTGATAGTCACTTATAATTATACATCTTCTAAGGTTAAACAAAAATAGGTATGGAAGTCAACTAGAAAATGGTTTCAAATTGGGCTTTTAGTTGGATGCAATACAAATGACTCCAATACAAATGAAGTTAACTTAGTTGCACTACAAAAAGATGTAGTTAAGCAACTTGTAAAAAAGGGGAAAGAAAAGGAAATCGAGCAATCTGAAGTGGAGTTTACCTTTAGAACTCAAAATGAAAGTAGGAAAATGCAAGCTATAAAAGAATGTAGGGACAGATTGGTTGCAAGTATTAGAGGAATAAGTTTGTGCATTCTGCATTTTGCAAAAGTCCAGTACTTTTCAACGAAAAGTTAGCTCCAGTGAAGGACAGATTCAAGCAAGCCATATTAGTACCCCAGATGATGAGATGCTACAAGAGTGGAGTGACTATAATGATAGGAGCGGGTAAGTCTGTCTTCTCAAACCATTATCGGAAGGACGACAATACTAGGCAATATTGTATTTGGTCTTGTATAGTCTTAATTCTCATGTAATATACTGTTGTGCTTGTATTCAGTTTAAGTTACATCAAGTATGTGAAGTAAATCACACGTTAGTATAGACTTAGTATTCAATATACAAAATGCACAAGAAGGGGAGTTGAATCGTGTATTCCTTTTTGGAACAATAATCCCCTTTTTAAACTTCTTAAAAAAACTTGCTTTTACTCGGAACTATTGAAAATCAGCATTATGAAGTATTGCAATTTATTTCTAAGTGCTTTTATGAAATAGTAAGAATAAAAGTTGAAAGGTGAGAGTGAGAATCGACACAACAGATTTATACTGGTTCACCCCAAACCGTGGGCTACGTCCAATCCTTAGAATCCTTTCTGAGATTTCACTATACTTCTCAAAGATACAAGTATTTTTTTCTCTGAACCTTTTCAAGTCTCTTACAGCAAGTATTCTTTTCACACTTAGCCTCTTCAGGCTATCTACTTTTCTTCTTTCTACTGAAAGATGTTTCAAGCTTTGTTATAGATAAAAATAGCTCTAAGTTTAGCACAATGAAAAATGTTTCTCGCTTTAGGATTTCTAGCTCTTTTGAAAATCACTAACTTCTGCAGTCTTCGACTTCGACTCGTATTTATAGCCTTCATCTTCAACCGCTTCTTGATAACTGTTTCTTTCTTCTTGTTTCTTGATCTTTGAAGAATCAGTTATTCAGTTGAGTTCTGTAACTAATTCAAACTGTTTAATCATCCGACGTGGTATCGGGTCTTCGTCTTAGTTTCTTACATCTCATTTTTATCGTCTCATTTTTAGCTTTGGTTTCTGTCTCATTTTTCTTCCGTCTCATTTTGTATCTACTTTTGTCTCATTTTGTATCTGCTTTCGTCTCATATTCCTTCCGTCTCATTTTGTATCTGTTAGTGTGTAAGTCGACTTGTACATTATGTAAGGCGACTTATGCTTGTTCGGTACTGATAAGGCGACTTGTATCTCCTGTAAGTCGACTTATGCGTGTACAGTACTGTAAGATTGTTAGAGTAGTGCCCTAA
>JANITX010000005.1:35171579-35184403 GCA_027564395.1 Erythroxylum ulei
CATGCTTAATTACCTTCTTGAATGCATTAAATTCAGAAGGTAATGCCTTTAGGATTACTACAGCTTGATGTTCCTCAGATATTTTCTCATCTGTAGTTTCTAAATCTTGAACTAGCTTAAAGAAGTAGTCTAGGTTATCATCTAAGAAGACTGAAGTGTTTATCTTGTAGTTAGCAAGATTGTGAAGAAGTGTCATCTTGTTAGGGAGACACTTCTTGGCATACAATTCATCAAGTTTCAACTAAAGCTTTTGTGCAATGTTACAATTATGCACTTTTCTTATCACTGTTGGTGATAAGTGAACCATTAACTTGCAATGTGCAAGTCTTTGCATCTTTAGCTTCTTTATTGGATCAGTCTCTAGATCATACTGATCATCTATAGCACCATAACAGTCATATAATTCAAGAAGAGCTTGCATATGGAGTTTCCAGATGGTAAAGTCTTTTTTATCAGGAAAAAAAAAACATCCATTTCCTTGCCTACCATGATTACTGTAGTGTAAAGAATGTAAAGACTTTCATCACTTACTGACTTTCTTGATGAACTTGATGCTTAGAGAGTCCAAGAAATGACCCAGGAAGTTTTGAATGCTCTGATACTACTTTCTGTTTAGTTATTACTACTTTCTGCTGTTCTTTCAAAACACAAGACTGATAATGATTGTTATTTGCAAATATAATATGACTGCAAAAAATAAAGAAGACTGGATTTTACTTGCTTCGATAGTGTGTCACTATCTACATCCAAGGTTCCCATTTTTAGTAGTGAAAATTTCACTATATGAAGAAGAAGGAGAGGAGAAAACCAGTACAGAGATGATTGTTGGTTTGTATCAGCCTGTCTCCATGTGCCTCCCACGTGAGTCACTTATTTCCCTCTCTGATATGTCTGCGTTTTATACTGATAAAGTAGCGTTTTGTAATAGCTAGCATTGTATGCGTTTTAAGTATTTGCTTCTATTGTATACAAACGACTATGTATTAAGGAAATTTTGACTTGTGTTAAAACGATTGACCTTTGAGTTTATTGTCTTTTGACTAGCTTTGAACCACGTGTGTGTGTCTGTAGCTGAACCACTTATGTCTGAATTAGAAACATCGAGAATTCTCCCCCTTCTCTCTTCGAAGCATCTTTAGACACCATCACACACTCACTTTTATCTTCAATCTCTCTAGTACTTCTGTCAAATTTTAGTGAAGATTGCTGGAGTATGAGTGATTTTATCACAATAACATATTGATGATTTTATTAATTAGAATTAACTAGATTGCGAACTAAACAATCACAATCACGAATTCATTGAGTGGTTATAAAAAAAAATTTTAACATGTGAACCACATTTATATATGATAAAATGAGTTGTTAATGCAATAATAATTTATTTTGTGTACTATGTTATCCTAAATACTAGTTTGAAATTTTACAATAGATTAATTTGTAAAATAACACTATCCTGTTTGAAACACTAATATTGATTTTTAATGATTAAACTAGAAAATATCTTGTAATTCATCTCAAATACTAAAATGATTAACACAGTAAATGGATCCTACTTCATACTAGTTAAATATGATGTAGAAGTCACATTAGAGTTAATATTATTAAGGTAACAAAAGATTCAGATTAATCCCGGTAATTGTGAACAAATTAAGGGTTTGTTAAAGCTACAAAAGATGGAAATAAGATAAAATATAAGGCTAGAACATTTTCACTTAATTTCAATCTAAAATATGGAACCCATCAATTGAAACTGTTGGCAAAAATCTGGATTACCATTTTTATTCAAAGTCTAATTTTGAGAATATATACTTCAACATTAAGGAGTAGGATTCCTAAGGAGGCTAAAGTCGCATGGTTCGTCCAAGAGAGAGATAAGATCCGTATTATTAGGCATTTTAACTGCTGGAGAACTACTTACCTGAGCTATCTATTGTATGAAGGAAGGATAAGTTGATATAGACTTTACATGCTAGTGGGATATTCAATAACAAATAGTCTACCAATGGTACCAGTGGAGTCAGTCTCGTGGGCAAAAACCGTATGGAAGCAAGTTTTGAATCCCAAAACTGCCATTTTCTTGTGGTTAGTTATAAAGAACAAATTAAGAACTAAAGACTGATGATTTGGGATTTACAATCCGCCATATTTCTTATGTAAACAAGTAAATAAGAGTAAAAATCATCAATTCTTTGAGTGCAGTTATATCAAATCTGTGGAGCAGAATTTTGATCATGATTCGACTTCTAAGGTTACCTTTTGATTGAAATGAAACATTAAAATTTATTATTTGGTACTCCAACTCAGGTCAGAGGGATGGATTAATCATCAAGACTTCTTTCCTGATGGTGATCTATTATATCTAACGGGAAAGGAATAGGAGAATCTACAATATTGAGAAGCAGCGCAAGTATGAGCTTGCCGAGGCAATTATCAATTTGATTGCAGAAACTATGATAATAGTAAAAGGGTAGCAGGACAACATTAACTAGCTAACTTAGATTGTTATGGTTAATCTGACATTTTATTTGTAATTGTTGTACGTTCTATGTAGTGTAGCTTTTTTTTACTGCTTATAGGATCATGGAGAAGAATCGTGTATTAAGTTTATGCTTTGATAATATATTTCCTATTAAATTTCCAAAAAAAAAAAGAAGCCGTCACTTACCCTGCAATGGACGGAAATGATGCTAAACCATTTCCGTAACAAGGATTCAACTTGGCCATATTTTGAAAATTTTTCGATGTTTGATCTAAAGTACTGAAAGAGAGTTTGTATTTAGTTGAGAGGCCAAACAAGAATATGCGATTGAAAATTTTGGTACCTGGATGACTTTTGTACACATTCCAGCTTTCAAATTCAAGTAGGATTTTTTTTTGTAGCAAAAGAAATGCAGAACCATTATACTCTTGGGGAGCCAACAATTACATTATAATAATAAAGAAAATTTGCTACAGCTTATCCACTAGGCAACCTCTCAAGATTTCAAAAAATAAAACAAAACAAAAAGGCAAGAAACAAGTGCCCAGAGTTTTCAACGCCACCCACCACCAATATATTTGGGAAATAAGAAAATTCGAGTATATAGACAATAAAAAATTGTTGAAAAATAATTGTGAAGGAAAATGAAAATCTAAACTGCATTTTTTACTTCCCAATTGAAGCACCATACTAACCTCTACAAACATGCATCTTTCCTAATTGAATCCCTTGGTGATCCAACTAAATTGATGTCCCAAAAACATCCATGTGGAATCATTTAGACTCCAGCACCCATATTTTCTAGGTGATCCCAAGGATGGGTCCCCACTTATTATAACATTGAAGAAACATTTCATCCCTCTACACGTGGTTTTGCTCAGAGAAACAAATCCTAAACCTGCATAGCTGAAAGATGTCACCATTGGAAAGTGCGTTAACACAAGAAATATTTCCAATTTTTGAACAAGCAACTCAGAGAAAGACTGAGAATCGCTTGCTTTGCATCACACTTCCACCTTAAATAAAATCTAGGTTTGACACAAGTTAGGAACAGGATTAAAATAGTGACTCTATAATGAAGCTAATAGAAACTAACAATCATGTCTAGCTTTAACTTGTATTCAATCAAGGTATTTCATATGGCTATTTTTTCCATCTGTATGCATACAACTTGGGTAGTTAAATCAAAGTCCACCATGTAAATTTTTGAAAAGATAACATCCATCTAAATTTGGTCTATCCTCATCTAATTTTGGTCAAACTTTTGTCAACAGTTTTTTTTCTTATAAGTAAATTGTTCTCATTACCTTTGTTTCAGGCATTTTGCTGGACTTGTCGATGTAAATGCAGCATCCAATCAATATAACCATTGGTACCACTAATCTGGTCCTCCAAAAGATTCATGAGGAGAAGAAAGCCTTCTCTGGGCTGTTGACCTTGTCTTACAAGACGGCACAGCTGATAATAAGAAGGATCACTCTTTCTTAACTTCTTGAGTATCCCCATTAAATTTCTTGACATTTCAGTATCCCGCTCACAAAGTGTAACCTGAACTACACAGCATCAAAAGTTAACCTAGTTTCACTGGATTTTAGTCACAGTACAATTACCGGCGGTTTACCACCAACTTGAAAGGAACAAGGTGATGCACAAGGTACTACAACAATAAAACAGTTTCCAGTAAATACCCTAGTTCAATGAAAACCTCAATTCAGCTTGTTACCATCATTTTTTTTTTCTCTAATGGATATATCTAGTTTTAGTTCAATGCTTGGGAAAAAACTATTACGACAGATACCCAAGACAAAATCCGCAGAAACAAAGTTCACATTAGTCCAGTAATATTGAAGATCAATACCCACACAACTGTCCTCTTTAGACAACATGACCCTAGCCAATTGAGAAGCATAAATCATGTGATCTACAAAAAGTACGAATCCAACAACAGGGTTAGTGACAGTGCATACTCTTGATAGGTCTGCTGCAGCATCTGGTCCGAGTAGATTCATGGCTATATCAGGTAGGAGCATTCTACCAAACCAAACAACAAAATGGAAACCATTATCATACATATAAAGGCCTCTAGAATCCAGGCTCTCTGCTGTTAGTGGTAGCCTCTTCATTATGCTTTTGAATTCATCTGACATGACAGATGCCTGCAGAAATATGAAACTGCATCTTTACCATTATGGTTAATCTATGTAGTACCTGTCAAGTACAGGCAATAGTTTTACCTTCAAAACATTATCATCTAATCTAATCAAGCTAGGATATAACAGCTTCAATAATTTTTTAACCGGTAATGCCATCATAGTGAATCCTGCCACACAACGTTCATCCAACTGAACATCAGCATACCCTCCTCGGAGAGGCACCGACTTACAAAGAGCTAATCCATACAAAGGTAAGAACTTCAGAGACTCTGGATATATCATCCTGCCTCCCAAGCGATGCACCGAAGCATGAAGATTCCTATATTCTCTTAGAGCTTTTACAATCCTTAGTTGTAAAGAATTCCGAGCATCTTCCAACTTGTGAGATAAAGTTTTCTCAATTGCTGCAAATATTTAAGATCCTCAGCAAACTATACTCAAAATCAAGATCTAGTAGTAACGCTAGAATAAGCTGAGACCTACCTAACCGAGAAAACAAAGAAACAATAGCACCAGTGTCAGCTTGGCGATACATCTCCCCCAAATCTGAAACCACTGGAGCTGCTGCCGTGTGTACTCTAATACGTCTCTCTCCACAAGACGCAGTATACCTTTAAATGGTTAAGAAAATCATGAATATAAAGAATATTACTTTCAGTCCAAAGGCAGCACTACCAATTTTAACTCAGAAACACAAACAAATGAGTAGAGATCGAAGGCAACATCTGTAACAACAGAAGAAACAGCAAAGGTGAAAGAGGAGATAAATACTGTTGCACTGGCCTGACTTAATAAACATTGGTTTCATTTGTGAGGAAAGAGAATCTCAGCCCATACAGTATGAAAAAAAATCACTGCAAAGTATCCAGAATTATAAGCCCCCGAGGGAAAATTTAGTGACATGATCTGATCTTATCTGGATAGCTTAATATTTCATATATCAGCAAGACATTTAGATGGCTGCAATAGTCACAGAAATTCAATGGCCAGCTTAAGGACGATTTGCTGTCAAACAGTATATTATTGCATATGTAACTAAGAAAGATCTACCAAAATATTTTGGACTTATTTTCAAAAAGAAAAAATTTTGGACTCCAAGGATACAGCAAAGCAACTTGGAAATATACTGTCTGATTAGTCAGTAAAGTCTCTTCAAGTGATAATTGCATTGCATATGCTTTATCACAATCAGTAACTGGAAGAGCTAATAAATCAGTGGATCTTAGCATGAAGTTCCCGTGATACGATGTAAACCGAATTCCTGCATATACAGGACAAAATCAACAGGAAAGCATTAGCTACCTCTTTTCATTGACAAATAACTAAAACAATAGACAGTCATGTGTGGCTGTAAACATGAAGCTTATAATCCATTAAGAAAGGACCTTTTCCGCATCTTATACGCATGACAGCTTCCCAGGCAGTTTCCCTAGTAAGATCTCTGGTTAACTCATGTCTCAACTTCTCTCCATGATTAGTTGATTGGAAACCAGGATAGCAGTACACCTGTCCTCCAGTATACTTTGCCAGAGTTCCTGCAAAAGAGATAGCAATAAGCTAAATCAATTAACAATTACTCAGCATTCATTTCATGGAGATTTTGGTAAATGTTACATCAAGCATCCAAACAGAGAAGATCATATAAATGAATAGGAGGAGGAGAAACAAAAAAAACTTTGTAAACATGTAACAAGAACCATTTGGAAAATCTCAAAAGACAAGAAAGAAAGCAGCAACTTGTTAGAAGGAGTAAAACATCTTAGAGGTGGTTAAGGCACAGTAAATAAGGGATATCAGAGGAAAATTGAAGACTTGAAGTAACCAAAAAAAAATTTTAAGAGACCCCACAAAAAAAAAGTAACAGGAAAGAACCACAATTTGTATCCCAGAAAATGTGCAGATCAACAAACAGAAGAATGTATCATGTTATCTTATGCAAATAAAGAATGTATCATATTATCTTATGCAAATAAAGAATGTATCATGTTATCTTATGCAAATAATACACATTAGCCATGTAAAACTTTTTAAAGCATGAGTGAAAACCCAACTTCCTAAAGCTCATCTTAAAATTTAACGTTCTCCATAACAGTTGAAATTGTGGAAGAATAGAGCAAGTAGAAAACTAGACACCATCTTGGTTGCATGGATCCCACAATTTTAAAATGACTATGTTCTAATGTGTGATCAGAATAAAATGGAAAGCTAAAGCATAGTCATACCTAAGGAGGCTATATCAATGTATTTGTCACTAAATGCATACACATTAACTCCTATCTGGTACTTGGTGAAATCTGCAGCCATTTGCTTATAAAATGGATCTTCTGGTACTCTCAAAGCATGTTCTTTATCTGTTCCATAAACACGACCATCATCACCACGCAACTTTAAGCGGCCAACACCAAGCGATGGCATTGTGTTCTGAAATATCAGCAACTTTCCACCAAGTTGGCTCTGCAAAGTGGAAATCCAAGAAAGTGCAAAGAGGCATAGTAATTGAATGAACAAGGTACTCTAGAAGACCACAGAAACAACAACTAAGTTATTTGCAAGACTAAAAATTTTCCTTAAAGAGAACATATAGATATTGAATACAATGCTCATCTTCAACTATTGGGGATCAAATTGTTCTCACCATCAACTTAGTTCCTCAGTAAAACAAACTACCTTTTCACAAGGAACTACATTTCAACAGTTTTGATATTAAAGCAGTAGGTGCAAGGAATACCAACCATAACCATGAATGCGGATTTTAGAGCAGGACCAAAAGCAGATTCTACATTCATATTTTGCTGAAACATAGAGGGTAAACTGTCCAAAAATGCATCGACTACAGTTCTCGAGTCAGACAAGTTGACAAGAAGATCGTCAGGCAATGGAATAAATATATCATCTAGATCTGAAACAACCATCATTTGAGGCTGCATTAAAGATGACTGTCACCACGAGAAATTTAACATTTATCAGCTGGTTGCCAGATTAGTTGGACAAATAACAAAGTGCACCAACACTCACTGTAATTGCAAATCACTTACCTTCATGTTGTAAAAGTGGATTGTACTGTCATAAGTGATAAACCCAATCTGTGTTCTTGGGAAGCCAGGTAAGTCATCCAAGCAAGATTTAACAGTTTGAGCTACTACCTGCAAAACGGAAAAGGTCAAGACAAAACAGATTGTGCTTATGCATGCCTTAACTCAAACCAAAACCTACACGAAGAACTTAGAAGTTGATATAGTTCTAAACAAAATCAGGCACTCATGCTCCCATGCAGTAGTGATAAGCTCCATACTTGAATTACCAAGAATAAGGTGCAAAAAAAAAGGTGTCAAGCAATCACGCCTCTGATTTTTTAATGAAGATCACAATCGAAATGCTAAGCTTTAAAAAACCAATTTTTTTTATAAAAAAAATTAACAACCAAAAAGTCACTTTAAAAACACAATCTTGTCTTATCCAGTTGCACAAAAATCTTACTAATACTCATTTCTTTATTCACTCTGTTTCAAATAATCATAATTACACCTGAACATCTTGGAAATATGTGTTCAGCTCCTGAGTAAGGCCTAAAGCATATTAGTTAACATAAATCCTTCATTTTAGTCAACAGAACATGTCAAAACAAAAAACCAGCAGTCACTGAGAATGATCATATAATTTATTCCATAAAATCAAAGAATTGTGAACGGTAAGTACATTTGCATTCTGGCAGCTGATCCCAAAATTGATTGCATAACATATCTCCGAACGTTCTATTCAAGTAAATACATGAGTATGCACCAGACACAACACCGTACATGCCTCATGGTTGAGATATCTTTTCAACATGTATTAAAATGCCATAAGTCATTCATAGGAGACAATGCATTGCTAAGCTGGAAAGGCATACCTCAACCATACCACTCTGAACTGCAGACATCGAAACATCAATGAGGAAGAAATACAGTGGTGGCATAGGTGGCCGCATCATGTAGTCAGTTGGAGCAACAAACTCCACACTACCCCTTGTGAGCTCAGGTCTCTGGTCCAAGTCAACTCTTCTGCCAGTTGCGTCTAAATGGGAAAAATATTCACCTGGAACTGAAAATGAGAATAATAACATGTACAATATTAATATCATGTATGTTGGCAGATACATAATGTAAAACAATGAAAACACTGCAAAATGTAGAAATATAGCAGCAGCAAAAATATAAATTTTGAGAACAAAGTTATATGCCCACAAAGAGAGAAAACATTAAGTATGAAGCTAGCACAGGTCATATGTCATCATATAGTAAACAAATAAGGAGTTATGCATCAGCCAAAAAACACACACTTGTCCTAAATTGCAGGCAGTCCCAAAATCAAAGAATACCAGACATCAAACAAGAGACATGAGTGATGAGGTAAGAATACCTAATAATTGCATTCTCTAAGATACAAAGGACCAATATATATTCTGAATTACGAGGACAGGAGCTCCACCTTATCTATGTATAACCAATTAAAAGCAATTATATACACACATAAAAAAAATAAATAATGACTTCAAAGAGCTGCCAACTATTGCATAAATAGTTGTATTATTCCAGGCACAAAGGACCAACATACAAAACCTCCAATTGCATAACCAATCAAAAGCAATTAGAAAGACATAAAACTAATAAAGTATGAATCCAAAGAGCTGTGAACTATTGCATACAATTAAGTTAAACAGTATCTTGTCAAACCATTTGAAGGCAATAACAGCAAATTCAGCAGCCAAAAGAACCTTCAAAGAGCTGCTCATCCAGAAAACATAAGAATTAAATTAAAAATTATCGGATTAAAAGCCTAATGCTCCAAATACTTTACAAATGTGTCTTTCCAAGCTTTAGTTTTCAATTCATTAGACAACAATTATTGTAAGTCAAATTGAGCTAGGAGAAAATCAACACAATTCCCAATCAAAACAAAGTTCTATAAGTAATGATAGCAATAGAGAGAAGAGAGTCCTTTTGATGTACCATCATTAAGTAGAGAGCAGATATTGCAGCGCCACTTTCTTCCTGCATCAGTAAAGGCTATATATGGATTCACATAAGTGCGACATCTTCTACAACGGATGATGCCACTTTTACCAAAATTAATTACTGGAACCTCATCCTGAACAGAAAAAAGAATGGCAATATGGAAGGAAGATAATAAGAGTTCTTATAAACTGAAATTCTAGCAAGACTAAATTGAAATTCAACTGGAATTTGCAGACACTAACCCCATCAGGAGCTTCAGCAAGGGGACAAACAACTGCTCCAAGAGGCAAATGCCACCTTGAAGCCAAGGATTGGGAATTTGGCATGGCACTAGTGGTAAGACGCAAATATCTAGTATTACAATTCACGGAGTATGCCTCACCCAATGACGTTGACTCCATATCACCATCCAATGGCCTTGGCAACGCCTTTGCATCAATTCCAGGATCTATTGAGCCAGGAACAGACCCAATAGATAGGGAGTTGAAATCTTCTGCCAAACTATGGATGCCACCAGTAGGAGGCATATAACCCGGATGTTGGAGTTGATCTGTTGAGCCAAAATGGGTAGCCATGGGCGGAGCTTGACCATAGCCTCCTTGGTATAAAACAGATGGAGTTGATGCCATGGTTGCACCAGGGACATTACTTCCTTGTTGAGCTTGAAAAGGGGATTGCAAGGGGGTTGGTTGAGAAACAGCATTGAATTGCTTTGCATAACCAAGTAAAGGTGGTTGAGATGTAATCATGGAAGTGGGATAAGATGACACTGTTGGAGGAAAAGATGGCTGAAAATTAGGCCTTGGTTGAAAAAAAGATGAATCTGATGAAGGCTGAGGAACATTTGCACTTGTTGGTGGAGATCCCATTGGCACTGAAGGAACCTGGCTTTGACGGAAAGAGGGTGTGGAAGCTACTTGGCCCACAGGTGGTTGAAATGGTAGTTGCCCAACTGGTGGAGCTTGAGGTGTAGAGGAATATTCTGGCATCGGGAAATTTCGGTAGACTCCAATAGTGGGTGGCACATTGGATGGTAGTGGATAAGATGAAGATGGATCATGAAACCTGAGAGGCTGGATGGGTCTAAATCTAGGGGCTTCTGATCCAATGGCCGGTCGGGACACTAAAGAAGGTGCGACAGTTGGGTCAGGAACTGACAAAGTAGGTCTAAATCCAGTGGCTTCTGATCCAACGACAGGGCCAGAGGCTGAAAATGGTGTTACTGTTTGAGGCGTTGGAGCAAAGGGTGTGTTAGAAGCTGTTATGGGAAAACTTGGACGGCCAGGATTTTCAGTCCCCATGGCTTCGAAAACAACTTTTTCTAAGTGGTACAACTATGTTTCCATAGCTTAACATGCCAAAACAAGGTTGAAAACAATAGTAATTGTTAGAACTAGAAGAGTACCTTAGGATTAGCAGATAAGGTTTATATCATATATTTCCTTAGCACCAGAACAAAACGATTTTTGCAACTTTTATCTCAAAAGACTAAGAGCGGTTATTTTACAAGAATAGCTATAGTTCCTTATACATGTATTCTCAAGATATAAGCAAAAAAAGTTATAGACTATTTAAAGTTGTTTCATCACCTCTAAGACACATAGAAGGTTAAAGAAATGGCCCACAAAAAAGTAATTTGAAAGGTACCAACATGGCCTTTCAAGCTCAACTCCCACCATTCAACAGCATACAATCTTCTTTACAATCATCAAAATCTAGAATAAACCTTTGAAAATAAAGACATACAAATAAACTGTATGATCTAGTCCCATGGAATTTTCTGTTTCTCTCGAGCATCCCAAGAGTATAGACAGCAATAACCTATATAAACTTCTTCCTTCCTATCCAATACATCAGAGCCAGTCTCACAATTATGGTTTTCTATTTGATAGAACTTGAAAGTAATCACAACGTCATAATTATTCCCTGACAGAACAAAGTTTCATAGCATGAAATAAAGAAAAACCCAAACCAACCAAATACAATATGGCAGAACAATTGCAAGAGTAGCACATGTACCTATTCTGAATCTAAAATTTTGTTCTAGAAACCATCTAGAAATACGTCAACAACCCCTACGTATTCAAAGTAAACATTCACAAACCCCCCAAAAATGGAAAAGAAAACCAAAAGCAACTATTAACAATGAGTTTCGGCCAAAGCAGTTACGTAAATCCAGCTATCTACCTTCCAATTCAGAATACATTATAACAAGTCCGTCAATAACTTCAGATTGCTCTACGGCAAGCAAGTTGCTCATTGAATCATAAAAACTTAAACACTGAATGAACTAAGCAATATACAACAACAAGCACACCCGCAAATCAACAAGTCAAGAGTAAACGAACAAAATGAATTGCAATACCTCCGGCCACGAGTCGGCAACCAAGATATCAATTCTCCCTTAAAATAACCACCAGTATAACTTGACCATAGCGTAGGGTGTAGGAAACGAATCGTAGGCGATCAATACCCTAAGGATTTACAAGAAAAGCAGGAATCAATCTAGCAATTAGGGGAGAATAAAACCCTAGATCAGATCATATTGGAGAAGAAGAATAAACTTAGAACACACTGACTGACGACAGCACATACCTTATGCACTCACTTTCTCTGCTTCGCTGCTCCTTCGAATGGTCGCTACGTCCGACCCATTCGCTTGCCGCATCGGATTAGGTATCGGATTAGATTTTAGTACGATATTATACCCGTATTGATTAATAATGAGTATCGTTTTAAGTAATTTTTTATAAGGTGTTTGGAAATCTTTGAATTTAATTCATTAACGAATTGAATTCAATTACATTAATGAGATTGAATTGAGATTGAATTGAATTCAATTTATACTGTTTGAAACAAACCCAATAATATTATAAATGAATTCAATTACACCGTTTGGAACATAATCAAAATGAATTCAATTATTTCATATGATACATCTACCCTTGACTAAAAAATAATCTTATTAAAAAAATCAAAAGTTTTGAAGTAAACATATGCTTCCATGCCATACCTGCATATGGTTTTGCTATTTTTTTAATGTGATTTTTAGATTTTTTTATTTTTAGTTTTATTTTTTAAATAAAAAACTATTTAATTTTTAATGTTACTTTAGTATTTTTTTCTGATGATAATTATATATTATATAAAAATTAAAGATAATTTATTTTTAATCAATTAAATTTATTTTAATCT
>JANITX010000005.1:35191868-35202418 GCA_027564395.1 Erythroxylum ulei
ACTAATTTTTTCCTTTTGACTTTTGGCTATTTTTACACGAGTTGGAAGTTTTAACCGTACAAACATCTATCTGCTACTTTGTTTTGACTTAAAATTAATGAATAGACTACCATTTCGGCTCATGATTTCATTGCCTGGTTTATGGAATTTTAACAGCTGCTGTTATAATCAGTCAAATAAATTGAAGCTACCACCTTCTATAACTAACAATAAATGGTCCGCATGCAGCAATTAAAAACAAAAGCAATCCCCTTTTCTGAGAAGGAAGATACTGAAATTCCTGACCAAGTCTTCATCAAAGGGCTTGCTGGGTTCAAGGGAAGCTTCAGGCCTGTAAATTGTTAGAGAACTAAAGTAGTGGAGATACGTGAAGCCAAAATTTTAACTGGCATAACTGATAATGGAATATTATTTACAACAAAGCCCCAACAGAAAAAGGCAAGTTAGGCAATATAGCCGTTCCTCACTAGTGGCGTCGAGATAAAATAAAAGGGACTGCAACATATTATACAGATTTCATGAAGGAGAACAAGTCTTTGATTAAAGTAGTCACTAAAGCCACAACAAAAAGTAAACAGGACCGACCAGCATGAATATGAAAAGGGCAACAACTTGCAAGTAGTTTGTGAAAGACAACATGCATTATTTCAATTTTTTCCAGCTTATAATCTCTTTCTGGTGTGTCTAAACAAATCCTGAATGGAGACCACCAGTTATTGGGTCCCTCTTCATAATATCTCCTTAGCTTTAGCAACTGGGAGAGACCTGACAAACAAATTCCACAATCTGCAAGATAAAAACTTCCTCCCAAAATCTTGACAGTCTTAAAGAAGGCACAGATATTACCAACCTTTAGTAGTTGGTGTATCAAGAGACACTCATAACCAGAAACCTTTAGTTGCCAAAACGATGTAGAAAGAGAAACAAGTCTTCCCATCTACTCAAATTGAAAGTCTATTTTTCTGGTAACATTGACGTCTTTTCTGACGTCCAACGAGAGGAAATTTAACTCCAAACATAATAAAGCTACAAGAAACTAGTAAAGTAATAGCTTCAGCACTTCCAACTAGGAGAGAAAAAGGACACCTTTGTTTCAGTTGCAGTAGCAATATATAATAAAATCATATATTCCAGATTGAGGAACGTCACATCTTTGACTAAGTTAATTAGACAAATAGAAAGTAATTTCAAATAAATAAATACCAGAATTTGCAGGACTACAAAAATCCTTTTGGTGATGAGAGTAGAGGAGCATTTTCATCTTATCTTTCTATAAGCTAAATATAGGATAATAATCCTAGTCATGTTTGAAGAAAAAGACATCAATGGCCAGTTCAAGAATGCCATTTAAATAACATATCCAGTTCCTGCGTTATGGAAATATAGCAGCACAAACAGCAAGTAAATATTTATGGAAATTTCATTTTATGCAATCTAGTCCTAGAACCTATCAAACAGGTGTCACATGCCATTCATTCAGGTAATGTCCAAGGAGGGGTATCAAAAGTTCCCAAAGGACAAAGCTTCAGCTTCGGATTGAGGACAAACAAATCTTATCCGTAATGACTGGTGAAATTGAATAGGCTTCAGGACTGACAAAATTCCAGACAAACTACAGCTAAAAAAAGCTGTAATCTACTAAGTGTTTTCCAGGCATGTAGGGACCAGCAACGCATATGCAAAATGCCTATTTTTATTTTATTACTTTTCCCGAATATACCTGTGACATTTTAAATATTTCTTTTGGTATTATACAGATCACTCATCACAAGAAATATAGGTCAAACGAATCTCAGATCTTCATGAGAAAATGGTGCACCGGAATAAAACCATTATGTTTCCTTTACAAGTTTGAGGAGAGAACATATTCGGTATTGTAGCAATGAGTATGCAATTTATGAACTGTCTTATATTGCAGTAGGAAGAACTTACAGCAGTTAGTACAGCTCGAACCCTTGCATTGTACTTGTATTGATCTTCGGTTGCAATACACCAGCAATGGTTTGGTAATAATTGGACAACACAGTATAGAACTCAATAATATCTAACTATAAACATAATGTTCATCTATGTACCGATACAACTAATAAAGACAACATATCAAGGCAAGCACCTTAGGGGCACTATTTTCTCCCATGTTTTGCTTTATAGCATGTCCCACAGCATAATTATGAAAAAGGATAAGCAAAAAATTAAAGACCATGGGGCAGCCAAATTATAAATTACTACCCTGAATTTCACTCTCCTTCCCTTCACAATTTGTCACTGGTTGAAATATGCCATCATTTGTTTTCCTTTTAAAGCCACATATCATCACTAAAATGGTCATGTAAGGTCAGCATACTAGAGCATGAGCTGCACAAAAATAATTGAATTAATGACATATGATCATGAAAACTAATAAATTCCAAACACAGAAATCAGCAGAACACCAAATTCAAAATGGGTAGCAAAACAAGACAATTTGCTTACCAGATGTTCAAAGTAATTTGCATGTCAGAGCTTCAACTCAAACTTGCATGATAATGTTTGCAAAATCAGCCATATGGTTGGCTAAGTTAATGCAGAGATATTGATGTTCTATATTCACTGGGGCCGAAGATAATCATGGTCTTTCATATTTATTTGCAAACTCTTTCAGTAACAATTGCTGCCGAAATGCTAAATACTTATCTACACTCGTTCCTGCCCAGCTCTGACAGAAACATTCATCAGTTGGAACTAGTGAACTCAGAGGAAAAGGCCCCTTTGGAGCTTTTTTCAAGGAAACCAAGAATCTATGTCGAGGGCGAATTCTCTTGTTCAAAGACAAGCTCAAGTACATAGGGTATTTAGTCAAGGACTGCACTTCATTTCGAAGCTCATTAATCAAGTACATATATTTCGGTTTTAGATTGTCCTCCAGTGACAGAGAGAATACCTGAATAACATAGAAAATAACATGATTCAACAGAAAGGGGGAAAAATGATATAACAAAATAAGGAAAAGGTAAGTATAGTCCAATCTCTCATGGTAACATGTTGGGAACATTGCATTGGCTTGATCCTTTTAGTAACTACGGGAGGACTTACCACAAGAGTACATAATTGTACAAACTTCCTAAATTAAAAATATTGCGGAAATAAACTACTTTCAAAGATCTCAGGCAGAGGAATTTCAGTATGAGTAGCAATAAAGCACATTTGTAGCAAGTAAATTTAACCTGGGTAAGGCTAGTCAAGACTTTCAAGATGTCTGAATTGCACATCCCAATATTCCGCAGGAAATTGATCCTAGGCAATAACCCGTTGTCTATGCTGTAATGTAGAAGTTGGGGATGTTTCATTACCATCTTTACTACACTATCCCTGGATGCTCCCAGCTCCTTTGAAAGAAAAATATGGCGAACATTCCATGCTATGTCTATTCGTTGAACAAGGATTTGGGGACTCAGTTGCACGACTTTTCCTACACTTTTTTCATCAATGCCAACCTCTTCCACCAAATATCTGACAGTTGGTTTCAATGAATTTTCAACACTGTACGAAAATAGGGAAGGAGCAGTAGCAATTATCTGTCCAATTTTGAAGGATGGAATGCCTAAACCTGTCAAAAATGCCACATGGGACTTCAAATTGTTCTCAACTGTATATTCCAGAATTTGTGGCTGCCTCAGAAGAATTTTTCTGATATCTTTGTGCCTGACACCAGTACTCAATAGATACTCCAATCTTTCCCGTGCAGAATATACATTTATTTGGAGGGCTGGCATGTGCCTCTGGTACATGTGTTTAAAATCCGTTTCCTTAAGCCCAAATGTGCTTAAATAATCAAGAAGAGGGATCCATCTGTTATCTAGATCAATTTGTTCATATAAACCTTCATATTTATTAGTAGGTTTCCTTGCAACAAGCTGCAGGAAAAAAAAATTATGAGCACTTTTTGGCAGCAACGGAACAATTTAAACAATGAATATCAGCTCATAATGCACCTTTCTTTTCTCTTCAATATCCAAAGAATCAGCCTCTTTCTTTTTGTTTTTTACAGGGTAAGAATTTCCACGCTTTTCTTGGGTGCTCCTGCCAGTATTTGTACTCGTATGTCCATGGCTGCCTGAAACAACAATTTTTTGCATCAGACATTCTCCCAGTTGTCATCAAACCTTGTCAAAACTTCAGAGCATACCCTCTTTTGCATTTGATTTTCTTTTAGACTCAAATGTCTTGCCATCAACTTCAAATTCTACTGGTTCTGCAAATCCGTCCTGAGGACATATCACAGTGCTTAAATGCAGTTTAACCAGAGAACAAAAATGGAAATAAATAACATTAAGCCAGAAAGATGTAGGAACATGATAAATGCATGGCTAATAACAACTAAAACAATCACCCACCAACTTGAAAAGTAGTGAAATTGAGAAACAGAAGGTTAAAAAAAAATAGCAATCCAGAAAAAAAAGCATACTAGGATTATTCAAAAGGTTGCAGAAACATAAAGTAGTATCCATGTACGCTAACACACATGCTAATAGATTCCTGCTCAATCCGAGCGCATCCTTGCCAACGAGTTAGCAATGTATTAGCTACAGAACAAGCTACGGTAAAAAATCTAATCTATCAAGACCCAACCCGATAATCTTGAGAAAGTTCTCGGATATAACATAAAACAAGAACTTTATAGTATCCTACCTATTTACTTAAAAGCTCGTACAAGCCAACTTTGCCAACATCAAATACGCTATAAGCGAAGTTAAAGACAATTTCTCATCCATCGAACCAGAAATTCAAAGAAGAACAAGAAAAAACAATAAGTATTTTGTTCGTCACAATAATATATAGCCCCTTTTCTATGTTATACCACACATAGAAGTCATAATTCTTGTAAGCGACTCCCAGTTTCAGTAGGCAGCCACTAAACGCTCTTCGGAAGCTTACTGAATACTGTCACGTCTACCAGTACTTAAAAACAAAATTCAGAAACCCTTGTGGAAAAGAAGATAAATTCAACCCTTTACTGAAAAAAAAATGAATATGAAGTTCATGGAGTGATTATAATGAAATTAAACGAAAAAAGTGTTCTATTTTCGTGCAGAGAATCCTTGAACTCACGTTCAACAGCCAATCATCGTCTAGCAAGCCATCATATTCCTCCTCTTCGTCTTCTTTGTCCTCCTCCTCCTCACTTTCATAGGGATCGCCGTAACGTGACTTACGGTTTGGCTTCAAAATATAAGCATTGGAGTGAGTGGATAAGACCACAACTCTACTCTTTTCTCCTCCTCTCCCTAGCCTATTATCACTACCCACTAATCCAGTTCGTGGTTGTGATAGAATTGCGGAATGAAAGTAAAGAATACTGTTCAATGAGTAGAGAGAGGAAGAAACTGCCATGTCCAGAGAAGAAGGGAGACACCTGAGTGAGAGGCAGAGTATGGATAGGGTAGAGTGAGAAAAACAGGGATGTAGAATATTCCCATAAGCCCTAAACCACTAGATTTATATTGTCAACATAAAATATCGTATGAATGATTCTTTCTCCTTAATGAATAACAGTGACAAGTTGTTTTAATTTCCCCCTTTCTTGAAGAGAAGTTGAATGGACAAAAAGCAAAGAACTTTGCTGCTAACAATCGTAATTTGTATTAACCAGAGAGACCAAGAAATCTGTTGCTTTATTCTATGCTGTAAATTTGTGAAATTTAAGGAAGGAAGTAAGCAAATGATAGAAAGAAACTTGTGTGGAAGGCAGCGAACCAGCCATCCCAAACAAACTAGATGTGGTTTATGAAAGTTGGAAGATCTTCTTCACCTTCTACTCAGATTTTCAATAAAATTTCAAGTGTTATCCATCAAGGGTCATGGTTTCACCAGAAAAAGGAACAGCAGCCATCAGAGATGTTTCTGCTTCAGCTAATCCCAATCAAGTTGTTGTACGAGTAAGAAATTATTATCGCATGTTCTACAACTTGAGCTTCTTATCATACGATATACGCTTGGTTCTTTTCAAGTAAGTGCTTTTGCTATCCAAACGCTCCTCCACCAATTGACCACTCGTATCTATTTTCCTATGCACTTAAATGGTCCTTTCATTGCTTGATAAACCATTTCTATGTTCTATGTAGTGGGCAGCACTGCAATAGCCCAAGTCACACAACATTTTAATTTTGTTATTGATATTATTATTATTATCTCTACCAACAGTTACTTTCATTATAAATACTACATGAAAGATATATTGTACAAAGAAAAATAAACATAAACTATATAATTATATATGATATGGTGTTAAACTCAAAATCAATTTCTTGAAAAATATACATTGAACATATGAAGTCACTAAAATTATGTAAATATTGAAATATAATTAATAAACATTTTTATATGTATGTTAATTCATTATATTCTCATGTCCAAAGAAAAAAGTGTGTTGATATTATTTATTATGTTATAACAATTGATTCTAAAGTATACTTTATTTGTATGAAATATTTTGTGTATGAATCAAAAGGTATATCAGACAGATAAGAGATTGACCCTTTCATATGAAAAATACCTCTAATATTTATAATAACAACAAACATTTTGTTATTGTTATTATTATTGTTAATGTTTTTCTTCGCGTCAAAAGGTTATATGACATTCCAACCAAGCATCTTAATAAAGACATGGTCTAGTTGAGTAACCGAGAGATATTCATCACAAATGTTTACCTTTGCGTCAAAAAGCTAGATTCATGCTAATAAAATTAACAAAAATAGTGTGTTGTTTAATAAATCCTACTGATCTTGTGAATAGCATGATTTCTTATGAAAAGCTGCTTAAGGATAGTTATAATTTTGATTGACCGAAAAATTATCAATGTGGGTGTGTAAGTGATAAAGTGAATGAGTTTAACATTAAAGTCTTGATTAGTACGCATATTTAGTTTGAAGTACTTAGACACAAATTTCACAAGTTAATAAGTGAGAGCAACTTGAAGGATCATGTTTGTAATTAAATTTGTTCCATGAAGTTTAATGTCATTGTCCTATTATTGCATATGTGTATGTGTTGTGTTTTGTTTTGCTTGTTTTGTCTTCGCTTGAGGATAAGCAAAATTTTTAATGTGGGGATGTTGATAGGGGCAGATTGGATAACGTTTTAGTGGGTAGTTTAGTATGTGTTTAATTGTTAAATTGAATGATTAGTGCATGTTTAGGTTAGGATTGTGTTATTTAGTTAGATATTTGTGTTTTGAGTGTTTTATAAGTTAGAGCATGCTATTGATCTTAAATTTTGTCTATTTGAGGTGCCTTGATGTATTTGTTAGTGTTTGAGATCAGATATCAAAAAACGAAGAAGATTTGGGGGAAGCCTGGCAATAGATCCAGGCCCACGATCGTGGCATATGTGTATGTGTTGTGTTTTGGTGTGTTTTGCTTTGCCTATGGGCCACGATTGTGGTTTGCGTGATAGCAGACGCGTATCAACTTCGAAAACTCAACTTTGTGGAGTTATTTTGGACTTTTTGGACCCGAGTAAAACTTAGATTTTACCCTAAATAGAAAAGACTACAGATAGGGAAAAAAATCTAATTTTTCGTGAGCCTCCATCTGCCCTTCTGAGAGAGAACACAAAGAAGAGAGAAGAAGGAGAAAAGGGAGAGGAGCATCTGCAGCTACTGTCCAGCCACTCTAACCCAGTCATTTCAAGTTCCTTCTTACTTTCTCTTGTTTATCTACTTCATCTTGATGTATGACTTGGGTTTGAGAATGTTGAACATGTTTTTAATGATGTTCTAAACTCCTTTAGGGATTTGTTCTTGAATCAATGTTAAAATGATTTCTTTTGATATTAATACATTGGGTATTGCGATTATTTGTTGTATTTGCATGCTTTGGTAACAAATCAAGAGAGTGAACTGATAGCAAAACGATTAGATTGGGTCATGAGAGTTAAACAATATGATAGATCACGCAAATAATGAAATTAGTAATTTATATGAAGAGAGATCTCATGTGAAGACCTGATAGTCTATTAGAGGGCTTAATATCTAATTGGATGTGTGAGCTTTTTGTTAATTGAGAGATTGTAAATTTCATAATTCAATTAAGGTTTATGATTTAGGTTTTAATGATTATAACTCAAGAGAAAGTAACTTACCCTTCGAAAGTCTATGACCGATACTGAATTAACTCAAAAGTAATCGTGTTAGCATTTGATAATAGGATAAATCTCCCTTCTCATAATTCTTTGATCTTGTCTTGTTGCGATATCTCAATTGTTAAGTGGTTGTGCTTCATTTTGATCTACCTTTGTTAATTTCGGAATTTTATTTTCATTCAACCCCTACTTGATTGTTTAATTTTCTGTTTATCTTTATTTTCATTTAAATCACGTTTTTACAACTTTAGACAAAGTTAGAATTCAATTAGTTCACTAATTCCTCGTAGTATCGACACCTCAACTAAGCTTACGGCTCGTGCACTTGCGGAACATTGAAGGTTTGTAAAACTTGCTCAACAAGCTTTTAGCGTTGTTGCTGGGGAATTAGTTAAGCCTTTTTGAATTCCTTTGTTTTAAGGAATTATTACCCTTTCTTGTGATTGTGGTACCCAATCATACAAATTTAAAAAATAGAAAGAAAGAGAAGGAAGTTTGGGCGCAAAATAGAAGACACATCAATTTGGACATCACAAGGCAACTATGAGGGATCCAAAAGCTTAAATACCCAGAAGAGATAGAAAGAATGATGATGGAGGAAATAAATCACAGAGAGCAAAGGACCCTTATGGACATCACGAGACTAGAGTTCAATGCCTATCATCAAGGAATTACACAATTATCAGTGCATGCAAATATATTTGAGATCAAACCAGCACTACTGAGCATACATCAAACCAATGTGCAACTCTATAGGTTAGCCAATGAGGATCCCAATGCTCATTTGGCTAATTTATTAGAGATTTGTGACACATTCCAATATATTGGGATATAGGAAGATGCTGTTAGGATAAGGCTCTTTTCCTTTACACTTAAGGATAAAGCTAGGGTGTGGTTGAATTCTCTCAACCCAACCAATGTCACAACTTACAAGCAGTTGGAGTATGTTTTTCTAGATAAGTACTTTCCTCTAAAGAAGACAACAAAACTGATAAAGAAAATTATCAATTTCCAGCAAAATGATAGGGAGTCTTTATATGAAGCGTAGAAGCGGTATAAGGAGTTGCAAAAGAGTTGCCCTCATCATAAACTACCCAACAAATTCCTATTACAAACCTTCTATAATGGAGTTAATCCACCCACGAGAGGTATTATAGATGCAACTACTAGAGGATCATTTATGAGGAAAACAGTTGAAGCAATATATGATCTATTAGAAGGGATGGCGTACAATAGTTGTCTTTGGACATCAAAACAAAGAAGATAGCAGTCAACCTTTTGGGTCCCAAAAGGAATGATTACTGTAGATTCAGTGACAACATTGCAGACTGAGACTGACAACCTAACCAAGCAATTGAATAGCTTGAAAGTCACCTTTTCCTATCTATTCAAAGCAATTCAGTATAGGTTCATGTTATGTGGGCAAGAGAGCCATATCACAGCTAATTGCTTCCTAGTGGAAAACAATAACGTGCAACAATTCAACTTCAATGAAGCACAAGTTGGTCGAGGAAGTCATTATTCTTATTTGAACAAGTACAATCCGGAGTGGCAAAACCACTCAAATTTTTTTTGGTCTCACAATATAAATACTCAATTGGGAAATCAAGACCTATTAGGATTTTGGCAAGATGAGTTCAATTCATGGGGTTCTAAATTGGACAAGATCATCGATAAGCTCATGAACATGGATGAAGCTCATAAGAGGCTAAACAGGAAGTTTGAGTAAGTAACAGAAGACCATGCCTCTTCTATTCACAATCTAGAGGTTATGAGACTGATTTCTAGCGAATTTTGTAAGAGAAGTGTGAAAAACTTTTTGAGCATCATGGAAATACATTCAAGAGAGTAATGCAAAGTTATCACACTTAGGAGTGGGAATGAGCTAGAAACACTAGCTGAAGACAAGCTGAATTTACACTTAATTCAAGTGAATTTACACTTAATTCAAGTAAATCAAGAGCGGTATCTAGCAACACATTATGACCCCTAATTGATCAGGAAGTCAGTGGTTTGACTACGAACCCTTCCATATGCAATGTTGCTATGCAATTCGTCCTTTCACCATCTATACCCCACTTGGTTCAGAGTATGGTCAAAGTGTTGGACCCCGAACTTTTCTTGAAATTTTTGAAGTGTAAATTGACATTAAATGAGGAATTTGTGGTGAATCATTTATGTGCAAAGAAAAAGAAAATTTAAGAATGTGAATTGTTATATGAGATTAAGATAGGTGAAATATGTTTATGATTACTTATGGCCTAAAATGGTGTTTTAAGTTTAAATGAAATTGATAGTGAATAAATTGTTTTGAATGGTATTGAAAAGCAAGAAATGAATAATGAAAGTGTTAGAATTTGGAGAATTAAGAAAGTTTGACTTTTTGGGATGAATAGTAGTAGAGTTGACTTTTTGAGCTGAAATCTTTG
>JANITX010000005.1:35243199-35260792 GCA_027564395.1 Erythroxylum ulei
TAATATTATTAATTATTTAATAAAATTTATTATATTAAATATTACTATATCCTGTTTAATATATTAATATTATGATTTGGTCAGAGTTGATGTTAAGAAGAATTATTGAGGGTATATTAGGTAGTATGTATTTATTAGTTTACGTTTCATCCTAAACCCTCCGAATCGGAGGTTTCTTATTTTCACTGTTTAAGATGGAATGAAACGTAACATGAAACCTTCCGCTTCCATCCCATTCTATTATAAAACTTTCAAACAAACGATTGAAGTGTGTTATGTTCCATCCCATCTCATTATTAACCCTCAAACCAAACAGAGAAGGGGCCATACCTACGTCCAATCTTATTACATTCTCATAATCGTGCTGAAAAATAACCCAACAAATTAGCTTTTACTCTACTTAACTTTCCTTAACTAATGACTTGAGTTATTTTTAGGGTCTATTCAATCAATATCCATAAACTTGAAAAATTAGCAACGAAGAAAACTGGCCTTTAGTTGACTTGCAAAATTTTTCTTTTTTTAATTATTAAAGCACATATGGTTGAGTTTGCTTGAATGCTCCAGCGACATGTGAAAGTCTTTTTTCGTTCACTAAGCATTTACCTTTTCAGGAGGCAAATTAAAGTCTTCTATTTCACTCTCAAATTTGAAAACTACTGCCAACGACTTTGATTCTTATGCAGACATTGATGATACAGATAAAGGTAGATTTTGCCGCACATTCCGTTTGTCAAGGTTTGACAAAAACCCAGTTCTTGTCTTGCTTTATAAACTACACGTGTGACATTAGCCTTCTTATTAATTTCCTCTATAAAAGATTTTTCATTTTTTGGTTTGGTTTTAGACGTCCTCTTGTTGAAAATAACCATAAATACTCCAAAAGATCTCAAATTTCCAAATTAATGATCTCAAACTTAACTAATGAATATGTCATCTGCTATTAAGTTGTCCATTGTTATGATTTGGAATGTGTTTGACTGGAAATTTAAAGAAAGTCTTCATGGTGTTTTTTTAATATTGTATCAGTTGACCTCTGGTTAGAGGAGGCTCTTACGAAATTTCAAATTTTGACATGACGTTTATTAGATCATTTTGTTGACTTGAATATGTCTTCAGGAATTAAAGTTTTAACTTTCTTTTTTAAATGTTTAAGACCTAAATGCCTATAGCATCTTCATGATGCCATCCTTCGGTTGAGTTTATTGTTTCCTGTGATCTTGCTTTTCTTTTTGCTTTTTAATTCGTAGCATAGGTTGGAATTGGATCACAAAACATGTACACAGAGACATGATGAAGTTAGTTGATTCAATAGAAGCTAAGGAGAGGACACACAATGTATACCAGTTTGACATGTATGCAGCCATCAATGCAAAAGAAGGGAAAGGGTTAGATAATTCCACCAAGTACTTGACTCTCTAACAACCCTTATTATAATAAGACCAAGTTTTGTAGCTTATATGGGTAGGTACTTAGACTTGTAACAACTATTATTACTGCGCATAAAATTCTATGTTCTATTCTATTCTATATAAATACGTGGATAAAATTTAATGAAATATAATAGAAATATTATAACCGAAACAAAGAATCTGATTTTTTATTAACTTAGTTGGGTCTTTAAATGTATGAATTAATCACATCAATGAAAAGATATTTATTGAAACTTTATGTTTTTTTTTTGGAACTAGAAACTTTATGTTTTTGAACATAACTTTATGTTTTTTAGTTCATACAAGTTGATGCATTATTTATTACTACTGAGGACTAACCACTTGTTGTGTTCCACTTGCACTTGAAGGGTCTTTTGTTTTTTTGTTCCTAAATAAAGGACAAGGACTCCGTTTAATGTAATGAGTGGCACTGGCAGAAGTGTAGTTTTGAGGGTTTGAACAGGTTAATGCAGAGAGCAAGGTTGTTGGAACAGGTGCGTTCGTTCCATGTTCCATCTCAGCTTATAGCTTTTGAATTTCAACCAAACAAGCACAATAATTCAACCATCGACAAAGTGCAGATTAATGTTTGAAGGTACGCCTTGGATCCAAATATATATATATATATAAACGACTCGCAGCTATCTTTAAGCAAGATTCCTCCTGTTTGCTGCTGTTAAATTCATTTCCTTAATGAAAAGATTTGGTGTATTCAGTACTTTTTGTATATGGTGAGCTGGTTCCTTATTTTCCTTAGCTTTGAGATACAGTTGCAGTTGAAAGTTTCTGATTTTCGGGTGGAGTTATGATCTTTGGAAGTGAGTGAGATGGTGCCAAATCTGTGAAAAAGTGAGATCTTGCTTTTCCGAGTGGATCATTAGCTTTGAAGTTTGTTTGTAGCCTTATAGTCATTACGAATGCTCGATTATCTCTCTGGACAAAATGAGAAGTAGAAAGAGAAGAAGTTCGAATCCTTTGTTTCGAGAATTTCATTTGGTATCGGAACTTCGTTTCTTATAACTGAAGTATTAAAGTATTATATTGGGGCTACTTGGCTGCCAAAAGTTGAAGTACCCTTTTCCGGAGAATCCATTTTTGTTATTAGATGAACTGAATTTTCATACTTCTTCATCTCTAGTTTTCGATCTAAATTGAGACGTACGATACATTTCAAATATTTTTCATCTCCTTTTGTTCTTCTTCTTTTCTGTCTTACCATTGCATGTTCACCGTGGCTGTGTACACATGTTAAGTCTTCAATAGCCATTGAGGTGAAAGTGAAACTCTGTTGCCAGTGGCTTGTGTTAAGGTCTAATTGGTAATTACATTAGGAAAAACGTTGTTATTTGATGTCGCAAACTAAAATTCTGGGAGAGGGGTGAGGAAAAGTTCGGTGCTTTAAGCTTCTAGTTGTAAGTTTCTTTAAGGATCTGTTCTTACTTATAAGAAATTGCAATTGCTCTGTTCAACAATTGGGACATGTTTTTGCAAGGTTACTTTCCTCTATCTTGTTCTATTTGTTGGTTGCTATATATTGTTCCATTAATATTATCTTCTCTACTGCTCTTACTGTTCTAGCAGATTGGATCCATTCACTAGTATGCCAACTATAACAAGAAGATTTTGTTTGTAATTTATGAGAAGATGGAGTTTCTGCGACTTGAATTTGGTGACATTCAGTAGAACAGAAGTTGGCGTGTTAAGAGTATCTGTTCGTGAAGTCTTGCTGGGTATTCTTGTTCCCTAATAGAAGTGTTCTTCAATGCAAAAATCTGATAGAAATGCAATTCCGAACGAATCTCACAGGTTTTGTGATCAACCTGTGCAAGATCAGGAGTCTTATAGCTGGCCTTCCACTCAGAATGTAGATCACTGTCTAAGTTCTGATGATGGCAACCCCAGGGTACACTTCTCTGCTGAGATTTTTGAACAGTACTGCACCCTTGAATCATCCTCTGGGACTGGTATTTACCCTCTTCAGACATCCCCATCAACTGCTAGTTTCTCACCTAATGGCAGTGCAGTTTTTCAGCCAGATTCACATTCATGCCGTTCAGATTTCCATGATTCTCCAGAAGATCCTAGTGATTCACCGGCCAACGAAACTTATGTCGCGTACAAATTGAAAGAACTCGAAACTGCTATGCTTGGTCCTGATTTGGACACTTTTGATGTTTGTGCAATTTCGACACCAACTCAGTCTGAGCAAATTACTTCAGAGGCAGAGAAGTGGGAATTTTTAATGGAGATGATCTCCAAAAAAGACTTAAAAGAAGTTCTTTTTGTTTGTGCTCAAGCCATTGAGAATGGTGACATCTTCACAGTCGAATGGTTAATGGCAGAGTTACGTCAGAAGGTGTCTGTTTGTGGTGAACCGGTTCAACGCTTGGGAGCTTACATGCTTGAAGGCCTTGTTGCCAAATTGGCGTCCTCAGGAAGTACCATCTATAAAGCTCTAAGATGTAAGGAGCCTGCCGGTGCTGATCTCCTTTCATATATGCATGTACTCTATGAGGTTTGCCCATACTTCAAGTTTGGATATATGTCAGCCAATGGTGCAATTGCTGAAGCAATGAAAGATGAAACTAGAGTCCACATTATTGATTTTCAAATTGCACAAGGCACTCAGTGGATCACCTTAATCCAGGCTCTTGCTGGTCGGCTTGAAGGACCCCCACATGTTCGAATTACAGGAATTGATGATTCTACATCTGCTTATGCCCGGGGAGGAGGGCTTGACATAGTGGGGCAGAGACTTTCTAAGTTTGCTGCTTCATGTAAGGTACCCTTTGAGTTCCACGCTGGAGGAGTTTCTGCCTCAGAAATTCAATTTGAAAATCTTGGAGTTAGAGCTGGGGAGGCCATAGCTGTTAATTTTGCTTTAATGCTCCATCATATACCTGATGAAAACGTGAGCACTCATAATCACAGGGACAGGCTGTTGAGGTTGGTTAAGGGCTTATCTCCTAAGGTTGTAACCCTCGTTGAGCAAGAGTCTGATAGCAATACCGCACCTTTCATCAACCGCTTTGTTGGGACCTTGAACTATTATCTACCTATCTTTGAATCAATAGACGTTACTCTACCAAGGGACCACAAGGAAAGGATCAACGTTGAGCAGCATTGCCTAGCTCGGGAGGTTGTCAACATTATAGCATGTGAGGGTGCAGAGAGAGTCGAACGCCATGAACTTCTTGGTAAGTGGAAGTCAAGGTTTAGTATGGCTGGGTTTACACCCTATCCATTAAGCACCTTTGTTAATTCCACTATCAAAACTCTGCTAGAGAACTACTCTGAGAAGTATAGTCTTGAAGAAAGAGACGGAGTTCTATATCTTGGCTGGATGGGTCGGCCTCTGGTCACTTCTTGTGCATGGAGGTGATTAGTTTATCAGTTTCTTGGTGAATTCGTATGCTTTATATGTCAACTTAAAGTTAGGCTCTTTGTTTGTAGTTTTAACATGATAGTAGTGTTACAAGAAAATTATGTATCAGTAACTTGGATCTCCTAGTAATGTAACAAAAAACCCTTACTTTGCTTTTGATTCTAGTGAAACCAACCACCTTGAGACGGGTAAGCTAATCTTAGAAAGATATGATGGGATCTTAATAAACGAGTTTAATAGAATTTCAGAAAGTATTTAACTGCGTAAACTAGAAATTCATACTTGATACATGGGAGGCTTTTGAATTGTCTACAAAATTCATCAATTGGTTGGAGTAATATATCATGACCACATTTTTTAGTGTATTAATCAATAAAGAACTAAGTCAAGTCTCTTTAGCTAAAGGATTAAAGTGGGGAGACCTAAGCTCATCCTATTTCTTTATAATATGGACAGAAATTTGTTAATTTTGCATAACATTGAGGGAAAGTCATTCAGGTATCACTGCAAATGCATTGTTTCTGTATTATGTCAAGGTTTACAGTTAATTATTTAAAGGAAAACCTGTATGTCTCTGGTGGCTTAGTTAAGACAGCACATCAACTAGCTTTAAGAACGAACCTCAATCTTAAAGGATCCTCCTTTTAGATACTTTGGGGATCCTCGTTATAATCACAGGGCTTATCTATATAGATTGTATTCTTTTGTCTACAATTTTTTGCTTTATTTTATTCAAAGGAGAATTGGAAATTGAAATAGCAAGACTTTATCCTTTGCAAATAGACTTCAACTGGTAATTTCAATCTTTAATAATCTCCATTATATTGGATTTCTCATTTATTCCTCCCAAAGAATTTGGTGAAAGACATAGAGAAGATTCTTAAGAACTATAGGGATAAACAATTATGGTGAAGCCAAATTTAGTTGGTGCGAGGTGTGCAGGCCAAAAGGAGAGAGTGGTGTGCCGGCCAAAGGGGGAGGATGGTCTTTTGGATAAAATCTATAAGAGGTACTAAGACAGGCCAAAGGGAGAGGATGGTTTTAGGGTAAAATCTATAAGAGATACTAAGAAAGACCCGCCAGTCAAGAGAAAATCCGTTTAGGTTAAATAAATGCATATTGAATTCCTTAAAAAGGGAAGCTTCGAAATGCTAAAGCCAGCTAAACAACTCCAAGACCATCGATCAAATATTGAAAATAAAGAGATCCATATGCAAAGAAATGAGAATGAAGATTAGGAATGAGAATAAAGAAGTTTTCGGATTGACAATTGGGACAAGTTTGCACCTCTTCATCTGCTCCTAAAGTACAATCTGACTAAAAATTGTACTTAAAATGTTGTCATTAATGAAGAAATGGTTAAATGATGCATGTTGAATGCACCAAAAAATAAAACCTAATCCTGTACAACTAAATTTATAGTAGTGGTAAGTAAGGATCGTATCTACGGAGAACGTGTGTGTAACTTTCATAATGAAAAGAATTAGAATTTAGGATATGAGGTGGGGTTTTGGTTGGAATCGAAAAATAAAATAAAGTAAAATTGAACTAACAAAAGTAATTCAAATTAAACAATATAAAAGTGAAAAAAATTGATGAATGAGATTAGAATTTGATTCTTAGTTTAATCTCAACTTACACAAAAATAAACATACTTCATCATCTTGTTGATTATACACCTCTATTAGAAACTATTAATCGTAGGTTAATAATAAGCTTTGTTAACCCCAGCTCTCCCTTAGATTGTGTTTAATCAAAATAAGTTCTTTAACTAAACCTAGCTATCAAACAACCTATAATAAGTTCTCTAGATTTAGTAGGACAACTACATTATGAACTAGAAAAACAAAATAAGCTAGGCAAAAACCACACAAGCTCAGGTCATTTAACTTATGTCATATTATCCTTAATGATTCATCACCATTAGTTTACCACAAATGAATTGAAAATACAAATATTACGTATTGTATTTCATATTCTAACAATAGGTTCATACATAAACAATCTATTAAGAATGAGCATATTAATCATTCAAACATAAATACCCAAAACATTAAGCTAAGAATGACATAAACAATTTCTAGAGAGAGAAAGAATCAACAATACATAACGAACAGATGCCCAAATGTGTTCTTTAGCTTCGATTTCCCCTACAAATTGGAAGATGGAAGATTAGCGCTCCATAGATCCCAAAGAAGTAAGGTTCTACCTCCTTTCATGTTCCAAAAAATGATTCTCCCCTTCTTTGGTTGCTTGCATGTCTATTACATGAAAAACTAGGTTTCCATAAAAATGCACGAGTTGCTTGCATGTCTATTCATATGAAAAACTAGGTTTCCATGAAGATGAACAGTTGGATGCAGGAGTTGCTTGCATATCTATTTATATGAAAAACTAGGTTTCCATGAAGATGCACGGTTTGATGCACGATCGTGCATCACCGTGCATCAAAATATCACTACTTTCATGTTTTTACACGACTGTGTATCTATTTATAAGACATGTTTAAATCTTCATTTTCTTGCGCTTTCTTGTCCCATCTTCACTCTAATACATCTCCTTCTTTTTCCATAAAGACAAATGAGTTTGAACATCAAGAATATGGCTCAAGGAATATTTCTTAACTCATTTGAGCTCTTATGCTTCCAACATGTACCTAAAACCAATTGTGAACCAAAATGAGTATCTTAAACGTTTTATAATATTAATCGTTAAGTATTAAGGCGTAAATATATAAACAATTAAGCACACATCATTAAGGAAATAATATATGGAAGTAGGTAGCAATACAATAATAAGGGTTTTATAAATATTAAGGCTTTAGTTCCAATCTATAATTTAGACCCCAATGTAGAGGATTTTATTATATCGCTGAGATATGAATCTAGGAGCTTTAAAAAAACATATTTTGTTTATCTATTTTCAAAGAGCCTATGCAAGCAATTCTAAAAAGTAAGATTATAAGGTTCAACAAAATTTACTAAAAAATTCCTTTATATTATAACTAGCTATCAAGAAAATGATCATAATAATGGATATAATCAAATGCAATAAACCTAGCAACATGTGTTGTAAGTTTTGCAAATAAACACCTAATACATTGTACCATCTTCTTTTTAAATTTAACTACTTGAATTCTATCTAAAAATTGATCTTAGCATTATGCAATGCTCAAATGCTAAAAAGAGAATTAGATCTAAGTAGTGGAATGGTCTACAGGAGTTAAATATATAAGAGAGAGTGACTCAAAGATCTTTAAATTAGTCCTGAATTGCTATATATATGGCCTTCAAAGAAAAAGGAAGATGAGAACTTTTAAGAATGCTAAGAAGGAAATCCAAATCCTGACACTACACATTATCAATTGAATAAGAGAAATTATCATTGTAAATTGGGATCCATAACTACTACAGTGACAACATGATAACCGAATAGAACTTGCCCAGAATCCATAGGGACTCCAAAATATTCAAGCTATATTGAGCCTAATGTAGAGTAAACAAATAGAAGTTGTTCTTATGATGCAAAAGGAGCCATACCAAATGCTAAGGACTTAGGCAATGACATTAGTATACTGCTTAAATACTTGGTAAAGCTCTCTTTGAAAATATCTTGAAGACACACTAGTGTGTTTTTTATATGTATCATGGATAACTTAAGGTCAATTTCCCCAGTTAAGACTCAAATGCATAATGTACTTATAGTGTCCCCTTTTATAAAGATACGAGCTTGAAATAATTATTTTATTTAGGCTAGTTGTCAATTGTATATGGCTTGTACTTATAAGTTTGTATCATACCATAACCTTGTAATCCCATACAAAGAACATTTTATTCAATCATATTTTAATTTTAAATTTTTTTTGACAATTTAGTTAATTTATGTGTCCTCGTGCAATTTGGTTTAAGTTAGTGGGCAATAAGATTTAGTTGAATTAAAGGTGACTTAATCGTGATCATATAAAAATGTGTGAATATGTTCAACAAGAAGATAACTTGCATATAAATACATCTGACTAGGTCAAGGAAAAATTATACAAAGTAATGAAGCACGTTGATCCATTACAACTAGAATTAATGAGTCAGGATGCGAATACACAAACTGTCAGTCCTATTAACAACAAGATAACCAAAGGTCTTTTGCAAACTTCCATTTTCCTTTTATTCACATTTAGAAAGCATATGATGTTATTTGATATATTAATGAAGGAAAAAGAATTTCATAAAGGAAAGAATTTAGAGAGAAGAGAGAAATGGATTTTTTTCAATTGATTTTTTATATTCGTTTTCTTCATTTGCATGCCTCTATAACATATACCCATATATAACCGAACTGTTAAGTTTGTTAATAAAGTAAAATTTATAAGTGGGCTTCTCCTAACATATACTTCATATTCAATATATTATTTATTAGACCACATAATAGTTAGTCCTAATATTAATGAATATAACTTATTAAACCAAGAGAGATTTCAATCAATTTTTTGATGATAACAAAACATAAGTACCATTAATGAGTTTAATGCTATTAATAAGAAGAAATATGAGAACAAGATATCATCGTATCAAAGGATTATGATAGAAAAGACAAAGTTTAGAATCTTTAATATCAAGATCAAATCAAGAAGAAGATCAAGATACGTCAAGGTTATTTTATGTATGATTTATTATAAAATTGTCTTCTTTTTTAATATTATAAAAGTGTCACCATGTATAAATCTTTTCACTTCACTTCATTACATAAGTATTTGCATTTATTAACAGAAATTGAAGTCTTTACATTCATTAATAGGCATTTAAATTGAATTTGAGCATTTGAAGGTATTAAAATCATGTTTTTGGGATAATTAGTCGACTTATATGGGATAGTGGTTAACTAATATAAGTTAAATTTGTTAAATTTGATGTACTATAAGATTTCTGTAACATTGGTTGGTGTATTAGTTGACCAATATACCTACTAATCTAGGAATGTTTCAACAGCTAATGAATCTAAAGCGTTTAATACAAACAGATCAACCAGTATGCTATATTGTTCAATCAGTACTCTACAGATAACCATTGTAATAGCTAGTTCTTGACCCAAACAACTAAAATAGGTGTTTTCTCATTGGTTTGAGTATCAAGAAGCATTTAAGTGCCTTTTCCACATTTTTAAAAGTATTTTTAATCATTTGAGTATTCTTTGTCTCATTTTGAGATTTTGTCTTTTTTTATTATCAAAATAATTAAGTGAGCAAATTTGAGTTGTTAGCTATTCTTGAGATTTGAGAACTTTGTATTGGGAGTACCTAAAGTTGTTTGAAATTCCTCTTTACCTTGTAGAAAGATTGAAAAGGAGATTCCTCTTTGCCAGAATAAAAGATTGTATAAAGGTTATTCTTTGCTTTCAAAGAAGAATTATAGTTGAAATTTAGGAAGAGCCTTAGAAGTGGACGTAAGAAATGATTGTTTGTCAAACCACTATAAATCATTTTAGCATTTATCTTTCCTTACTCTTTACTTTATTGTTTACTAGAATAATTAAATTATTTTACCTTTATTTCATTCTTTCATTTATGATAATTTGTAGGCATTGTTATTATAAGTTAGTATCTCTTAATTAAAATCTTGAATTTGCCTAATTCACTACTATTAGGGCTATAGAGCTAATATTTCAAAAAAAAAATTAACAAGGTTATGATGGCTTACTTAGGAGTACTATTAGGGCTATGGAGCTAATATTTTAAAAAAATATATATAACAAGGTTATGATGGCTTACTTGGGAGCATCTTCATCATCCTTTAGCCAAGAGGGCTAAAACATTAGTACAACCATTTTCTTTATATAGAAATGACTACCTTTATTAAAAAGCAAGAATGAAATTTGTCTTGATGGGTAAAAATGTCAATTTATGATAAATTATCTCAAGTGGTCCATACATCCCTAATAAAATTATAAATGATATAAAAGTTTTCAAGTTGAAAGAGGAATGGGATCATTAGGACAAAATATTAATCTCCTTAAATAACAAACTTGTTTACATTTTGTTTTGTGCATTGGGAAGAAATGAATTTAATATAGTTTCCATGTATGAAATGGCTGATGAAATTTAGCATACTCTAAAAGTCACTCATGAAGGAACAAATCAAGTTAAGGAAAGCAAAATTAGCATACTAATTCACCAAATAAGTTATTCCAAATGAAACATTATGAAAGCATTTCTAGCATGAATACTATATTTATGGATATTATTGATGCTCTCAAGGGTCCTGAAAATACCTATACTAATGTTGAAATGGTAAGGAAGTTGCTTAGGTCACTATCAAAAATATGGGAAGCTAAAATGGTGGACATACAAGAAACTAAAGATCTAACAACTCTACTGCTGGAGGAGCTTCTTGGATATCTTTTAACATATTAAGTGAGGCACTAAGAGATGTAAGAAAAAAATGACGCTTCCAAAGAGAAAGAACTTAGAATTCAAAGCCTTAAAGGAAGGATTAAGTAAAGAGTAAGATACATAATCTAGTGAAAGTAATGAAGAAGATATTGCTTTAATCAGTAGAAATTTCAAAATTTTGTTGAAGAACTCCTTAAAAAGAAAGGACTACCAAAAGTGGTAGGATAGATTCAAAAACAAAAATAAAATATTATTTACTTTGCATATATGAAACATGGACAAATGAAGTCTTAATGTCTTCTTCTTAAAGAAAATGACAAATATGAAAAAAAATGACAAGAAGGAGAAGAGAGACAAAGATAAAAAGAAGGCACTCAAAGCCTCTACTTAGGATGATGCAAGTGACTTCAAAAGTGAGCATTCAGAAGGAGGTGTAGGTCACACATGTTTTATGGAAAAAGATGATGATGAGGTACTTTCTAACTTTAAATCACGTGAAAATAATAGTGACATTGATTTGACATATGATGAACTTATTAAGAGTTTTGAAATTATAAGCATGAAAAAAGAAAAAGCTATCTTCCAAACTCTAAGAAGGTTAAAAGAATCTATGCACATACATTAGTGAAAATGAAATGATAAAGAGTGAATTAAATAAATTGAGAATTCTAAAGGCATAGCCATGGTGGATAATTATAACTTAGACACTTTAAGGCATAAGAATGAAGAGTTGAAGAAAGAAGTTGATTCTTTCAAAGACTGATTGTCTAAGTTCATAAAAGAAAGTGAGAAACTAGAAAACATGTTAAGAGCTCAAAAGAGTTCTATGGTAGACATGGAATTAGATATAGCAATAAGAATGCTTCTAACACTAAAACTACTTTTGTCAAAGGAAATCATTTAGTGAAGAACCAATGCCTAAAATGGCAAACGAATATGGAGCATCCACATGACACATTCACTAGGGCTCACGTTAAGAGCAAACCTTATGCTTTCATGTACCATTCATAATCTAAACCTAGAATTCAACACTCTCTAAGAAAGAATAGGCATAATTTCTATGCAAAAAACATATAATAACATGCAATCTCACTTATGTAACATTTGGCCTTACACCAATCATAATTCTATGACACATTTTCACACTCCACACAAGCATCATTATAATGAAAAAAACATGTCTTATACATATAATTATGCTAGCACTTTTCATTATCTAAAGAGAGCGTTCAAATCACTTACACAAAGAAGAAGTTATAAAGTTCATCATCATGCTATCAAATTTTATAGATGATATATTACTTTTGTGGTAAATATGGTCACATTAACAAATTCTACTTTTCAAAATAAAGGATAACGAATAAACCCTCTAATATATGGGTTGAAAAAAGATGCAGACTAATAACCAAGGACCTATGCTCATTTGGATACCTAAAACACATTAATTGGATTTTTTGTAGGTCTCTAAGAAAAAAAGGAACAAATGGTGCATGGATAATGGGTGCTTAATATATCTTCAAGATTTCACAAACTGATGAACTCTATGTTCATGTAAGGGCATATAACATTTTATATCACTAGCATATATACCCAAAGGAGTTAAATACATCTTTGAACTCATATATAACCATGTATGTATCAGTATATGGTGGCATCTCCAAGTATAGCATAATACAAAAAGGGTCAGAGAGTCCGGCGTTACACATAAGGTATATGACCAATGATGCATCCCAATACTCAAATACTAAAGAAAAAGATGGATGATTCATCATGTTTAGAGATAATGGAAAAAGTAAGATAAATGGCATCGATAAAGTTAGCAAAAAAGATCACACTATTATTGATAATGTACTTTTAATTGACGAATTGACGCATAACTTGTAAAATGTGAGCCAAATATGAGACAAAAAATACAAATTACCCTTTAAAGGGAGATCATACATTGTATCTATAGTAGTTGATAGTAGCATTGCATTTTTTGGGAAAAAGAGAATGAAACATATATACAATTGATCTTAATGATTTTTCTAATCATGATATGAAGTGCTAATGTCTATTAGTGAAGATGCATAGATTTGGCATAGGAGTCTTGGACATGCAAGTATAGACCTCATCTCTAACCTCACCTTTGAAAAACTTGGAAATAGGCTCCCAGAGATCAAATTTGAGAAAGACAAGATTTGTGGAACCTATTAAATGGGAAAACAAACTAAAAGGTCATTCAAAAGAAAAAAGTCAGTAATTTCCACTAGATTTTTACAATTATTTCTTACAGGTTTATTTGGACCAACTAGGGTTACTAGTTTAGGTGGTAAATTTTATGCTTTTGTTATAATTGATGATTTTAGTAAATACTTAGGTCTTATTCTAAGAAAACAAAGGTGAATGCTTTGGCCATTTTGTCAAATTTATTAAAAGGATACAAAATGAAAATAAACTTTTTGTTTCTTCTATTAGGAGTGACCATAGTAAGAATTTGAAAATGAAAGGTTTGAAACCTTTTGTGAGGATGACGATATCTTTAACAATTTTTCTTCACTAAAAACCCCTCGATAAAATGGAGTTTTTGATATGAAAAGTAGGACCTAACAAGAAATGGCTAGTATCATTATCAATAAGTATGATCTTTTTAATTACTTTTGGGCAGAGGAAGTCGCCACTATATTTCACATCTCATAAGACCAACTTTAGATAAAAAAAGTCCTATAAACTTTGGCATGTGAAGAAGCTAAAGATTAATTACTTCAAAGTTTTTGGATGTAAGTTCATAGACACTATAGACAGCTTAGGAAAGTTTGATTCCAAAGTGGATGAGGGAATTTTTCTTAGTTATCCCTTAACTACCAAAGTTTATAGGGTGTTTAATAGAAAGAGCCTTACTATTAAAGAATCTATACATGTTGTCTTTGATGAATCTAACCCTCTTGTCTCTAAGAAATATCTTAAATATCACAATATAGTTCTATCCAAAGAACTATAGACATTATCCCTTAAGGGAAATAAGATTGATCATTGACAAATCTCTCATAAACACATTGTTGAACCAAGTATGGGAAACAAGAAGGATAAGAGACTCCTAAAAGATTGGAAATTTAAAAAGAGCCATCCTCTAAATCAAAATTTAGGTGATGTTTAATAAGGGGTAATCATTAAATCTCATCTTTAAGATTTAACTAATCTTACTTTCATTTCTTAAGTTGAACCTAGGACAATAAAAGAGGCTTTTAATAATGAAAGTTAGGTTATTTTTATAAATGAGGAGTTGAATCAATTTAAGAGGAGTAAAATTTGGACTTTGATACTTGGACCTAGTGATCACCAAATCATAGGTACTAAGTAGAACTTTAAAAAGAAATTAGATGAATCGAGTACCATTGTGAGAAATAAAGCTTAATTAGTAGCCAAAGGATACAATCAATAGGAGGGCATAGACTTCAAGGAACTTTTTCTCCAGTGGATAGGCTAGAAGTCATTAGGCTTTTGATTATATTTGCATCCTGTATGAATTTCAAATTATTTAAAATGGATGTTAAAAGTGCTACCTTAAATGGTTTCATCTAAGAAGAAATTTATGTTAATCAAACTCTTGATTTTGAAAATCATGATGTACCCAACCATGTCTATAACTTTTCAAAGCTTTATATGGCTGAAAACAAGCCGTTAAAGTATGATAGGCTAAGTGTATTCCTTTTAGAAAATAGATTCTCTAAAGGCTAGGTTGGCACTAAACTCTTCATTAAAATTCAAAAGTATGGTATCTTAGTTGTTCAAATTTATATTGATGATATTATTTTTTGTGCTACTAATGAAAGTATGTGTAAAGAATTTTCCAATTTTGAAATGAGCATGATGGAATAACTTAACTTCTTTTATGGAATCCAAATCAAGCAGATGAAGGAAGGAATCTTTATCAATCAAGAAAAGTACACCAATGAACTACTTAAATACTTTGGAATGGATTAAGACAAACCATTAGCGACAATTATGAGCATTACAACAAAACTAAATAAAGATGAAGAGGGTAAATTGATAGATGTAAAGCTCTATCGGGATATGATTTGTAGCTTACTTTATCTTATCACAAGTAGACCTTATATCATGTTTAATGTTTGCCTAATACTAGATTTCTATCAAACCCTATAGAATCACACATATTGGTCATTAAGTGCATCCTCAGATACTTCGTAGAACCATTTCATTAGGAATTTGGTACACTAATAATACATTCTTCGACTTAATTAGTTATTTGGATGCATATTTTGCTAATAGTCCTTTGGATAGAAAAAGCACATCCGGTACTTGTCAATTACTAGGAAATGCATTAGTTTCTTACTTTAGTAATAAACAAAATTCAGTTGCTTTATCAATAGTGAAATTCATATACACGGTCGCCGACAGTTATTGTGCTTAAATCCTTTAGCTTAGATAATAACTTAAAGACTATGGGTTAGATCTTACTGAGATACGAATCAAGTATGGTAATACTAATGCCATTTGTCTCACAAAGAATCATATTCAACATTTTAGAACCAAACATATATAAATTAAATATCATTTCATTAGAGATCATATGCAAAATAGAGACATTAAGCTAGAATTTGTGGATACACAACATCAATTTGTTGACATTTTTACTAAACCTATGAACAATGATAGATTTTGTTTAATTAGAAGATAATTGAGGATGATTAATGAAAATTCCCTTAAATAAATGAGTTTTTATAATTGTTATTAAGTTTATTTGGGTTTTTACTAAATTATTTCATTTTAATTTGACCTTTAAAGGTTGTGTTCTAAGATTCCAAGGCTTACTGGTTGATTAATAACCCAGGTTGGTCGGCGAGTATCTTTAAAATAATGATTTTGGTTTACTACCAAGAGTGACACCTAATTAATCACACTGATCAACCAATGTTCCTGACTCTAGGATTTTTTTTCTCCTAAGAGTTTGGGGAGAGTTTAGTAGCACATATTGGTTGACCAAATTCTCTCAATGGTCTATAAATATCTATCATTGGTTGACCAATACTTTTAACACCTTAATTTTTATTTATTCTAGTGAGTTTGTGAAAACATTGGTTGTCTCTTTTGATCGACCAACAACTAACATTAGTTGATCAATATCAAACAATGGTCGACTAATATATCAAGTTTTTTAAACCAAGAAAGGCTCCCTCTTTCTTTCTCACTACATCCCCAATACACTTCAATCCTTTTTAATTTTCCAACCTTTTTATAGTACACTTCATCCCTCTCAAACAATAGTGCTCAACCTCCACTTCTCCATCTACCCCATTCTCCTCTATAATAAATCCCCTAAATCTTGTTAAAAACATTAGAAAGCTCCTCTATAAGGTCCAATGCTCTCTGATGCCACTATCCTCTCTTTGGCGAGATTCAAATGCTTCCTCTAATTCCAGTTAGTTCATTTACACTCCAAAGTGCTTACACATTGACTTCAAACCTTCATGTATCTTATTATTCTGAGGGTAAACCCTAACTTCACCATATTTGGGCTTCTTCCTAATTTCACATTTCTTTATTCAATTAATGATTTTGCTAAGATGTTTATAAATGTTCATGAATTATCCTTTCAATTACATCAATTTAGCATCTAAGGTGAATTAGGATTTCATAATTGGGAATTGCATATTTACATGTGTATCCTAGATAATTTTTCAAATGTGAAGTTTTCTTAGTTAAATTGAAGATTGATTTAAGGGTTTTCAGTAGTGAAATGAATTGAATTATGTCTAACTTTGTCATAATTAGAATTTTTGTCTGTTTTGCCTATATAAAAGTTAGGAATTTATTATTTTGTATTAATTTTCAAAATTAAAGATTCGTCAGTTAAATTGAATATTATTTTTTAAACGTTTTTCAAATGTGATTTGTGCCTAATTTTTTTTTTCCAAATTTGAGTTTTTGATCTTTTTACATAAATGTCATTAGGGAATCCTTTATGTGCTTCCCAATTTCTTATAATCATATGCATTTTATTTATTCACCTCTTTCAATTCTATTTTAGATTCTTTATGCCTCTCCTCTTGGTCTTGCTTATCCATACCATGCAATGAGATTAATAATTGAAGTTTGTAGAACTAAAATTATAAAAGTATGCTTTTCTTGTAAATGTTTCTTCATACTTTGTCTTTATCATATTTTTAAACCTTTCCTCTTCTCCCTTATCTTGTGAATCACCCTTTCTCTCATGGAAAGAACTAAAGGGAACCCTAATCCTATGCCAAGGACACTTGCACATAGTAGTGAAGTAAATCACAAATTAATACAATGATAATCAACACACAAGAAGGGGGGTTGAATTGTGTATACTTTTTCGTTTTACCCTCTTCCTTAAAAATTGCTTAATTCAGAAAACAAGTAAGTAATAAG
>JANITX010000005.1:35304328-35320663 GCA_027564395.1 Erythroxylum ulei
CACTTTTTAAAATTTGAGCTATAATTGAAAAAAATTAAAAGTTTGAGCATTTTATTGCTACTTTTTAAAGTTCAAGCTATAATTGAAAAATTAACGAAAGCTTGAGCTTTTTTTAATAATTAACCTTATAAATTTATAGGGTTGGAAAAAATAAAAAACAACATGTCATTCCGAGAGACTGTGTTATAGAATTATAATTGCTAGGTCTAACTTATAATAATATCGAATTAAAATTGAAGGTGGAACTTGGTCCGGTTTCTACTTAAAGTTGGAAATCTTTTTTTTAATCATATTATTATCAATTATTAAACAACTTAATCAATTTCATCAATTTAACGGTGAAAATTTTAAATCAGTCAAATTTTTTGTTCATTTTTCAACATGTAAGTTCAATTTAATTTAATAATTTTTGTTGTTAAAAATTGATCAATTTAAATAATCCTTTAATCTTTATAAATTAATTAGTTTTTATAAATCAAAATAAACTAATTAATTTTATTTGACTAATTAAATTTCAAAATTTTCAATAGGTGAGAAAAATCTTCTTTACTTATATTTCAAAATTTTAAATTTTATTCAATCTTTAATCAGTTTTATGATGATAGTTGAACTTTTTAAACATTAAATTTCTTGTCTTATCTGTTTAATTTTCGATCCAATTTTTAAAAATTAACTGTTATTTATGATATCAAATTAATTCTTAACAAAAATATTGTACCATAAAAGCCTATAAGGTATTCAATTTCAAATCTTAAATAGAAGCATACCTGCATGCCAAGGTGTTTATTTAATTAAACTGATTCCTAAAAAGTCTCAGTAGTCAATAGTAGTCTTATATTATGGTCCATTATTTTAGCTAAGGCTAGCCAATAGGGACGAAAATTTATAAAGAAATGGCAAAAAAGATATCATTAATAGAAGTTGGGGTTAATTACCAAAAATAGCTCAAATTTTCATTGAATTTTTAATTATAACCCAGACCTTAAAATGTAACAATAAAATATCCAAACTTTTAATTTTCTTCAATTTTAGCTTGATGTTAATTTCACCGTTATCTTTGCTGACGTGACATTGCCACATGTCAAATGACCCTCATTAATCAAGCACATCGATGTAATTGGTAAAAGTGATTCTGCATATTAAAATGACGTCATTTCATGATAAAACTGAAACGACGTTTCTGCATATTGAAATGACGTCATTTCATGATAAAACTGAAACGACGTCGTTTCAACAAGAGAAAATCACAACCCTCAATTTGTAACCTAAATCCCTAAGTTGATGAAGAGATATTAAGCAAATTGAGAAAATCAAGTAGCAGATTCTCCAACTTGGCCAAGGATTTTGATGGAATGGATTCACGTCTTGAGAAACTAACTTCATTCTTAGATGTTAGGAGGAAGGACAATGTTCGCATTGTTGGGATTTGGGGAATGGGAGGAGTTAGGAAGACAACCATTACTAGAATTGTAACATCTCGTTATCCTATGTTAAGGGTTAAAACCCTAGAATAGTCTACAGGAGAGATTATTGAGAAGTTAAAAAGTCATTTCATGCTCATGTATAATATATCATATGCATATATGTGAATATTAATTATTGCACACATTAAATTGATTGTATATGCATTCATTGACATTTTTCGGGTATAATTGATTTATAAATATGATTATATTGAGAATTGTGGATTATATCTATTGAAAATTGATTTGGTGATAACAATTGTTGATATAGAATTTTTGGTGAAATTCAGGAAATATCTAAAATTTTGGGTATTTTTATACTAGGAAAAATGCCAAGTGACAAGACAATTGATAAATGGTAGTTGAAATTTTAATAAATGACTTTGGGATTTATTGACAAGTGTCGTTGAAAATTAGGAGACAATTGGAGTAGAAATTGGAGTTGATTGGATTAGTTAAATAAGAGAACCTATTTTAAACCTATAGAGATTGGACATGTCATTTGCCAAGCAATATCTTTATCCCACGATTCTCTTAATTACTTGGAAGACCATTAAATTGTCTTGAATCTTGCTTTTTCTTTTTCTTCTTCATTGCTTTCTTCTTCACGAATTTTCTCACTAATCTCCATTCAAGTTGAACTAGCTCTCTCATCTTTCACTTGCTACTCTCACCTTATTGTCTTCTTCATTTGCCACAGGAAAACCTAAACCTTCCAACCTCCATGATGTTGTACGTGGGTTGTAGGAGAAGTTAGGGCTTCTTAGTGTTCTTGAAGAGTTTGAAAATTTTGAAGCTAAATTAAGTAAGTTATGCTTTAATCATCATAGGTAGTGTTGAACATGATAAGTAATTTGAGATTGATGACTTGATTATGAAATTATACGTGTGAATCGTGAGTGATGAATGTGCATATAAATGTCTTATTTTTGCATATAAGATGATTAACCTTTCATGAGTTGTTGTAGAGATGAGTTTGAACTTGAAGGATCATTAAAATGGTTTAGAAGAAGTTCAGAAATTTTAACTTATAAATTGGATATTTATGTTTTGTTTTCTTAGTATATTAAGTGAATTTCTTTGATTGTTTTAAAGGTGAACTAATATAATTTTAGAGCTAATAAAAAGGAGTACTATGGTGTTTTGAAATGAGATAAATTAAGGTGATAGTTAGGAATGAAATGATGGTGAAAAATGAAGTAGAACATGTGCAGAAAATTGAAGACGAATGTGTATATGAATATGTTATGTTTTGGTGTGTAATAACATGAACGTTAGTAATTGTAATAGAGATGAAATAGAGTGACTTAAAAGAGAAAAAAGGGATAGTATAGTGTCTCGAAGTGAGGAGAATTAGGATGATAGTTTATAGATAAAGGAAAGGTGACTATGGAGTTGAATATGTGCTGAAATATTGAAGAATGCATAGACATGGTTGATGTTCTGTTTATGGGGTTATGATCAACAATCTTGTATGATGTGTTTTGTGGATGTTTTGAATTGGAATGGAGGTGACAATAAAGAGGAATTAAAGTAGGAATGATAAGATATGCAATAGTTATGTTTAATAATACACTTGGAAGGGGAAGGAGCAAGGATTTAGTAAACCAAAAAATGATGGTGATATGTCTTGTTATATATATATAATTGACAAATCAAATGAGTAGAGTTTTATGGATTTTAGTGCAACTAATATGGTAGTTGAAGTAGCTTATAATAAAGTTGCATAAATGAATGTGAATACTGGAGAATTTGGTGTAAAATGATGTTAGAATATGTGTAGAAATCATGGGAAATGTTGTTAAGTGAGATATGCTTCTCATATGTCCATTAGGCAAACATTCTCGAGAATTCTAGCTTCCTAGTTTCGTTCATGTCCATTTGGAGGGACATATGTTCGCTGGACGGACATCCTCGGGAAACTTACATAAATGTGTGATTTTGACCCTTTAGATAACAAAATCTCTCTTCGAGGTCTTGTATAACTCGAAGTCCTCTTCAAAAGCATTCTAGAATGATATAAATCTAACAACCACAACAAAAGTTATGCCTTTTGTCCCAAAATCATGTATATATATAAATTATTAACTTATTAATGTTTTCCTATGAGGTATTTAGGCTTGAATGTGATCTTGAATGAGCCTAGTTGATGATGAATTGAGTGATTAAAGTAAGAAAAATGTATTAGGTATTAAGGAATGATTTAAAGATGATGTTAATTGGTTATGAGACACGTATTAAGGAAATATACCTGGAATTGTCATTGAGCATGCATTGTACATAATCTATATATACATATGTACATAAATGAGTACTTATATACTTATGCAAAGTTGTGATGTGTGTAAATATGTGTTGTATGGTATAGAAGAGCAATTAGAGCGACAACATCCAAATATTGTCGGGACTTCGAGACAATAGCTATCTGGAGCAAACTGTGAGTAACCTAGATAGTCTCACGATGATTATTTGTTTGTTTGAATTATTATGTGATGTGTATGTATTGATTCCGAACATTGAATGTCTGAGGCGTTTAATCCATGAATAACAATGGAAGTGCTCATTGAATGTAAATTTGACTGAATTTGTGATTTCTCAACTTAAATGGTGAATGCCAGACCAAGGGCCGATGACAAATGTGAATGAGACTGTGAATGTGATTGATTGAACACAATGATTGATTGAATATGTATGTGCATTGCATTACATGAATGCATGAAAGATATAGGCATGTAATGCAATGCACCACACGCTCCTAAGGGTGTGTGCCTTCACACACTCTTTAGGATTTATGGTCTTTCAAAAACTTACTTCAGAAGCTGGTCGTTATGAGTTTCCAAGTTATATATAAAAGCCTCTTGATTCCTTAATGACGTCTTTGTGGATTAAAATCTTGCCTCTGAATGATGAAACATTTTAGACATGATATCCTCCAAGCTTAACTTTTTTATTTAGGATTGTTGCTAGAATCTTGGCGGAAGATTGTTCCTCGTCTGTCGTTGATTCCCCTAAGAAAAATTTGGGTGATTCCTCCATGTGGGATTGTATGTATTTTACTATATGGATTATTATGGGGTCTAGGAGCATTCCCTATATAATTCATATTCTTGAGTTGTAGTGTTTGATAGTCTTGACTTAGAAGTCCTAGCCCACACACCTCACACTGCTTAACTTGGAATAATTTAGGATTCGTAGTTAATCCATCAATCTTCCTACTAAGTGCTTTAACCTAGTTTACCAGTGCCATAATTGCATCAACATCATATACTCCCACTGACTTGCTAATTCTTACTTAAGATGAGCACCACTGAGAATTGTTCATTGCCATATCTTCAATGAGGTCATGACCTACTTCTGACATTTTTGTTATTCAAAAGTATCCCAGTTACTGTATTAATCAGTTGCCTCACTGTTTGATTGAGCCCATTATAGAAAGTTTGTATTTGCATCCACAATGGTAGACCATAATGTGGGCACTTTTGTAGCATCTCCTTAAATCTCTCTTATGTGTTATATAATGTCTCTAAATCAGACTGGTTATAAAAGGAGATATCATTCCTCAATTTAGCAGTCTTACTAGGGAGTGTACTTCAGAAAGAACTTCTTTGCTATTTGGTCCCAAGTCATAAGGGATGAGTAGGCAGAGAGTTTAACCATTGCTTCGCCCTGCCTCTAAATGAAAACGGGAATAATCTTAATCTAATGAAATTTTCATTGGCATAATTGACCTTAAAGGTATCACAAATCTCCAAAAAGTTTGTGATATATGCATTGGTTTCCTCATCTTGTACCCGTGAAATTGGATAAACTATTGCACTATATGAAGAATACTTGGTTTACTCTCAAAATTGTTATCATTGACAATCGATCTCACAATGTTGGACTTTGTTCCCCTCAATTTTGATCTAGCATAATCAAACATAGTCCTTGGTTAGTCTTCTATGGTTTCGAAGTCTTTAGTATCAATATGATCTTCTAAATCCTCTAACTACTGATCTTACTCAAACTCTCTAGGGTTCTTCGAAAATTCCTATGAGTTATTCTCTTAATTTCTGGATCTTTGTCAACTAGGTGTGATGGATTCAGTAAATATAAATAATTAAACAAATTAAAATCAAAAAGTAAAAATAAATAAAATAAATAATAATGGCTAGATTAATAAAAGCAATGTTTTCCTAATATTCTAATCCCCAGTAACAATGCCAAAAGATTAATTGAATGTCATTTTAAACCGTAAGTGCACAGTGTAGTTGTAACTAGCATTGACAAGTACGGGTCAATCCAACGAGGATTATAAGTAATAGTAATGGTCTCTTTTCTATTATCTAATTGAATAAGATGATGATTTAGTTTAAGACTAAATTAAACTAAAATGCAATATAATAATGAATAAAGACAAATATAACACAAAGACTAATCCAATATCAAATAGCTAGTACCTAGGTAATGAATCGACCTAAGATATCTTAATTGTTAAGCCTTTATCAAGAAATTCAATTATCAATCATTGTATTATGGAAATTCTTATCTTATGTCAATAACTTTCTCAAGACTATTTACAGTTATCCCTCAGTTGATTAACTGAAACCTCTTTCTAGTTCAAACCCCTATGATAACATTACATTGATTCATGAATTTCTTTTATTAGATTTGACCCTAATCTAAAGGATTTGTGTCGACCTATCTCCAAGTTTACATACAAATCCTTTCAACTATGGTATAGATATTCATACAAGAGGATCTCAATATTAATCATATGAAATCAAACATTTAACTAATATCCTGGATATATTAATTCAAGAATAGAAATATGTAATTGGATCTCAATGAATCAATCAATCAAATTGCATTAAATAAAGGATCAAATCATAATATCCATCTCAACTTAGGGTTCAACCTAAGCATTAAACAAACTTAGTTCCTAAATATAGAAAACAAGATAAACATCAAAAGTTCAAAAGAAATATTAAAAAGAAAATAATCCATAGATATGTATATCCCCCTTCTCTCCAATGAAATCAGTTTAAATCTTTAAGGAAGGGTTGCTCTCGAAAATTGATTAAATGTAATGTTAACCTATAAGTGCATAGTGTAACTATAATTGGCATTAGAAAGTATGAGTCGATCCCACTAGAATTATAAGTACTAGTAATGGCTTCTTTTCTATAATCTAACCGTGAATAAGATGATGATTTAATTTAATACTAAATTAAACTAAACTACAACACAATAATGAATCAAGAAAATATAACACAAATACTAATCCAATATCAAATAACTTGTACCTAGGTATCATATAATTCAAGTATCGATAATTGGATTATAAAAATTCCTATCTTATGTTAATATATTTCTCAAGACTATTAACAATCAACCCTCAATTGATTAACTAAAATTTCTTCCTAGTTAAAACACATATGATCATATTACATTGATTCGTGAATTTCTCTATTAGGTTTGACCTTAATCCAGAGGATGTATATCGATCTATCTCTAGGTTTACATGCATGTTAGGTGTTGGGCAAGCTTTACAATTTATAACCTTTATAATACCGCAAGTGTACGGGTCGTGATTTGTAGTACGTGAAGGGTTGATGACGAAGTGTGAATTAATAAAATCCTACATTAGTTAAGACTAAGAAAATTGATAAATTGAAAATAAAAATTGCAAAGAAAATTAAATGCGGGAAAGTGATTATAAAGAATTTAACTCGCAAGTTTAACATAAATGAAATTGAAATTGAGCAAGACAAAAGTCACAAACGGAATTAACCAAGAAGAGTTGCCAAATTATGAGAGAGGGGATCTCCTTATCATCAATGTTAATTTAGGCAATTATTCATTATTGTGGTGTCAATTCTAGATTATCGTAGGGTAGCTAACTCTCTCCCTCGTTATAATCATTAAACCCTAAATCATAAACCTTAATTGAATTATAGAATTTGCAATCTCTCAATTAACAAAAGACTCACAACTCTAGTTAGATCTTAAGCTCTTTAATACAGTACCGGGTCTTATATGAGATCTCCCTCCACATAATAACTTATATGATTAATCACCTGGTCTATTGGATCACTTAACTCTTATTAATCCAATCCAATTATTTGTATCCGGTTCACCCTCTTGGTTTATTACTAAAATATGCAAATACTGCAATTAATCACAACACCCAATCACAATAACACACAAATAACTATATTAGCATTTAATCAAGGTAAAATTCTGAAGGAAAAGTTAAAACATCATCAACAATCTAAGATCCATCATCATACAATCAATCATCATCTTATGCATTCAATGAATGGAAATAAAGATAGAAAGGAGAAAGAACTTGGATCGGATGACCCGAGAAGGTTGTATGATCAGAAGACCAACTTCCTCTCTCCTCTTCTTCCTCTTCTTTCTCTCTTCTTATTCTCTCCCTTGAAGTTTTCCCCAAATGACAGAAGTGGAGGCTCCCTTTTTAGGTCTCCTCTTTTTCTCTTTATAGTCTTTTCTAATTAGGGCAAATGTAGGGCTTTTCCTGTGCCCAAAAGGTCAGAAAAGTTCCTAGAAAACTCAAGTATGGAAGGCTATTTGCGTGTTTTGTCGACCATGATCGTGGGCCCTGAGTGAGTCTTCTATCATGATTATGGCAGAATTGCCACAAACATGGCTCCTCCCTGATGCTTCTGTCACGACCATAGCATATTAGCCACGATTGTGGCCCTCTATTTTGGTTCGAGCCTCCTCCGAAACTCCTCCGGATATTAACCCTGAAACATTAGCAAACTCATCAAGGCACCTCAAAAACACAACATTAAAGCTCAAAAGCATGCTCTAACCTATAAAACACAAATATTTAACTAACTAACACAATTCTAACCTAAACATGCACTAAACAATCAAATTAACAACTAAACACACACCAAACTACCCACTAAAACATGATGCAAACTGCAACTATCAATGCATCTCATTCTAATTATGGTAGATCTATTCATACAAGAGGATTTCTCAATCTCAATCATATTACATCAAACATTGAACTAATATCCCAAACATATTAATTCACTAATAGAAACACATAATTAAATCTCAATGAATCAATTAATTAAATTGCATTAAATAAAGGATCAAATCATAGTATCCATCTCAACTTAGGGTTCATCCTACTTAGGCACTAAATAAACTTAGTTACTAAACATAGAAAACAAGGCAAACATTAAAAGTTCAGAAGAACCATTAAAAGAAAAGGATCCATAGATATGTGTATTCCCTTTCTCTTTAATGAAATCCCTCTTAATCTGTGATGAAAGGCTACTCTCTATCCGATCTCTTGAAGTACTATTCATGTTTTCCTTATCTTAAGTTCAAAATCGTGTCTTCTACTTTAACTTTGGCTGTAGTCGTCAAATTTAGTCACTTCTCCTTCGTCTCCTCTTCATAATTGCCTTTTATATTGCAAAACTAAGGTTTCTAGATTATACACAATCAGTCACATCATCATTCGTGTGACACTTTATCTAGAAAACTCTTTAAAATTGTGAGTTTTCATATTTACAAGAGTTTACATATGTAAGGGATATGATCGTGTATGTTACTTACATGGCCATATATCTCTAGATAAGAAAAATGGCGTGTTTGAAGCTTTACACATTTACAGTCTCTTACACTATCCTTATATTTTGCCATGTATGTTACTCATATGAGTGTGTACATATTCACACAGGCTTGTCTCTCCAAAACAACTCCAATTATTCTATTTTATGTTATGATTTCCCTCGAATTCTTCCCCTTTTGATTCATAATGCAATTAAGACTTGAAAATACCCTTGAAATAAATAAGTACTAAAAACAATGTAAAACTCTCAAATACCAAGCAAAACACACTCAAAAAGAGGCTATAAGAAAAGGTCTGACCTTTAAGAGATATGAACATATAAAAGTGAAAGGATTTATAAACGAGAACTGGGCAAGAAACATCATTGATTAATTGAAAGTCCTCCTATGGCTACTTTATAGTTATTACTAGAAATCTTATTATATGAAAATGTAAACTAATAAAACATAATATCAAGATCTTCAACAAAAGTATAATATAGAAGCGTAGTTCATTAGATATGTGAATTTTTATGTTTTAGGATCATACACACTAAAATAAGTTTTAAGCCAAAGAAACCTATACTTCTATGCTGTGTTATTCAAAAAGCTCCAAAAAATAGCTAATAATCTAGTACAATATGATTAAACTAAGCACTTTAAGTTAAATCAATTTTTTATAAAAACGAAGTTGAATATGAATTTAGTGGTCATTCCTTTCATTCGATCAAGTGAGAAGCTAGTAGACTTAAGAAAGTTCTAGTGAAGTTCTTGATAAATGTTTGGACAAGTTAAGCTTAAAAGATATCTTCACTCTAACTTGAAGAAGAGCATTGACATGCAACTAGAAAAATTATAGGTGATTTGTAAAGAAGGTAGTACGTCTTCCTTTATAAGATATGTATTATAAAAGATACTATTGATATGTTTAAATGTAATCTTATAATATATAATCTTTGTAACAAATTGAAAATGTCAGTATGCTAGGAATAATGTATTGTCTTTTTCATTTAAATTGTGAAAGGTTTAAATTTTAATATACACTTTAGCAACGTGCAAGATAAGATTTAGTAATTGATATAATACATATAATTTAAAATGTTACAATATATCAATAGTATGTTAGCAACTAAAAAGATTGGAGTCCCCCTAAAGTTTATGATGGTGTGAGCTTGTGAGCTTGTTTTAAAGTTGTTTAAAGGTAGAAAAAGACAAAACTTTAGTCATAACATCAACAATAATTAAAAGAAGAAATATACCTGATGAAGAGAACTTTATTGGCTTCTAAGTCTTGAACAAAGTGAATATCAATCTTAATGTCTTTATATGAGTATGAGAGACCGTATTTGTAACAAGAAAGTTAGCACCAAGATTATCACACTGGAGAGTATGTTTGATGTGAGGTAATATAATTTCACCAACAAGAGAGGTGATCTAATATAGTTCAACTATAGCTAAAACAATATTCCAATATTCAACTTTGGTGCTAGACTTAGCAACAATGAGTTATTTTTTGACGCTATAAGAAATTATATTAGGCTAAAAAGATATAATAACTAGGCACAGTACAACGATCATCATGACAACCAAACCAATTAGCATCATAATATTCTTGTAAGGTAAAGCAGAAAAATCTAGTGAAACGAATGCCATGAGAAGTTATTGACTGTAGATATCAATAATCCATTTAATTAAGATCCAATGAATATCAGTAGAAAAAAATATTAAAGTTGGGAGACTTTGTTAACCATAAATTAGATGTCAAGAAGACTGAGGAAAAGGTATTGTAGGCCACCTATAGTACTTCGGTACTTATTATGATTAAGATGCAAATTTCTATGGTTTTAAAAGAGAGCTAGGGTAGGGGTAATGGGTGTGTACATAGTTTAGAGTTGTCAAGGCTTATAAAAAGAAAGAGATCTTTATTATATTATGTTAGAAAAATACTATATAAAGTGGATGTGGTTTCGATGCTAATGAAATGATGAACAAGACCTAAGTCTTTAATGAGGAAACTTGTGTTAAGATTATAGATAAGTGAGGTAATGAAGAAGTGTGAAGAATTTGTAACTAAGATATCATATAGACCAAAAGGAAGATTAAATATGACTCAGTTTTATGAATGAAAAGAGATTGTTTCAAGTTTGGAGGAAGTAAAATTAATCTTAAGGTTTTCTAACTCAAGCAATAAAAAAAGCCTAAAGAGTTTGTTTGAGAATATAAAGATTTTTATGAAGTTGATAAACACAATATGGATGGTTAGGATCTATGAATTTAGGAGAATGAGATATAAAAAGTAGTTTTTGAAGATGACTTTAGAGAAAGGCATTATCAATATTGATTTGATAAATGGACCAATTATCAGAAAGGGCAAGAGTGAGAATAATACAAATAGTGTTGGGTTTGACAACATGACTAAAAATATTGGTATAATCTATTCCTCAAGTTTGATGATATATTTTAGCAATAAGTTAAGCTTTGTAACACTCAAGAGATCCATTAGGATTTTGTTTCATACAAAAGACCCATTTATAGCATGTAGTATTGACATTTAATGATAGGGGAACAAGAGTATAGGAGTGGTTGCAATGAAGAGTATTAAATTCATTAAGCAATGTTTAGCATCAATGAGAAAATTTGTTAGTTTGAGTGAAAGATATGGGATCGGGTATATAGGAATTATAACTAATGGGAGTAGGTGATATAGTTAAAAAGGTTTAAAGAATGGGTTTCTAATTATATATACGTGTGATCATCAGATATACAGCTAGCGTTGAGGGAGTAGATTAAGTCAAATAATTTAGAGAAGGAACTAAGGGAATGGGTTTGAACAATATAAAAGACAAAGATAATGATATAGTAGAGGAAAGAGAGGAAGGGGGATCAATGAGAGAGGAATTGGCATAGGAAAAAATTATTTTCAAGAAATGAACATGATAAGAGATGTAAAGTTTGGAAGTAGTAGGATCAAATTAGCAATAGCCTTTATATTGAAAAGAATAACTGAGGAAGACACATAGTGTCCATTTTGGTATAAGTTTGCTAGGACGAGTGAAGTCTAGAAAGGGAAAGCAGTTATAACCAAAAAGACAAAGAAGAGAGACTAAATTTAGTGTGAAAAAGTAGTTAATATAGCGATTTATATTGAAGAGTAAAAGTAGGTAATAAGTTGATAAGATAGAAAAAATTAGAGAATACTTTAAATCAATAGAACTTTAGGAGAGAGATGTGAAAAAAAGAGTAAAATCTATTTTAGTAATATGACAAATTTTGTATTTAGCGAGACTATTTTGTTGAGGAGTATGAAAGCAGAGATTTGAAAAGTAATACCATAATTAATGAGGTATTGGACAAAAGCAATTTTGATGATTTTAGGAGCTTCGATGTTTTGAAACGCTTTGATGGTGTGGAAAAAGGAGTTTTAGTGATAATTTTAAAATTTTGAAAACAAAGTAGTGCATGAGATTTTTGAGTTAAGGAAAAGATCCATATTTAGTGACTAAACTCATAAAATAAAATAAAATATTGATAATCAAAAAGAGAATTTAATGGGGTGGGTCTTCAAATATCATAATGGACAAGTTGGAAAGATCTTATGGAAATACAAGAAACAAAAGAAAAGTAAATATTACTTAAAGACAAAAAATATAAAGAGTTATAAGATTTGAATTAGTGGGTTAAAATTTTGATAAACTAGAGAGTGTAGACCAATATGGATGACTAAGATATTGATGCCACATAGTGAAACATGAGTGATTGTGAAAGTAACAAAACTTTTAAAATAAAGAAGAATCTTTATTAGATAGATATTATCGTGGACAGATGTGAAGAAAGATATCTTGAATTTGAGGTCCTTCACAATATAACCAAAAAGATTAAATTCAATAAGATAACATTTATTTGTAATAAATTTAGCTCTAGATGATATGCTAGTAGTAAGATCTATAAGAAGTATAAGAAAAGATGGACAACTGTAGTTAAAAGTTACCAGTAGAGAAAATAGGGAGAGTATGTTTATTACTGACAATCACTTAGTTCAAACTTTTGTATAGTGTGACATATTTTATATTTGAGGATTGAGTATCTTGTGAGTAGTAGCACCATTTCAGATAATCATTCAGTAGCATTACTAGAATTGAAATGTGAAGTATTCAAATTAGTCTAAATATTTATGGTAGCAAAAGTTTAAGGCTATTGGTTTCACATTGAGACCTATATTAACAATTTTAAGACTTTAAGTACCTAAAGTGGCAGTAGCAGTGTTGTGAGTACTGTGCCGTACCGGCCGGTACGTTCCGCATCAGCCGAAAAACAGAACCGGTACGGCTGTTAATACGAATGATTATTACCTGAAGAGTTTTATCAACATTCTTGGGCCTCTTTTTAGGTCTTTGAGGGAGCTTGGTGCCCTTCATGGCAAAGAAATCTTCCTCTTTCTCCTTCCTTGACAAAGCTACGTAGATTCTAGGCCATTCAATCACTGCTTGCCCATTGTTCGCCAGCTTTTGTACCCCACCATTATTACTAGTGTTGGTATTGCTATTAGTAATTGTTGCTGCTAAAGCTTGTGAATCAGCTTGATCAGCAGCAGCAGGCTGTGATCCATCGTGGTGCTTCGGAGAAGCCATCTTCCGATCGAATCTGTCGGGAGAGCGCTTGCCTGTAGATCTAGACGGCAGACGGTTGCTGGCACCACCGTTGTTCCGAGAAGGGGACCCACTTCCACCAGCTGATAGCTTTTCCACATTCCTGGTCATCGCAAACACACGCACCACCCAAATCGCAAGCGATTGTGATTCACTAAAAACCAAAACTAAAACTAAAACTAAAATAACAAATATAGGTAGTCGATGCTCATATGCTCATGCTCTCTCTTAGTTTCTTCGCTTTAGCCTTTAGTGGTACACCACACCACACTTAATTATAAGAAAACCCAAGGAATAACTAACAATAGAATTATAAAGAAAACGAAAATTACTTTTGCTTTTTTAGACATGGGCAGCTGTCTACTATCTATCCAGCTCTTGGAAGTTTAAACTAGTACCTAAAACACCCCCAAATGTAAATCCAAATTAACCCCCCCACCCAAAAAGAGCTAAGAAAATCGTAATCACCCAAAACAAAAATTCAGGGACTTCTTATGTTTTCTCTTCTTCCCAAGCGTATAAGGGTAAAATGGGAAAGAGACGACCGCGAAGTGAAGATATCATGAATTACGTGTCAGATTATGAAAAGCAAAAAACCCTAAATACGAATAACAGGCGGCATCATCAACCCCACGCCCACAGATCAAGGATATAAGCATACTTCATTTTAATTACTATTTACTACTAATTAAATATATTTCAGAATTTTAATAATAATATGACATCCACCAACAAAACAATTCAAAACGCAGAGAAAAGGGATTCATTTCTGTGGTACCGGTTAGAGTAGGCATCAAGGCCTGGCTTCTCTTTGCCAAGTAATCCATTCAACTGATGTTGTCGAGACGGAGGCAGAGGCGCTGACGGCGCCGCCTTCATCTCCATTTTTCTCGATTGACGGCACTGAGCTGACGCTGCCCACAAGGATGATTCGTCAACCAGCGACGATCGGATCTCGGATCTCGAGAACCTAGCGCGCTTCTTTTGTCCCCATTGCAGCAGCACATCGCCGGAGCCGCCTCGGATGGCATGCGCGTAGTGATTCCTGGAGGCTTCCGGCGAGCGATTGGGGTGGTGATCTAGGATTCTGGAGGGATACCTTAATCTCAAACCTTTAGTTTCAAGGCTGTCGGTATCGGATTTCTTGGCATTGCCGCCGTTTGTTAACGGAATACAATCCGTCTGGTACCTGCAACCGTTAACGGACATAAAGGGACGTCAATTCTTGCAGCTGTGACTAAACACAGACATGAATTTAAGCACCGGACACCGTAGTCTAGAAAGATGTTTTAGGATAATTTTACTCATCCCAAGTTCTAAAGGGACTAAGGAGTTAATATCAACCCCTCTCTCTCTCTCTCTCGCGTAACGATCATTGTCTTTGCTTTGTTTTCTCCAATCTGCAAATCAATATCCATTTCACCAGAAGGGACACAGTACCAGCTAAACACACAAAGCAAAATCAGAACTGTTGAAAACCCACCCAATCTCCATATCTAAATACAACAATAGTTATAAGTGGATCCACCGATTCATCGACCAGTTTAAGTTTACCACATAGCCAACAACAACAGACAAGAAGATCAACTCAGTTCGAACGACCACTTAGATTATCTTTATATTACACTGACGATGAGACATCAAAGACCAAAAGATGGAAATTTTGGTCGAAGACAAAGTTTAATGCATCAAATCACCGAAAGAAACAGGAAAAAGAAGATAGATGTATCTGAAGAATCAAAGAAAAGCAGAGCAAAGCAGAAGAGTAAACAGACCTCATCATTATAAGGAGGAGCAGCAGAACCCAATATTGCAATGGACGATAAAAATCTTGAGATTGTAAAATTCAGGAGAAAGAAAAAAAGGACTGGTAAATCATAAGGCTTTGATTTGATCAACAATAACAAAATGGAACCTTTGTCTTCATAATCCAAACAAAACGAACCCCCAACTCAATAACCAACAACTCAGTCTCAGAAGGATGACACACTTCATGAACAACCAGCAGAACAGCAACAAGAAGAGCAAACTATGGAAGAGGCGAAGACCAGAGACTGAGAGAAGGAGAAGAGAGGTGAGAAGCAGAGATTGGATGACGGAAAAGAAAGAGAGAACAGGGCAACCCATAGGAACCAACTGAAATATACACGCATATATATTGCCGCTGTACACCATTTGTATCCATATACCTTAACAAACGTAAAAAGAAAAATAACTTTACTTTCTTTAGGTTTTCAGAATTTAGAGGGTGAAAAAATAAGGTTTACCTATAGTTTAAATAATTTATTTGATCTTAGAAAATAACTTTGTCGGTTTTATTGAAAAAACCATTTTCTATTAACCCTCTGTTAAAAGATGACAACTAAACATACCAAACATAAAAATTAAATACGTATTAATTAAATTTAATTTAAACTAACTAAATTTTATTTAAATTAATAATTAATTATAATAATCAGTAATATTCATATTACATGTATTCATTGTTTTTTTCTAATAAAATTATAAGAAAAGAACTTTATAAATTAAAATTTTAAAAATATCAAAACTTTAAAGAATAAAGAAAATTTTAAAAATTACTTAAATTGTAATTGAGTTCTTACCTTTTGCTCGTTTGCTTCACTTATATTGTTTAGATGTTGCAT
>JANITX010000005.1:35489435-35510273 GCA_027564395.1 Erythroxylum ulei
CTAGGAGGAAGAGAAGAAAACCAAAAGGGGTTAGTGAGTTACCCATATATTTGTATATACACATATGATGTTTTGGAACATTAGAGGGATTAATGAACCTCTTAAAGGTTAAGTTGTTAGAGATGTTCTACTGGAAAGAAAACCAGCTTTGATTGGTCTTTGGGAAATAAGAATAAAAGCTCATAATCTCAACATATGATGAAAATTCTACAAAAAAGTTGGAGTTATATAACAAATCATGAATTCTATTGCAATGATAGGATTTTGTTGGCTTATAACTCTCAAATTTTGCACATTATAATGATAAAAACTTCTAATCAACATATGCGCCTCAGATGTAAACTTCTGAATATAGGAAATGTGAAGTAAATTACAATCGTATATGCAGCCAATTTCGAATTTCAGAGAGTAAAGTTATGGGAAGAACTTTCCTACATTTATACTTCTATGAATGTGCCTTGGTTAATTGCAGGAGATTTAAAATGTATTTGGCATCCATTTGAAGCACAGGGTGACCAGATTAATGTTACTAACCTTGGAAGAGAGCTGGAGAGGGTGGTTACCAAACTTGAAGTAATTGATCTCAGATCTTCTAGATGTTTTTATACTTGGAGCAACAAATAGAAAGGAAGATACCTAATCCGAAAGAAGCTAGACAGAGTTTTGGTTAATCACTTATGGATGAACCAATTCCCTAACTCTTTTACTCCATTATATTCTGATCATTCTTGGATGGAAGTGTTGAATCTCACACCTAATATTGCTTGTAATTCTCCATTCAAATTCTTTAACTACCTTATTGAAAGGGAAGGCTTTATGGTGCTTGTAGATGAGGCATGGAACATTAGGATTAAAGGTTGTATAGCTTTCTAGCTTATGAGAAAGCTTCACATTCTTAGAAACATATTGAAGAAATTCTCTAAAAGCAGATCAACTCCTTTATAATATCAAGTTGTAGGAAGTTAAAAGAGAGTTGAAAATTGCACATGAAGATTGTTATAAAAATCTAAACAATTATTCTCTTAAAAACATTGAATGTATGAAGTTGGGGAAATACATGGAAGCTTTTCAGGTTCATAAGTCAATTCTTATATAGAAAGTAATGATCACTTGAATGAGAGAAGGGGATTTCAATATTAAATTCTTTCATAACTCTGTTTTGGCTAGAAGAAATCTCAATCGGATAACTTGTCTATTGGATTATAATAACTAAATGATTACTGATAGAGATTTCATAAGGAATTTGATATTCAACTTCTTTAATTCCTTGTTAGGAAAATCTTATAGGGGCTTCCACTGCCTTGCCATAGGATACATAACTGAAGCTTCAATGACCATTTAGCTCTTGAGAGATTAAATATGTTCTTTTTAATTTGAATCCTAATAAAGCACGAGACCCAGATGGATTCAATGTATACATTTTTCAAAAAACCTGACAAATTATAAACAAGTTAGATGTGGAAGCTATCATGTCATTTTTTAATTATGGCAAATTATTGAGGGAAATAAATGCAGCTCATATATGCTTGATTCCTAACATTCCTAATGCAAGTAGTCTTAATGATTTTTGACCTATCTCCTGTTGCAACACCATTTACAAGGTGATTTCAAAACTCTTGCAAACATACTCAAAGAGAGTTTGAAAATGTTCATTCATGAATCTCAAAAAGCTTTCATCTTTAATAGAAATATCTCTGATAATATTTTATTGGTACAAGAATTGATGAGAGAATACAACTCTAGAAGACACATCAAAAGCCGTTCCATCAAAATTGATCTCTCAAAAGTTTTTAATAGACTTCAATGGAACTTCATTACTATATGCTAGGAATGGTTTGGATTTCCAAACCAATTCATTAAATGGATCCATGCCAACATCTCCACAACTTCATATAATGGAGCTCCCATTAAGCAATTCAAAGTGTTAAAAGGATTAAGACAAGTAGGTCCTCTTTCTCCTTATATTTTTGTTATTTCTATGGAGGTCTTAAATAGAATTATTCGTTATAACATATCCAGGAGATCTAATTTCAAGTTTCATCATAAATGCATGGGATTGTCTCTCTCCAATAGTAATTTTGTATATGATTTGCTACTGTTATGTCGTGCTCACTAGGAATCCATTTCCATATTACATCAATCTCTTATGAGCTTCTACAGGATTTTAGGTCTTCAAGTTAATCAAGGCGATAGTAGAGTTTTTCTTCTCCTTAGATTTCTCCAATATTGAGAGAGACTTCAACAGATCTTTATTCTCAACATCCAAGGTATACCTTTCACTTACTTGGCGGTTCCCATCTTAGCTAAAAAGCTAAAACATCATGATTGCTTGAGGATTCTAGAAAATACAAGAAAATCATTAATGGTTGGCAAAATAAAACACTATCTCAAGTTGGTAGAGTACAATTTATAATCTCTATGTTGGATATTCTTCACACTCATTGGAGTTCTCATCATCTACTCCTCAAGGGGATTATTAAGGAGATTGAAAAATGTATCACGAATTTCCTCTGGTCAGGCAAGATAGACAACCTTAAAATTGCCAAAGTCAAGTGGGAGCATCTATGCTGGAGAAACACATAAAGGGGGACTAGGTCTCAATGCCATTCATACTTTTCAATCCATGCAGGTAGCCAAAAGAACTTGGAGTTTATTCGATGACAGGGAATCTCCCTGGAGTAAGTGGATTAATGAGTTTTATCTTAAGGAAACTAGCTTATGGAAAAATAGCTTAGAGGAATGAATTCTCCTAGCCCTTTATATAGATTCTAAGGAACAAGGACAATGTTTATCAACATATCAAAATTTAGATAGGGAATAAGGAAGGAACATGGTTTTAGTATGACAATTGGACTTTACTTAACCTTTATATCTTAGAGAGGATATCTATTCTCCTCATAATAGAATCCCTTCTCAGGTAGGAGTTAGTAAAGTAATTGTGAATACCTCTTTGCATTTTCAAGGTAGGGGCGCTGAGAGACTACAGAACTATTTTCCCATCTATATGCCTAACTCAGTTACTTCAGACATACCTTTATGGTCACTAATCCAAAAGGGAGACTTTTCAAACTCTGCATGCATCAAAGCTCTGAAGCCCTCTTTTGCTCTTATTCCTTGGTATAATATTGTTTGGAAGGCCTCCTTAAAGCTAAATTGTTCTTTCATTATTTGGTTTGCAGCTATGAAAAGGTTGAACACTAAAGACAAAATTATGGGATTTGATGACAAATTATGTGAACTACGTTACAGTGAGTTTGAAATAATGGACTACCTTTTCTTTAAGTGTGGTTATTTAGCCTCTATTTGGGTCAGTGTTCAACACTCTCTTAGCCTCTATAGTTATAAATCAAATTGGAACAAAATATCAGAATGGGTTGGTTATAGATTTAGAGCTTCAGCTTTAACAGTACAATCTACTCCATTTAAAGAGAAAGAAACTAGAGAGTTTTCAACAAAATCGGCACAATAAGCATGTCTTAGCTCACAAGATACATTGTTAGATATGAGACATGTTAGTAGCTCATCACATACAAGAACAACCGAGCTCTTTGTATAGAAGACAATGAAATCTCTGAAATTAAGTTTTTTCATAGAAATGTTGCAAAAGCCTTGTTTTCTCTTACTTAATCTAGCTTTTAAAGAGTTATTGATGTCTTTTACGGCTTAATGAATGAATTTTTTTATCTTTCTTTAAAATAACGTCATTTTACTCTTTTTCATTTTTAATAAAAAAGTACAAAAATTCTGGCCAAATCGAGCCATACAGGACTTTGAACTATCGAGGCCTGATTGAGCTTCATGGTGAACCTGAGCTGGGCAGAAATTGTTGAACTGGACCTGGGCCAAGCTATCAAGTATGGATGATAATGGGCCTACTTACAATTACTTTTGACTGGGGAGAGTTTTATTTGTTGCAAGAAATATAAGGAACAAAGGTCAATATTAAGTAGAGGACAGGAAAGAAATTTCTAAAATAATACAAAAAAATAAATATTACATAGTTATTTTGTATTTAGAGTAAGAAGTATACATTAAATTTCCATTTTAATTACATTGAAAAGTATATATTTTTCTTTATATTATTTATCAAAAATTGCTGACAGGTAACTCTAAAAATTAATTTTAACCAGTTTATTAAAACTAGTATATCATAATATGTATTACAAAAGTTAAATCCAAACGGATACATAACGTGGAGGTGGTGGGGCACCAAATTAAATCCAAATGGATCCAAACGCGTCATGGTTCAACGGCTCTTTATTTGAACTATTTCAGATGGACAATCTTGCCCTTGTTTGCTTGCTTTTCACTCCTCGCCAGTCGCCGCTCTCTCTTTTTCTTTTAAACAAAAACAAATTCAACTTACCCTTTAGTCAATGAGCTGTCCTCTCGATGAATTGTTTAAATGTGATATTCAACTTAAATGAATCTAACGGTAAAGAACAAACTATCAAGTCTCAAATCTCTCTCTCTCTCTCAACATTAACAAAAGACATTGACAACATTCGGAAGAAGCATGAGAACAATTGGCGACATCAGCAGCAACAATGGCTTCCTCGGAACCATATCCGCTTCCTCCATTCGCAGTCTCCTTCCACGGTCCAGGCGCAGACATAACTCTTCAAGTTCCAAGCTTTTCGACTCTTTCGACACCGAAAACGCTCACCCCAACATCCACATCAGTGACCCTCCTTTGTCTCCTTCAATACCCAAGTTTTTACCTACCAAATCGGTCCCAACCATCAACGAAGCCGCCGCATCTGACGACCATTGTGAAATGGCCCACCCGCAGGTTAAGGTAATTTGCTTAAAGACGAAGGATTATAAAAGCAAATGAGCCGTTTTGTTTTTCAATGAGTTCTCTTCGTTTTTGTGTGATGTTTTTCTAAGATGGACTTGAATTTAGGGGTTTTTGTTTACATTATGTGGTTCTTGTGGTTATTAAAAACTTTTTCAGGAGGACATGAGTAGCAACAGTAAAGAACTGGCAACTTCAGATCCACCTGTGAAGGTTTGCTTAACCGTGAATTAAATTTGATATGGTGTTTATGTTGGATTCTGAAACTAAAGTTGTTAGCTTTTCCTTTTGTTGCGGCTTGTTTGCATGGAAAAAGGTTGTGGTAAGAATTAGACCTGCAAACGACGACGAGAGAGCAAGGGATGAAAGTGTGAGAAAAGTGTCTTGGGATACATTGTCGATTCGTGATCGCAAGTTTACATTTGATGGGCTTCTTGATTCGAGTTCTAACCAGGTCTGAGACTTTGATCTATCTGTCTGAATAGGCAAATTAGTTAGGGTGTAGAGACTATTGAACTTGAAATTTTGTGTAGCAGGAAGATATCTTTCAGCTAGTTGGCATCCCGTTGGTTAAGAGTGCCCTCGCAGGTTACAATGCTTCTATCTTGTCATACGGACAGGTAGGGTGGTAGCTTGGTAACATGTTTTGTTCATTCTTGATTATAATATAAATATAATGGGATATTTTTGTTCAGACTGGGAGTGGAAAGACGTACACCTTGTGGGGCCCACCAAGCTCCATGCTTGAGAAGCCATCATCCACTAGTCAGCAGGGCATCGTTCCTCGTATCTTCCAGATGTTGTTCAATGAGATTCACAAAGTATGGATTTATTTCTTTCCCTAGTTTAATAAATTTTCATTAAAATCAATCATAAATGATTGCCATATGTATGTAGGAGGAGCAAGAGCATGATGATTGTCAGAGAAAGCAGATTAACTATCAGTGCAGATGTTCGTTCCTTGAGGTACGTATCTTACATTCACATCACATCAAGCCCACTTTTGTTATTATGTCAATGTCATGTCTAGCTAACTGGATCAAAAACAATTGCAGATCTACAATGAACAAATAAATGATTTGCTTGATCCTGTGCAAAGAAAACTTGAGGTGGTGGACATGTCTTGCCTTAATTATTTATGAACTTTGTTCGTTCATGTGGTCAAATGAAAATTTTCGTTTTCAGATAAGGGATGACCCTAAAAATGGAATGTACGTTGAAAATTTGTCTGAGGAGTACGTGAGTAGCTACGAGGACGTAACTCAAATTTTAATCAAGGTAGGATATCACATGGCTTGTCTTTCCCAGAATCGTTTCTCGTGCTTACATAGTGAACGTACGTGACTCAGGGGCTGTCAAACAGAAAAGTTGGAGCAACAAGCATTAATTCCAAGAGCTCAAGGTCCCACGTTGTCTTCACTCTAGTTCTTGAATCTTGGTGCAAGGTATAAATCTTGATTTGTTGTTGTTAGTTCATCAAGCAGGAAGTCAAGTGATATCGTGCCATGTTTTAGTTGTGGTGATGTACAGCGTTAGCGTAGTTAGTTGCTTTTCTTGTGTTTTGTTAATTTTATCACACTAACCTGCAAGGTTCATCCCAGGGGGCTTCTGCACAATGTTTCAGCAGTTCAAAAATTAGCAGGATTAACCTTGTTGATCTTGCTGGAATGGATAGAAATGCAGCTGATGATGATGATGATGCTAGACAATTTGCAAGGGAAGGAAAACATGTAAAGAAGTCTCTGTCACAGCTCGGGTATGATCCAATTATTATCTCCGCAAAACCAGCTTTGCATCTGTTTTTTTAAAAAAAAATTTAACTTTTAAAAGCCTTAAGAGAATCTCTAGCGTTGCTACTTGATGAAACTATGCTTTTTCATAATTAATCCACTGTTCTCAATTAAAAGAGAGGGTCGGTTTTCTATGCAACGACTGATTTCGTTTGCCAGACCAAAGTAAGATTTTGTTTCGTTGACTAGGAAATTGGTGAGCATGCTTGCAAGAGGAACAACTCAGGGTGAGAAATCTGAAGATATGCCATACAAAAGCTCCTGCTTAACTCATTTGCTGCAAGAATCACTCGGTGGAAATGCAAAACTTACAGTTATATGCAACATTTCCTCAGATACTAGGTACATAATGCATACTCTGGCATTCTGTTACCTGTGGTTTATTGTCTCCAATCACAGGATTCTTGGCAAGTTGTTTAACTTCGCAGAGCAGAAACAATAACTTTTATCTTATCTGTTGTAATGATGTAATTTGGTGGGATGCAGAAATGATGGGGAAACATTGAGGACACTCAGATTTGGGCAGAGAGTTAAAGCCATAAAGAATGAGCCTGTGATAAACGAAATTTCAGAGGATGATGTTAACAACTTAAGTGATCAGATTCGACAGTTAAAGGTCAATTTTCTTCAGGACTTTTCTGTTTTCTAACTCTTCTTGACGTAACCATGAAGCCAGACTAACTAAATTCATGGAACTGCATTTGACATTCACAGGAAGAACTGATAAGAGCAAAATCCACTGTTAGGAGCACAAGTACAAATAGATACTTCAATGAGCGAAATGTACGGGAAAGCCTGAACCACTTGAGAGTCAGCCTTAATCGTTCTTTGCTGTTGCCCAACAGAGATAATGATGACAAGGAGGTTGACGTTGACGAGAATGATGTCAAAGAATTACATCAACATCTAGATAAGTTGTGTAGTTCTTCTGAGAACTCAATGGCTCTATCTAACAACAGAGACTCTGTGCACTTCACTTCTGTGAATCAAAGTTTTGAGACAGGTTTAATGAGTGAGGACGAAGTGACTGGTCCAGATGAATGGGAAACTATCAATTCACTGAAAGAAGAGGAAAGTGTCGAATGTCAAGATGACTTTTCAACCGATTTTAAGACCTCAAGAACTATTGATGCTGCAATTCTTCAAGAGCCGATATTGTCTGAGTCACCTAAACTTTCAAATACCAGGAAAAGCCTGGTGGCTAAGCTTTCGTTTTTATCAAGTCAGACCAATATGTCCGAAAGTTCCATCAAGTCGGAAGAACTAAAAGCACAGGCACTAGCTTCATTGCGTTCAAGTGGTGAAGTATTTTCAAACCCCACTGACTCCCTAGCTGCAAGCCTTCATAGAGGCTTGCAAATCATTGATTATCATCACCATAATTCAACACTTGACAGATCTTCAGTTTCCTTCTCTTTTGAACACTTAACATTAAAGCCTTCTCCAGAGGTTGAAAGAGGCCTTGCGTTGCAAGAGCTAGAAAAAGAGATGTCATCATCAGATAAAGGCTCTGCTAATATGCTCTGTGCATCTTGTCAACAAAAGTTGAATGAGAGTTCTGTTGAAGATGGGAACTCTAGCCAACCTATGACTCTAGTTGCTAAAGTATGTTATTGTTTGATCCTGACCAAGTCACACCCACTTTTTGTTTACTCTCAACTCATTGCATGTGTAATTTTGACTTTGTGCTTTCAGGACGGAGACAGAAGTTTATTAGAAGCCCGTAAAAGAGAGCAGGAACTTGAAAAAGCTTGTTTGAAGCAAGCAGTGAAAATTAAGCAGTTGAATCAGCTGGTAATAAACCTCTAGCTCTGTCCGAACATCCTAAAATTCTACGTAAAATTCATGTTTTTATTTTACTCAAATCCTTTTGTACTTCTGCAGATAGAGCAATACAAACATGGGAGAGAAAGGAGTCTTCATCTCGAGGGCATGCATGGTCAAATGGTTCTGGTTGAGGAAGCCAAAAATGTAAAATTGAAGGATCAAGACAAGGTTTATGGCCTTTGTATTCACTGAAGTAATGTTGATTCTTTTAAGCATTTTTCTGTTATTCCGTCTTACTCGTATGAAATTTCTGCAGCTTCTGAGTTTGAAGGAGAGCAATCAGCCAGAGTTTGATAAGGAGAAGACCTGTGAAACAAAGGAAATCAGTGAGGCATTGGATGATGGGAACTCATATTCTGATGATATGATGGAGAAGGAAGCACTTCTCAGGGAAATTCAAAATTTAAGGACTCAGTTGCAGTTACATACAGGTACATCAGCCAAAAAATCAACTGACAAGTTGAGGTCCTCTTTGTTGGCAAGATCTATCCAACAGCAGAAAAGTGTAGATGCTAGACCTAGCAGTGATGAAGAGCTCGAGTTGGAGAGACAAAGATGGACAGAAATGGAAAGTGAATGGATATCTTTAACCGATGACCTTAGGATTGATCTTGAATCAAGTCGTCGCAATGCAGAGAAAGTGGAGATGGAATTGATTCTGGTGAAGAAATGCAATGAGGAGTTAGATGATGCCCTTAACAGGGCTGTCCTTGGACATGCCAGAATGGTGGAACACTATGCAGAACTACAAGAGAACCATAATGAATTGGTTGGAAAGCACCGTGCAATCATGGAAGGCATTGCAGAGGTGAAAAAGGCAGCGGTAAAAGCAGGAAGTAAAGGTCGCGCTCGCTTTGCCAGATTACTTGCAACTGAGCTTTCTGCTCTAAGAGTGGAGAGGGAAAGAGAGAGGGACTTGCTGAAAAAGGAGAACAAGAGCCTTAGAATCCAGCTTAGAGACACAGCAGAAGCTGTTCATGCTGCTGGAGAACTTCTTGTTAGATTGAGAGAAGCTGAGCAAGCTGCCTCAACCGCAGAGGTAAATTAATTGCATCTAAACAAACATCATTTAACTACACTAATAAGAATGCAATTCTTATATATCATTTGGTCCTTGTGTCACTCTCAGGAAAACTTTACTAATGCACAGACAGAGAATGACAAGTTAAAGAAGCAAATTGAGAAGCTGAAAAGGAAGCATAAGATGGAAACGATAACAATGAAACAATACCTCGCAGAAAGCAGATTGCCAGAATCTGCATTGAAACCACTATACACTCGGGATTCTGAAGTGGCACAAAGTACAATTCCGGATGATGATGGAGCATGGAGAGCAGAATTTGGAGCAATATATCAAGACCATTATTAATTCTTTTATCACAACAACAACAATTGATTGTTGTTGATGTTGTTATTGTTGATTTATCTGGGTGTACAAAACGCTAAAATGTATTTCAAAGTTTATTTTTATCACACATCATTTTCCTTTTCTTGCCAGTGCTACTAATTATATTGAACTGGGTCGCATTTGTCATGTCGAAAATAATCATAATAAAAGTAGTGATATTAAGTTCTTGCATTAAATTGTGACGGTGTCCTATTCGGGCAAAAACTAGTTATGTTTTTTTTTTTAAAATTGAAATAGCAAAACTATAGCAATGCAAAAGAGAGTAAAAACAAAGTTACCCCTAACTATTTACAACAACTAACACGCCTCCACATAGAAAATCAATTCGGGACTATCCAGAATTAGAAAGAAAAACCAAAAGGTATTTTATCTATGATCAGATATGCCATCTCGTTCGCTTATTCGGGGTTAGTTGATGCTCCTCACTTCTTGCTCGTTCGAATTTCATTCAAGATTTTATCTGCTAACTAATATTTTTCCATTGTTTCATGCTTGTACACTCCGATATTCCTTTCTTTCCATATGACATTGGCCTTATTGTTTTGAGTACGATTGACATACCATTGCAGTGTTCCTTGCCAATCAAATAGTGATTGATGTCTCGGCTCCCACCCCAAACCACTTTGGAGTATTCACACATAAAGAATAGGTGATTACGATCTTCATCTGCTCCATGACATAGCACATATTCCTTATCCACCGCATTAAACCTTCTGCACTAAGTTCGCAATCTGTTTATAATAACCAACCACGCGATAAAGGATGCTTTCGGGCTCAAGGATTGCTTCCAAATAAGACGAAACCAAAATACTTTGCTGGTGTCAGGGCAGAAAATCCTTTTCTTTGCTTTTTATGAAAGAATTGATGAAAAATGCCCATCAAGTTGGCTGTAGTCTGGTACTATTTGTAGATCCCCACATTAGTTGCAGCAATGACCAACGAAGAACAATTTAATCGTATATAAAGTCAAAAAATCTTGAATCCTATAGTTTTTTATTTAATAAATTTCTCACCAGAAAACGAGGTATATAATTTTACTTTTAGAATCAAGTATTCTACTTCCACAACATATTATCCTACAGAAAGGTTGTTACTTTTTTCCTTTGCTACACCTCCGTACATGATAAGTCGCAGTTATGCTTGACTTCACTCGGCACTCAAAACTACTCAAGAGGGCACAAGCGGAAGTGTGGACAGCATTCATTCACAGATATTTACCGCTTATATAGCCAAAAAAATTTTTTAAAAAAAAGGGTATCATTTTAAAAGATCAACTAAGAAGGTTTTGGATATCCTCCACCAAAGCCAGTCAGCTGTGACGCCTTATGGCTGTTTCCAACACATTGAACACAAACTAAACGAGGCAAGGAGGGTTAACTCAAACACCAGGTATGTAAAGTGCAACTTTATACGTGGGTTATAATGAAAAAGGAAATTCTATATTGGCATAAACCAATCAAAATTGCATTTGGAGTATTCAGGACATATAGAACAAGATCACCAACGGATCCATGTATCAGTAAGGCAACAAGAATTCACCAGCTATTCAAGCCTATCCAGTAACTCACGGAGCTGGCGCTCCCATCTCCAAAAGTGTCAGGGAAAGAATGTCTGCTATTCAAAATTTTCCCACAAATATAAAAACATCTCAAAGCATCGTCATTCCCGTGCCTGTGGCCCAAGTTGCCTTTTTGCCTAAATAGCGCCCGTCTGACCATCAAGTAATGTAAATAACATCATTAGCAAAGCAGTAAAAGGACTGATCCCACTGTGTCATCAACTACACCATCCTCCACGTAATTTTATCAAGTTTCGACATCTGCATTTGTAGACTTCAGATCATGCCTTTATCCCTCTGGATAAACCCTCCACATTAAGTTGTCAGGTCACCGAGAATTGCTCTTAGAAGTATTTGTACAACAGACCTCAACCATTCATCTAAGTGTATGCTTACTGTATCTTGAACAAGCTTTTAAGTTTAACAACCAACCTCCACTCCTCAATAGAGAGATCATCCTGTACATAAGAAGTTATAGAAACAACTACAACAGTTATTGGAAGAAACAACGAAACTGAGATCCCATCATCCCAAAAAGAATCAGCTAAATGTGATGTTTCAGGCAAACTTACCCGATAATTAGCTTTAAGTATGTCAATTGACCTTCTTGAGATATGGCTGACAAGTTCGTCTTCATGATCGAAATGTCTGCCAAACATCTTCTGCTGCTCCTCGGCATTTGTGCCAACAATCTGTGAAATCACACAATTCGGGAAGAGAGTAAGCCCAATACTAACCACCATTATGAGCCGAATATACTTGGTGGTTAACACAAGAAATCTAGGCATATTTAAGATGGTTATACCTTGATGGCCACCTTCTGTCCCTTCTTGGCAAAATCAACGGGCTTGTGGTTATTCTCAACGGAAGCAATTCGGCCAATGTCAATAAATTCTCTCTGAGGAATACAAATAGGGGTGCCAACCTATTGACAAAGCCCATAAGTTGACGGAGTGCCAGAAATAATTGCGACAACAATTCAATTACCAGGCTACCAAAAATTACCAAATGACAAAATCCTGAATCTCTAGGATACTATTAACCTACATACAAGTATAGCAATAACTTCTAGAATCCCTGGGTTTCTAGGACATTAAACTACATAGAAGAACGCAAACAATACTAAAGATTCCGACAACCACCCATAAAAAACGTATTATTAATATGGTGGAACCGAAGGCCTAGGCACCATTATCCCACGCAAAATAAGAAAGAAAATTAATATCAAGGCAAAGCAAGATGAATCATTATAGTGATTCATGTGAAAACAGTATCGTAAGCTATCTGAAAGAGTTCCATACAGTTGCAGCCTACTTGGTTAGATGGTAAGATACTAAACATGGTCAAATCATCAGAAAAAAGATATATGTCAGTCATTCCATGTGTATGGTTGTGCTGTGTGGCAATAGTAATTCAGACACTTCAATGCACCAATCAAGGAGCAGAAAGGTAAATTATACAGAAAACATACCTTTACTATGCCTTCAACAACATCAACACCAAGTACAATTGGATCTTTCTTGTTGAAAATGCAATTTGGTAAAATTTTAAGAACACATGGGAACACTGCCTCATCAGCAGCTTCCTTCTTCTTTTCTTCCTTCAGGTTGTCAATATAAGCCTTGAACTGGTCAAATAAGTGATAAATGATATCAGCAATGAAAATTTTCACACCCAATTCATCCGCAAGTTCCCGAGCCTCAGGTGTCACTTTAACATCAAATGCCAAGATTGTGGCGTACTCCTTTTTTTTCTCAAGCATCACACTGGCCTTCATAACATCCTTCTTATGCACAGGGCCTATACCAATTCCACTAACAGGAATGCTCACTGCTGGGGATTTTAAAAACTCCAACAATGCTTCCAAGGAACCAAGGGTAGATGCCTGCACATACACTCCCTCGCCACTTTTGTCAATTCGACTCATGACTGACTTCATGTCCTCCATTGCTGATTCCTTAACATCTTCCAAGTCATCATCTGGGCCTACCACATACAGACCCGTACCAGCAATAGCATGCTCAAGGCCCTGCATTTGAAAAGAATGCCAACAGTACTATGCTGTTATAACTTCATGACTATCAAATCCACAATCTGTGATGCATAAGGAAGTCAAGGATAATGTATGCATGAACCTAGATTTCTAAGATTCCATTGCTGTTGTCTGTTAAACATTGATTACCTGTGCTGTGATCTTGATCCCCTGTGCAGCCTTTATTTCTTTATGGTGAAGATATGTACCCTGATATCAGAACACAAGAGAATTACTGCGCCATACTAGTAATGTTGGAATAAGGGGAAAGTATATACAGTCAGATAACCCAAAAACTTGATAAATCAACATTTACATTTCTCCAGAGGCCAGAAAGCAAGACAATACAGAAATCTTAGGAGGTCAGACAGACCACCACAAATAACACAAGAAAACATTCCAACTTACCCAATTTGAGTATAAAACTATCAGAACTAGAAAATGGAGCCAAAAAAAAGAAGAAGAAAAAGATAACTTTAATATCACAATTTTTATGGAAGCAAAAGTCAAGACTGAACAATTGGTAGTCAAAAGAGGCCAAAATCAAAGCAGAAATTGCTACAAATTCCACAAGCGAGGTCCATGGAAATCCACTGCCCACACAAGACCCAAGACATTTCACCAATTATAAACATTATGAGGTTCTTTCTGTAACATGATTCTTTCATTTCCTGTAGCATGTCAATTGGAGCACAGAAGAAAAGCAGTCAGCCATTTACCACGTTAAACTCAATTGTTGCAAATACTGTACCTTCCTGGTTTTGGATTTGTTTTAGTACAGTACCAGTACCAGTTAATATCCGATATCATTTCAGATAATCTTTTAAAATTATAAAATATTCCTTCAATATACCATTTCTGCTTTTTAGTCTACATTCCAGCTGATGGATTGTGCCGAAGATGAAAGAAGTAAAATAGGAAAAATAATAGAAAGCATGAAAGCTAGTAGCCTTCAATGCGTAGCATTTGCTCACAGGACAATTGCTGAAAATGACCTGAAGAATCAGACTAATAATGCTGCAGAACAAAAGCTACAAGAAGATGGTTTGAGTTTGTTAGGGATTGAGGTCTCAAATATCCATGTAGATTTGGGGCTGAGAAAGCCATAGAATCTTGAAAAGCCACAGGAGTGAACATAAAAATGATAACAGAAGACAACACTTTCACAGCAAAAGCTATAGCTAGAGAATATGGAATACTAGAGCTCAAGAATGATGAAGAAATCGTGATAGAAGGAGCCCAAAAAAACAGAGAATGGAAATGTTAGACAAAATATGCGTGATGGCAAGGTCGTCACCTTTTGATAAACTTCTAATGGTACGATGCCTAAACCAAAGAGGCACATTGCGGTTGCCAACAACAGTCAGTGGCAAACCGTCAGAAATGACAACAAAGTCAGCGGTGGAAAGGAAATCGGTGAAAGCAATGGAGCGGCGGCTAACTTAGGGATTTTGTGCTTACAACAATTGCACAATGGGGAGGGGGCAGTCAAGGGGGGTATTGAATAAAATGTTTTATTTTAGGGGTATTGAAAAAAATGTTTTATTTCTACATTTTAATCTTTTGATATTTTAGATTTTGAATTCTAATCCGGTATCTTACCGGTATTAGCAATTTCAACCAGTACCAACCAAAATCACTGGTATCGGGTGATACTTTATCCTGAAACGGTACCTACCATTTTCTGGTACATATGGTATGAAAGCCATCTCTTTGTTTAGACTAACTTCACATAATTCTGCAACTGTTCAAGCTTCCAATAGATAGCCTAGTGCAATATCTGATTCTCATTGAAGGTCACCTCTAGGCTCTCTAGTATTACAATTTAACAGCAGTTTTAAGTAGACATAAATGCTAGTCTTCTTGGGCATACAAGATGATCATTTACCAAAAACAGTATCCTGGAAGAGAGCAGTTGAGGGACATATTGAAAATAAATATATATATATATACCTTAACTCGGAGTTCCTTCATTGGATGTGGTGTCAACAAAGCTCGAATGGTTGTCACAATAGGCCCCTATATGGTCAGGGTAAAAACATAGAAAGAGGTGAGCAAGGGGGCAACAAAAGAGAAAAAATCATCTTGTACATGCTTAACACAAAAAAGATTTAAGGCCTGCCTGCAAGCCACAAACAACAATTTGATCTCCTTCATGGAGCACACCATTAACCAAGACCACATCAATAGTTGTCCCATGGCCTTCAATGACCTTGACTTCCAACACTGTACACTGCATACATTACCAGAAAACAATTAGATATTAGCCTTATGTTAGGCTTCCATGAATTAGGAAAAATCTTGGAGAGACACATACCTGCACTTCATTGCTGAAAGTCAGTTTCTCAACCATAGTTTTCTGAGTCCACTGAACCAGTAGCAACAATAGATCAGGAATGCCTTCTCCACTACGAAAAAGAACAATGAAAATATCAGTATAACTATTAAGCTAATCAGCAAACAAAAGTTGAACTTGAAGATTATCAGGGTAAAACCAATTATGAGGAAGATCAGAGATCCACAACATACCTAATTGCACTGGTAGGTACGATGCTGAAGGTTTCTCCCATCTCCTTATTCTTATAGTACAATTCAGTATTCAGTCCTTGCTCCTTGAATTGAGTTACAATCTAGGATCCAACAAAGCACAAACTTTGGACTCTCCTTACAGAATCAATGAACTTTAATGAAGAAAAACAACAAACTAAATTACTGAACCTGTGTGAGCCTCATATTGAATTCATTTTGCACATCTTTTGACTGCTGCTTTATGGCTTTTATAATTGGTGCATTACGACAAGTTTTCCATGCATAGAGCCTGTCCACCTGCAATATTATAAAGTAACTTGACACTCCTAGTAAGGAGACAGACCAATAATCCTCCTAAAAAAAAGACAGATGATATCAATGATGGTAAAGAATATAATACCTTGTTCAATGCAACAATGAATTCTGTATTCCTCATCTTCAAAAGATTAAGTGATTCTATGGTTTGTGGTTCCAAACCATGCATAATGTCAACAACCAAAATGGCAATATCACATAGACCTGATCCTCGAGACCGCAGATTAGTAAATGATTCATGGCCAGGGGTATCAATTACCAGTAGACCAGGGACCTTTAGTTTTGCATCTGCTTTCAATTCTTTGGTTCTCTCCCTTATGTTCTCAGCAGGAAAGTATGTCGCACCAATTTGTTGTGTGATGCCTCCAGCCTCACCTTCCTGTACATTAGTGCCTCGGATACAATCCAGCAGCTTGGTTTTACCAGTATCAACATGCCCCATAATACAGCAAATTGGAGAACGGAGGTTTTCTTCAGTTTTGGTATCTGAACTTGGTTCGTTCTTCCTTGCAATGGTGTCTTTTCTTCTATTTTTTCCAATAGTTTCAACCTGGCTTTCCGCTTCCTGAGATTTCACTGGTTGTCCAGAAACAGTTTTTTTTGCTGCAACTTCAGCTTTTATGTTTGCAGAAAGAGCTGCAAAATCAAAGACCAAATATCAAAAACCAATGTCAATCAAAAGCCAAAATGAAATTACAAAGAAGTAGAAAAGAAAGACAAATAAAGGAAATTTGGGCAGTATAACCAACCTTCACCACGAGACGCTGGTGCAGAGCTCTTTACCTCTTTCTTCACAACAGATTCGGGCTCAGAACCCAACTCTTCATCATCAAAAGTACCCTTAACATTAAGATTAACATCATCCCAACTCTTTGCATCCCAGTCCTCATCATCATCGTCTTCCTCCATTCCATCTTCCTGTCCAACATTAACCGATTCCAATTTCTCTTCTAAGTCTGTTAACTTTACTTCGTCAACTTCCTCCAGTTCCTTGGTCTCCACCTCAAGTATGACTTCTGGTTGGTCTTTCTCTTTTTCTTTAGCCTCTAAAGTTTCCTCAGGCTTCACAGAAGCAGCACCATTTGCTTGATTATGAGCCGGTCTCGATTTCTTGGTCTGGTACTTTGGTCGCTTTGTTGGAGCACCTTCTTTGTCTCCTACAGGGAAAGAACCGGCGTTAGCAAGTATTTGGTTTCTCATAGCCTCCAGTCGCCGCTGTTCTTCCTTCTGTTTTGCAGATAAGATTTTGCCTTCCAGTTTCTTCCTCAAAAGTTTTTCCCTTTCTTTTTCTTTCTTCTTACGCCTAGCTTCCTCTGCTTGCCTCTCTAGTTCTTCTTGCCTACGCCTTTCCTCCTCCTCCTTCCTTCTCTTCTCCTCCTCTTCTCTAGCCTTCTTCTCTTCCATTTCTTTTCGTCTGGCTAGCGCTTCTTGCATCTCTCTGACGTGTTTCGGAACCTTCTTGTCAACTGCTTTACCCTTTACATCACTTTTTTTTGGTTCTACTGTTTCTACTTTTGATTCCTCTTGTTTTTCTTCCTTTACATCTGAAGCAGCCACAGCTGCAGCTGCTGCTGCCTTCTTCTCTTTCTCCTTCTCTTTCTTCTTTTTCTTCTTCTTAGCTGCAGCAGACTCTTCTTTTTCTTCCTCACCTTCCTTTTCGCCAGGAGCATCAGCAGCTGCATCCGGCTCAGCCAGAGGTTGAGCCTTCTCCTCTTGCAGTGAAGGTGCAGGAGGTTTTGGTCCCTCACCAAGCTCTGCAAGAATCTTATCCAAATCATCCTCTTCTTGAGCAGTTCTTCCCCCTTTCTTCTTTTTCTTCTTGCTTTTTGAAGTCTCTACAGCCTCCTCACTCTTTTGGACTTTAGAATCAATAGTCCTGCCAGTACTAGGCTCCGCTGGTTGAACTACATCAGCGACCTCACCTGCTGTAGCAGAAACACTGTTAGCATGGCCCTTCTTCTTAGAAGATTTCTTTTTTCCGGTGAAAGCCATTGCTAATCCATCTTCATCCTCCTCTTCAACCATGTCATCGCCAAGTTTAGCAGATCCAGACACAGAAGTTTCTCCATCATTCTCCCCATCAATAAATGCAGCACTGAACTTATAATCAGCCTTCTTGGTAGACTTGGACGATTTCTTCTTTCCCGAGAAAGTTATGTCAGCAACATCATCTTTCTCATCTTTCTTCTCCTCCACATCCTCATCCAATGCATCAAACCCAACTGTAGCAAACACACTACCTCTACCAACACCTTTCTTACTACTTTTGGTCGACTTCTTTTTCCCCGTAAACTGAATAGCATCTATACTACCATCCTCGTCCTCATCTTTCTTCTCCTCCTCATGCTCACCCAAAGCATCAAACCCAACTGCAGCAGACACATTACCCCTACCAACGCCTTTCTTGCCACTACTCGATGACTTCTTTTTCCCCATAAAGTGAATAGCATCTACACCATCGTCCTCATCCTCAACTTTATCAATCACCTCCTCCTCCTCCTCCTCCTCATCATCATCATAAACATCAAAAGCAGATGCAGTAAACAAGCTGCCACCAGTCTTACTACCTTTCTTCGATGCTTTCTTCTTCCCTGTAAAACCAACAACCAGCTCATCATCTCCCTCACTATCTTTCTCTCCACCACCACCGCCGCCGCCATCATCATCATCCTCATCACCATTCTCTTCATCTCCAAGCAACCCAAAACCTGACGCAGAGAACACTGAACCACCATCACTCTTCTTCCCCTTGGACTTCTTTTTCCCAGTCAAAACAGCCTCCACCAGCTCATCACCCACTTTCTTCTCCACCAGCTCCTCCTCCTCTTTCACTTTCTGATTACCCTGCTTTCCCTTCTTCTTCCCCACAGCAGCCATCGGAGCAACCTTCTCTTCAATGTCCACAGAAACCTCGGTCCCAATCGAGTACTCATCATCATCAATCACCAAGGCCTTCTTCTTGCCCTTCCCGCCACCACCCTCCTCGTCCCGCACATTGGGCTTCTTCCTTCCCATCTGAACACTTTAGGGTTTAATTTCTTCCAATTTACCCAAAAACAAACAGAATCAAAACCCACCCAGAAACTATTTCGGAAAACCAGAATCGACAAACACACAATAAGGATCAGAAGCGATAAACAGATCGCATAAAACGAAAATCAAAATAAAAAATGAAGAAAATAATCCCAAAACCTATGACCCAATAACCATTCCAATCATATATATGAAGTAGAAAATAACAGCACCAACAACAACTACTGCTTATCTGAACGACTAATGACGAGAAGACGTTATGGGGAAAACAAAAGATAGATGGAGATGACTTCTTTGAGAGTTAAAGAGCTAGAGAAGGGTAGGGTATTTATTATTTAATACTGGCTTTGGCTGGACTGGTCTGGAAGATTATGCACTCAGTCATCCGGCGTCGTTTTCTTTGTCCTACTACTTACTGTAATATGGTTCTACTTTTCTTTTTGGGTATGTTCCATTTACTAATTGACCGGTTCGACCGGTAACCCGTCAGAGCTCCGGTTCATTCATATGATTTCATAGTTAGGACAATACGGTCATTTTATCTAACTAGGGTTCTGCATTATAACTAGCATCAACCCTTAAGTCCCACAGCTCTTCTCCCAAACCTACGAGTGTTTGTGATTGAGGCTTGTCATAACCCTAGAGCCCTAGCTGTGTGAAAATGGGTATGTCTCAGATTTGTTCGATTCTTCTAAAGATTTCATCTTTATCTGTTCTTTTCCATGTTTGGTTGTTTGTGATCTTAGGGTCGTTGATACGAAAATTTTGTATTGACAGGTATCTCTCGTGACTCGATGCACAAGAGGCGTGCCACTGGTGGCAAGAAGAAAGCATGGAGGAAGAAGCGCAAGTAAGTCTTAAACGAGTTTATTTTTTTAGGTGCTTTTTTGAGGTTATTTGCTGAGATCACATTAGTAAAATTTGAAAGCTCGGATCTTCTCTTCCTGTTGGTGAGCAATCCTGGCAGATAGTAATACTTGGTCAGTTTGATTTTGGTATTTTCTGGTTGGTTTTGGAACGATGGTAACAGTTTGCATTTTTAGATCTGTTATTTAAGATTTGATTTGTAGCTTCACTTGATGTGTTACTTCTACAAAAAAAGTCATGGCATAAACTAGATTATTCATTGATAAATAATAGAACTATTGACGGGCATGAAGTCACTGTTCAACAATACCAATTTCATATTGGATTTTTATGTCTATTTGTCATAGTCTTTATACTATGGTTCCTCAAATGGCTTCAAGTTTAAAGTTTGGGATTCAGTTTTTTATCCAGTGCAGTGGTCGATGGATCTAAGTACTTACTTCCATTTTCATTAAAGGTATGAGCTTGGAAGGCAGCCAGCAAACACAAAGCTGTCTAGCAACAAGACAGTGAGAAGGATTAGGGTTCGAGGAGGCAATGTGAAGTGGCGTGCTTTGAGGCTTGATACTGGAAACTACTCGTGGGGTAGTGAGGCTGTCACTAGGAAGACCAGGATTCTTGATGTGGTGTACAATGCATCTAATAATGAACTGGTGCGAACTCAAACTTTGGTGAAGAGTG
>JANITX010000005.1:35514007-35527147 GCA_027564395.1 Erythroxylum ulei
CAACCAAACAGGGCACAGGACAGGACTTTTGTGTCCTTGTCCACTGTCCTCACCCCTGCGGACAGCAACCAAACGCAGGGTAAGAATTCACTGAGAAAGGACCATAAGTCTTGGGTGATTTTACCGGGATGCCAAGCGGATGAGATGGTCTAAGTAATTTGTATGGATTATGGAAACCAGACACTTGTTTATCCGCGAAAGAAGCAACAATAGATTTTGAATTCCATGCTTGGTTTTGCCAAAAAAAAATTCGAACAATAAAGAAAATGATGCCACTTAGTACATTATGGAAATAGTTAGAAAATAGAGCACAAATTAATCAACATCAAAAACAAAATAATGGGCAGTAATGACTTTCAAGATCAGTGACAGTTTAGGAATTTTTATAAAAAATCCATTAAAATAAGCACAGAAATTTAATATATTAGCGCTAACTGATGAACATATATGTTGTGGTTGACGTCATCAAGTTAAAGTGGCAACATACCTCATAAAGAATCTTTTGTCATTAGATGGCCCTTTGCGAACCAAATATCTGATTTTCGTCAAATATATTTCTAGATGGCGTCCTTAATTGATCAATTTCCTGTGTGAATTCAATGGAATTGAAATCCTACCATGATTGTCTTATGTTTTTTTTTTAAACCATGTTTAACATTTAATATTTTGTACAAATTGTTGTGGTTGTCTCATGTTTACTTTGAACTATGTTTAGCATTTAATACTTTGTAGAAATTATTGTGATTGATGTCACTTATACGTGATTACATTTAGTGATGAAAGATTAGAACAATATGAGCGATTCCAATGATTGAAAATAAATGAAAAAGATGGGGTGTAGAATAATATCATAGAGATGTAGTGAATCTCCTTAATGGTTCAAGAAGCGAAGAAGGAAAATCGAATACTACCTCTTCCAAATCTGGTTCGAAGAATATTAAGACAAGGCTTCAAACAATATTCAATAAGAATTATACTAATATTGAATTGAAGAATAAGTATAATGGATTAAGGGCTAGATTGAAGAATTTCAAGAACTTACTCAAAGAAATAGGAATCAGTTACAACTCCTTTACTAGTGAAGTTGATGCTACAAATGAATATTGGGAAAACCTATTTAGGGTAACATATGTCTTTGTTTTATTCATATATCATATTATATAATATTTATTATCATATTTCTTTTTCATCACTATAGATAGGCGTATAAAATGGCTCACAAATTCAAGAAAAAATGATGTAAGGAATTTTCAAACTTGTGTCATATTTTTGGAGATACTACTGTAACTGGTATGCATGCACATCCATAAACTAAATCCCCATCGAATAGTACAGAAGAGGAACATATAAATGATGTTGATGAAGATTACTCGTATAATAAAAAGAAGATTAAGATATAAGTTCTCCATCTAAGAGAAAGAAATCTCCCAAGAATAAGAAGGCAAAGAAGACACATTATAACATTGTAGAAGAGGTTTTGCTTATACTTGGTGAATAATAAAAAAGGAAGAATTATTTACTTGAGAAGAAACTGAGCAAAACATCATCCACTGTAGAGAATAGATCTCAAGAGTCTAACATAATGATGAAATGTTTAAATGAATTCCTTAGATAAATTGGGTGTTGATAATGTGTAATATGGAAAAGTTATGAAAGATTTACATGATTCTCCACTTTATAAGGATATTTTTATGAAGATGACAAATACAAGGAATCTGGATTGAATTATGTAGCTTTAGTTATATTTTTATGTTATTGCATATCAAATTCTTATGAATTTGACAATTTTATATTAAGCTAATATTCCATAGTTTAAACATTTTAAGTTTGTTTGTATGAATATTTTACTTAATATTAAGTCTATATTTTATATGAATATTTTGTCTATATTTGATTAAACCTTTTGATTGAATGCCTTATGAATTATTTAATGTTGACATTGTAGACATGGATTTCTTATTAGATTTCAAATTGGATTTTGATGATGACAGAAGAAGGTAATTATTATATTTCTCTAGCTAGGGGAGAGAACAAATATTTTTATTTACAAAAACAACCATATAGAACTTTTGTTCTACCATTTTATGATTAGATATTAGAACTTTTGAATGAGAATCCTATAAGGATTTATGAAAATTTAAGAATGAGAAAGATAATATTCTTGAGCTTATGTGATGAGTTAAAAGGGCTTAAAGGCAACAAGTCATTTGACTGTGGAAGAATAAGTAGCAATTTTCTTGATGATTATAGGACATAGTGAGATAATTAGAGCCAATGTAGAACGTTTTCAACATTCGACCTGGACAATTTCGATGTACATTTGTAAAGTTTTATATGTAGTTAATCGTCTTGCAAAAAGAGTCATTACTCTACCATCTTTTGCTAATACATCTCCTAAGGTTCAACATAATTCAAAATTCTTTCCATATTTTTAGGTGCATTCATATACTTAATTACTATTTTAATTATAGAGCAAAAAAATTACTCCAACCCAAAATATTGTGTGTTGTTGCTCATTTGACATGTGTTTTACATATGTAAAGGCTAGAAGGGAAAATACTGCAAATGATTCTCGAGTTCTTTTAGAAATAGTGACAAATCCAACGAATCAATTTCTTATGCCTCCGCAAGGTAGTATATTATTTTTAATAAACATAGTAATTATGATTCATTTTTAGTATCCTTTTGTTAATATTATGTTCTTTATATGTTAAGTAAGTAGTATTTAGTTGATTTAAGCTACACTAATATGCTTGGATTTCTTTCACCATACCGAGGTGAAAGATGTCATTTGCGATATTATAGAGGCAGAAGAAGACCTCAAGGACCACAAGAATTGTTTAATTACAGGCATTCTTCATTAAGAAATGTTATTGAAAGATGTTTTGGCATTCTAAAAGCAAGATTCCCTATACTTAAAAACATTCTGACTTATGATACGAAGGAACAAAAATACATCGTTATTGTTTGTTGTGTTATACACAATTATATTAGAATGTATGGACAAAGCAATGAATTATTTGACAATTATGATGAAAATGAAGAACAAACTAGGGAAAGTGAAAATGAATATGCAAGTTTTCAAGTGGAGTGCAATATCACTCCAGCATAACTTCGAGATATGTGTTTGAAAGCGAGATGAAATTATTAATTATATTTAATTTGTATATATTTTAATTTTAGCTATAATGATAATTAATTAATTTAAAAATATGTATTATATTAAAAATATCAACATAAGAGTATAATTACAAAATAGAAAAAAGATGATAAAACCAAAAATGTTTTTGTTTTTAGTTTTTTATTATAAATCTCAACCAAACAGGTTTTTTAATAAAAATAAAAAGCAAAAATAGAAAACAAAAACTAAAAATCAAAAACCACAATAGAAAAATAGAAATGAAACTAAACGACCCCTAAGAAATCAACAAGGGTGTGTAACTAGTAGCTCAAATTAAAAAAGTTGCGATCTTTCAAGCATAGCTCCTAGTAGAATTTGTGGACATTAGCTTATAGTTTTGTTTCTTTGTGTCTAATTAAAGGGTTGACTTAGTTCGTATCGACTTGCTCATCTAGTACTAGTAACTAATATCGGTATACCGATGAAAGTAACAATAATAATAACAACATTATTTAGTAAGTTTCGTTGATATGAAGATTTGGAAAGATTTTATAATACGTATCCTTATTCTTAGAAAAATTATTTTCAATAGACTCGCATAATATATATGAATATTAAAATAATAAAAATAAAATAAAAGATAATACAAAATATAAATAAAAATATATAAATATGTAATATAATATATAATACAATAAATATGGAATAAGGTAAAGTATCAATAAAAAATAAGGAAATAAATACACAAACAAGGAAGAAAACAAGTACAAGAATAAACCAAACAAGCCATTACAAAAACATAATTAGGTTAAGCAAACAAGCCATTACAAAAGCATAATGAGATTAGGTAAGAAATTGTTTAGGCAAAATAACATGGAGAGAAGTAATATGTAATAAAAATTTAGGCTAAATAGAAGATATAAGAATCGAAGGAAAATATTTAAAAGGCCTGAGAAAATGAGAATGACATCTTTATATAAGATCCTTTATTCGTATCCTAGTATGTCAAAGTTTTCTAATGTGGGTCATGTCTTTGGTAAGTTCTAACAGAGTCATATCATTCTTGATTACTTCCTCTCAATATTTTTTAGGCCTTTATTTTTTCCTCTTACAGTCTCTAAGTACTTTTTTATTGCATCTTCTCATTGGAATGCTAAGGTATCTTCTCTTAACATGTCCAACCATCTCAGCTTCTTCTCTCATAATTTTTCATTAATACTAGTCATCTTTAATTAGTCTCTTACCATTATATTCCTAACTTTATATCTTCTAGTAAGGTTATACATCCAACAAAACGTCGTCATCTCTGCCAAAATTAGCTTATGAGTATGCACTTATTTAATGAGGCAATACTTTGTATTATATAGCATAGCCGGCCTAATCAATAAATGATAGAATTTATCTTTGATCTTGAGTAGTATCTTCTTGTCAAATAAAACTCCTGATGCACTTCTCCATTTAAGTCATCATGATCTGATACAGTGAACTATGTCTTCATCGATTTCTCTATTACTTTGGATGATAGATCCTAGATATTTAAAAGATTCTTTTCATGACATAACTTCTGAACCAATCTTTACCTCCACATCGAAAGTCACCTTATGGCCCAAAAATCTACACTCTATGAACGAATGTCTAGGTTTCAAATTGTTCAAATTCAGCTTAAAGGTTTTTATAAACTTACTGTCAATTACTGTCAACTGTCGTAATATGTTAATATATCATTAAAGGTAGATTTTGTGTCTTTATACAATTTTATGTGACTTTATAACGCTACCACATTATATCAAATGCCAATTTTGTGTATTGCATGTTAATTTGGATAACAAATAATAATTTTAAATTGATAAGATCAATATCTCTCAATCAACTAACTAAGATTTTACAATTTTGAAACATTTATTAACAATAAGATTAGCATACTATCTAATCACCCTTCTTCTATAAGTTGATGCAAGACAAGAACAAACTATAATAGAAAAGTTTAGGGTTCTTTTAACCTTATTCGCCAATTTTCTCCATACGCCACAACATAACAATCCAATTTCCAATAGAAAAAACATATTAAAAATACATAAATTATGTTAAAACATAGTTTATAATGAGCCACAAACCTAATGGGTAGGTTTGGATAAAATTGTTGAATAGATCCAAGACCATATAATACGGTTAGTAATAAAATGATCATTTTATAAATGATCAAAATGTTTCCTACACTTGAATAAGATATTATAAGGTTATATTATTTTAAAATAATTAAGTCAACATTCTTAACACTTAGAAAATATAATCATACCGGCAACCAGTGCACAGACAACTTGGCTTCAATCATAGCCATCGTTACTCCAAGACTACATATCTTCCAAGAGCCCCCGCCGATAGTTATGGTGCTCCTTTATCGTGACAAATAGGACGCCGTGTACTGCCGATCTATGTGCTAGTTAGCTTTTTAGTTTTGTTTTTTTCCTTGTAACCAAAAAAAAAAGAAAATGTAATCATACCATAATGCTTTTCCAATAAAATAATAGACAAATTAATTATACACAAACTTAAGATGGGTTGTATGACTCGACTCGACTATATTTTCTTATCAAAAAGTTGTTTTCAATAATTTTTAGTAAGATTTTGCTCCTCTTCCAAAATCTAAGCGACTCATGACATCAATTTAGACCCAGAAAAAGCTACTTAAAATAGAGATTTAGTATTGAAAAAATGTAAACCATGAGGAATCTTTTAAAAACTCAAACTTCAACCATTTTTGGTTAAAAAAAACCCAAAACACATGCAAATACTCGTATGAATGATATTTGAGGTGTATTTTCCAAACTATAATATACCAATGTTTACAACATTTTCAAAATTGATTAAAAAATATAGAAAATAAATAAGAGATGGAAAACAACTTCAAAATTCATAAAAGTGGCTTTGGTACTAATTATTGAAATTTAGACAATAAGCAATAACTTTAAATTGACAACAATAATATACCTCAATTAGCCAACATAAGGTTCTGTAGCTTTGAAGCATGTATCAATGATAAGATTAGAAGAATACCTCCTAAAGGTAATGGAAATTGATTAGAAATATTAACATCCTTTCTTAATGGATTGCTGCAGACAAGAACAAACCACAATATAAAAGTCTACAATCCTTCAAAACCTATTCACCATCACCACACAACATCCAAATTTGCAATAGGAAAAAATATAAGGTTAATTATAAAAAAATCTTAAAATTTAGTTAATTTTGTAATACTAGTTTAAACTTTAAAAAATAACACTAAAATATTCCAATTTTTAATTTATAAAAAAATAGTATAACATTAAGTTATCTGTTAACCTTAATGACATTGCTCACTATATTAAAAAAAAAATTCCACCTGATTGCCACATATGATAATTATGTAATGTATGAAATTATTTAATTAATAATAATATTTAATTTAAAAAATTCCTAAATTGTAACCTAATAACCCTAAAAGTTTTCTTCGATTTACTATCCACTCTGCTGTTCGTACTCTCTACGTCAATTTTATCCCAACCTTTAATGTCAATAAGCATGTAACGTGGCCTTCTTATAGGTATACCACCAAAATATCCAAAGATACATACACAAAGAAGATTAGGCTGACTATGACCAATAACCAGTAGAAGTAATCAAGATGGCCTCTGCCTTTTCAAGTTATCAAGAATCTAACCAAGCCATGACTTGTAGTAACTTTAGTGACAATGATTACAAGTGCTCAAGTAGTTCCCTAGTGCATTAGTTGTTAATGACAGAGTTAATTAAGCACATCCTTCTCATGATGTCAAGTGCTTGATCATAGAAAAACTCAATTTGTTTAACAAAGGTGAATACTTCTACATACCCAATAAGGGAATATTATGGAACTTGCTAGAAAATGGACATTAGATGGTTTCAAGGTCTTAGTAGTTGTGAATCCTAACGTAATTTAGCTTGACAACTTCAAGAACTCCGACGACGATCAATGGACATCACAAGGCCAATCCCCATACATTGGAGCCAAGTGAATCCTTTTTCATTGCCTGTGAACGTTCTTACAAATGGGACTATGATCCTATCGTAAATCTATGTGAGAAGATGATACTGAATGTGTCGAAGAGTGAAAGAGATGCAGATGGGATCTTGAACTTACAGTCCCATGTGTTATCCATAGTGTTTCCTTGTAAAACAAATATGGTACTCATTTTGCCGGATGCTGTGGAGAAGTCCATCTTAGTAGGCCCATATGGGTGGCAATTTGATCACTAATTTGAGCTCTCGGACTTTTGTTACTGTGTAGAGCCTCCATGAGTTTTTGTTATTTGTGTAAAACGACGGAGCAGAGAGTATGAACAGGTGGAGAGTGAAACGAAGAGATCTTGTAGGCTTATTAGGATAGATTTTAGGAATTTTTAAAAATTAAAAATTACTAGTAGTTTATTAATTAAATAATTTTATACATGACATAATTATCATATGTGACAGGCACGTAGCAAAAAAAATAATCTTACAAGGCAAGTCACGCTTTTAAAGTTAATAGAGAATTTATTGTCGATCTATTTTGTTACAAATTGAAAATTAGATCATTTTATTGTCAATTTTTAAATTTTAAGTTAGTATTATAAAATTATTTAAAATTTAAATTTTTTTAAATTAACCCAAAAATATATTAATAATATATAATTAAGTTAAAATATAATTATGGTGGGCTACAAGTCTAATTGGTAAGCTTGGACAATATTGATGAATGGACCTAAGTGCATTCACACACATGCGCACAAACACGTAAACATGTAAGCGCATTTGTATGTGCGTGCATTTGTGTGTGTGCATGCGATAGATTTTTTTTTGTTGTAAAAGTTAAAATTCAACTTGTAGATTCTATATATTAAGAATTGTCCAGCGAGAAAGCACATTTTTTAAAACTAAAAATTGTCTAAATTGTCATGGTATAAGAGCTTTTTATCCTAATGACGCCTTTTCTATTATCTCATTCTTATTTAACCTTATGGCTATCTTAACTCTAATTTCACCTTCATTTATATCAAAACTAGTCTTTACATATTCAACTTTTTATCTTAGATTATTATATTTTTACGTCAACTGTAGTATCTCGACATCGCATTTTTAAATAAGTATGATAATTTCTTAGTTCATTTTAATTAAAAATACTCAACTTAGATATTTGTCAAAGGTAAGATACATACATGTATAGACGGAGCTACATGTAGCTCCATGGGGGTATTGAGCCCCTCAAGGTTTTTTTTTAAAAATTATTTTTAATATATATATATAAAAGGACAGGGTTATTTAAGGGTCAGTGATGTACTGGGTCTCCCAAAATTTCAAAAAATAAATATTTGGGCCCTCCTATATTAAATTTCTAGCTCCGTCACTACATATAATGCATGAGTAATCCTCTTCTTAATAAAAACAAAAGTAATAATGGACACGTCAAGTAAGAAGTTAAGGTGCTTAAATCATAGCATGATTTTGAGATTTGCTTGAGTCCAACATCATCTGGAATTTTTGATCATTCAAGGTTGCATTCTAGATATGGTATTACTTAAAGAGGCTCTATAATCAACATAACAATGCTTGTTAGTTTTAACTTAAACATAAATTAGCCACTGTTCAATATGGAAATCTCTCTGTTTCTAGATTCTACTCTAACCTCATAGATATTTGGGTTGAATAGATAAATTATTTATTTATGCCACGGTGCCTCATGAAAGACAGCTCTATTTAAATTATTCATGAAACTATTAAAATTGACCAATTTCTTGTGAAACTAAGATTTGAAGTTCAATACACCTTTTATGAATCGAGATCTTGTCCCTTGTTTAGATGTATGTCTCAAGGATGGCATCTAAAGCACTACTAAGCATCAAAGATCCACCTTTATTTATGTGGCTTGTAGAATACCAAGTAAGCCAAAAGGAAAGAATACGAGGTTTTTTTTTTTTAATTTTTTTCTTGCAAATAATTTGGTCATTATGCTTCACATTGTCTTAGAAAATATTGCAACAACTAAAAAAAAATAGTCATACTATTATCTTACTAGATCCCTATGAAGTTTACAATAACATATAATGCCTTAGCTAGTTCTCCTAACGTTCATGGTTTTGTGGATGTAGCATCGTCAATACAAATTGCTCATACTCTTGTTCAATTCACAAATCATAAAATGATTACATAAATTTTTATTTTTGTGCACTTTCCATGTTATTACTCTCAAGTAAAATTTTCCTATACCTTCCACTTGGTGCTCAAATTATAGGGCTTCTAATCACATGGCAAATAATGCTTATTTTCTTAATATTATAAATAAACATCTTAGAAATCTCAAGATTCACATTACTAATAGATATCATTTACTTATCACATTTATTGGTGTTTTCTTAATTGATGTCATTGTTTCCCTTGGTCTTACCCCTAATCTAATTTATTCTGGTAAGTTGGTTGACAATAATTATAAAGCAAAATTTTTAAATTTTATTGTGATTTATAGGATCAATAATCAAGAATATGGTTGAAAGGGGGCTTAAAGTTCATCTTTTTCCTCTTTGACTTCCTTTATTTACATGTTTCCCTTTTATTACTTGTCATTATATTTTTTAATTACTGAATACATAATAAATGTGTTAAACATCCTAATTCTAATTTACTTTAGGATTTGATAAACTCTAGGTTTTTTGGAAATAAAAAGTCACCATCTCTTAATGTTGTTAAACTTTATTGCGATTCTTATAGACTTGGGAAAAACAAAACTTTTCCATTCCCCACTTATATGCCAAATGTTTTCCAATATTTTGATATGATACATAATGATTTATAAGGTATAACACTACTTATTTCTCATGGTAATTACAAGTACGTTATCAATTTTATTGACAATTATAGTTGTTTAACATAGATTTATGTTTTATATTATAAAGATAAGGTATTTTCGATTTTCAAGAATATTCATGCGTATATTAAAACTTAAAATTTTGCCAATATCATAATCCTTCATTCTAAAAAAAAGGATGAGTTCACGTTTCATTTATTTTAAGAATTCTTAAAATTTCATAGGATAATGTTGGGTCCTGCTTGTTTCTAGAGCCCAACGCTTGGTTCCTTGTAATCTCCTCTTGCTTTGATACCAACCAATGTTGGATCCCACTTGATTCCGAAACCTAACTCTTGCTCTGATACCATACATGTTGGACCCCGCTTGATTTCGAAGTCTAACCTCTTGCGAAATCATCATTAGACGTGAGCGTGCATATTACCTTGAAGGATTATTGCATTGAACCGTCATAAATCATGAGCGGGTTTCCTTGTAGGGTTATTGTTAAGTCAAAATGACTTCACGATTAGTAATTTTGATGAAGCCCAAATAATCAGAAGAAAGTCGAAATAAAGTGAGACGGAAGCAAACAAAAGTCAGACGGACGCGCGAAAACAGAAGTCAGACGAAAGAAAATTAGACGGACGCGCGAAGATAAAAGACAGATGAAAGAAAGTCAGACGGAAGCATGAAGATAAAAGTCAGACGATAGAAAGTGAGACGAAAGAAAGTGAGACGGGAGTGCGAAGATAAAAGACAGATGAAGGAAAGTCAGATGGAAGCATGAAGATAAAAGTCAGACGATAGAAAGTGAGATGGAAGCGCAAACTGAAAGTGAGACGGAAGCGTAGAGTTAAAAATGAGACGGAAGAACCGATACCACGTCGGATGACTAATCAGCTTGAGTTAGTTACAGAATTCAAGTGAATAATTGATTCTTCAAAAATCAAGAAACAAGAAGAAAGAAGCAGTTATCAAGAAACAGTTGAAGACGAAGGCTATAAATACGAGTCGGAGTCGAAGACTGCAAAAAGTTAGAGATTTTTGAAAAAGAGTTAGTGAGATTCAAAAAGCTAAACATTTCATTGTGCTAAACGTAGAGCTATTCTTATCTGTAACAAAAGCTCGAAACATCTTTCAGTTGAAAAAAGAAAAGCAGATAGCCTGAAGAGGCTAAGTGTGAAAGAATACTTGTTGTAAGAGACCTGAAGAGGCTCGGAGTCAAAAAATACTTGTAACTTTGCGAAGTATAGTGAAATCTCATAAAGATCTCTGAGGACAGGATGTAGCCCACGGTTTGGGGTGAACCAGTATAAATTTGTTGTGTCGACACTCTATCCCAACTCTCGACTCTCAACTCTCTCAACCTTGAATTTTTAATCTTACTATTTTCATACGAGAACTTAGAAAATATTCTACATTACTGATTTTCAAAAGTTTTAAGAAAAAACAAGTTTTAAAGAAATTGTTAAAAAGGGGATCATTGAAAAAGAAAACACAATTCAACCCCCCCTTCTTGTGCATTTGTATATCAATTATTAAGTCTATATTCACGTGTGATTCACTCCATAAGCGATGTAGAACTAGCTCTGTTAATAGTGGTTAAATAGTCGCAGGTAAGCTATGCAAAACCAACTTCGTGATTTGTTACGGGTAAACGATGCAGAACTAGGTAAGCGATGCAGAACTAGCTCTGTAACTATCGGTCTATAGCAGTTAATCTGTTACAGGTAAGCAATTTAGAACCAGCTTCGTAACTACTGGTTAACCAATTGTAGGTAAGCAATACAGAACCAGCTCCGTGACTTTATGCCTAGTGTACCATATGGTAAAGAAACCAATGGTGGGCTATGTTGAGTAAGAAAATTCATGAAAATAATAATGTCACCACTATTTATGTTTAAAGTAATTTGAGAGGCACCGTATGGTATCAATTCTAGTGGTTGACTTATTTTCAGTATAAAAGTTTTTAGAAACTTATTATCACCGTTGTTTATTGTTTAAAGAAAAAGGAAAAAAGGAAACAAGGAAAATGGAAACTTGTATATGATGAGTTTAATGTCAAAATGTTTTGTTATTACCATATTTGATGATGCATGAATAAATTGTTATGACAAATATTGTGCCATGAGCTTTCTTACTGTATAGGATTATTTCATTTATTATGTATTAAATGTTTAATTTTCAGTTAAATGACTGTATTGGAACCCCGTTTCCGGAGCCCAACATCCGGAGTCCTAAACCTTGAGCTTATTACCCTGTAGGGTTATAACCAACATTTCCCAAAGGTGGTGTGCCCACACCATTTAAACACTAAAATCTCAACTTGACCTCATCAAAGAAATTGTAGATCCTTAATTTGTTTTGAAACAAGAAACATCTCAATTAGGGTTTAACCCCTCAAGTTAAACTTAATGAGCTAAAATGTAAACATACCCCATGCATGCTCTCCCAACTGACCTCTCACTTATTCTAATGCAACTATCTTAAAAAAACTCCAAAAGACACAAATTTCATGGAGAGACATTACAGGAAGTTAGAAATATATTTCTTCAAGAATCACTTCATTTGGGGGTCGTATGGGGAAGTTATACCCGAAAGAATCGAACATGTTTTTACCATCAATTAATTTGTACCTATCTTGGTACAAATGCCATAACTTTTGCTACAGATTTCAGATAGACTTCATTTATAGCTTGTTTGAAATAGAACCATATGATCTACAACTTTCATGAAGACCCCAAAAACCAATTTCATCATCTGAAGTGTAGCAAATGGATCAGACTGTGCAGGACGTCATTATGAAACGATGGTGACATCATCAGATGATACAAGATTGGGAAAATTTCCATAACTTTCCTTATAGATATCGGATTAAGGTATTCTTTATATGGTTGGAAAGAGAAATTCAATATATACAACTTTCATGAAGACCTCAAAAACAATTCCAACGTTTGAAGGGTAGAAATGGATCAGACGATGCATGACTCCATTTAATGATGATAAACCATAATAAAGACCATTTTATTTAGCATTTTAATGTCAAAAGTGTGGCTGCACATTTAACCTAATAAAAACCGAAATTGCATCTTCTTCTTTGAATTTTTTTTGTTTTAATATAATTAATCTAATCAATTACATTAAACCAAAAACAAGCCCATTTCTAAATGTACATTTGGGCTTC
>JANITX010000005.1:35527247-35542357 GCA_027564395.1 Erythroxylum ulei
TAAACCATCAAATCTCGTAATTCCTTCAAATAACACTTTGCATAAATTCCATTTATCGTTCAAATAAATTTGCCACACGTCATGCTAACGAGTCCACGTGTCACAATAGGGTTGGTCCAATATAAAAATCCTTCTCAAATCTCACCAACATACCAACATCCCCAAAATATACCAATTTGCTCAAACACATTTTCCTCATATTTAACAACTCAATTGTACCCCGAATATACCAATAAATGCATGTGCGATCATGTCACATTTAATAATGCTGAAGTGCATGTTCCTAATCTCTCATCAAATGGGCCAATTCTGACCGGTACTAGATCCCGAGACTTTGCACAATTTGATTGCTCACAAATTCTGAAATTCACGATTCTAGCCCTCACAGGGTAACGGGATGTTACATTAATGACTTCAAACATACCTAATTTCAACTCAACTCATATCATCCATACACAATTCATATGTCATTAACATCATAAGATAAGTGTTTACAAACTTTAATGGCATTCCAAGCCACATTACTTCATCAATATCAAAAATCCGAATTACAACAAAAGATACAAAATCCCCTAATTCTCAACATGTGTCTAAAGTCTTATTTTTACATCAATCTAACTTAAAATACAAAACATGCATAATCAAATAAATGCCTTGACTTTCTTTCACTGGATAATAGCTTATAACGGAAAAATAAGCAAAACCATTCAAAAGTTCATTGTCATAGAAAATTCTTGTTGAAATCCATAAAACACTTGTTTCTTAAATTCTCATCATATAATCAAATTTACAAACCACAAAACTTGAATGCATCAAACTTGTTCATATATCATAAGCACCTAAGCACATCAAAAATTTTTGGATAGATCCATAAACATGACCAACTACACAATTCCACATAATGGTCTTGTGTAGTCGTAAACTTGAGGGAGTCTATGAAGGAGCTCCGTGCCACTAGCAGGCAGGTGGGAGAAGTTTTAACTTGGTCAACGTGCACGTGACAATTCTTGGATGGACTACCAAATCTCACATAACATGTATTTCAAACTTGTTTCCCAAAATGGCACTTTTCGAAAAACTTGATTTCATATACTTGATACATTTCGAAAACCATTTCCGAAAACATGATTTCATAAACATGCGATCTTTTCAAAAGAGATCATTTTCATAAATCATCACACAATTCACATATCAAACATGTAGCAATTCCTCAATTCATTCAAGACACAATTAATGCAACACTTATAATGAAATTTAAATTATTAAATTTCCTTGATTTAAAGAAAGCAAAAGTGGCCTTAATTTCCTTGTTTGAAAACCTTGCTCAAAAATGCCTCTACTCTTGCCTCTCTTGATTTCCTTCATCAAAGGAAAAATTTCTCAATTCAATAGGGATTCAAATTGAGAAACCCATAATACATATTCACTAAAATTGATCTTAGAATTCTTAAACCCATACATTTCTTCAGCTGTATGAACCAAAACTCTTCCAAAAATCCAATAAATCAAAAATGCTCTTACCTTGATTCTTCACCAAATGAAGATTTTGTTGGCTCTAATGGAAGCTCTCATCCTCCTCTTCCTTTTTCCTTATTGAACAACTTGAAAACCCAAGAAATGAAGAAACCCTAACTTCCTTCTTCCCTTCTCTCAAAACCGACACTCTCTCCTTGCTTTCTCTCTAATTTTCGTTGCTTCTCACCTTTCCCTCTTCCAATCCACATTTTTGCCCCTTCTTAAACACAAGACCACTCCTTTTATTTTAATTTTGCCATTAATGAGTGTGAAAAGACCTTTATACCCTTCCTTACAAGCCTTACAACTTAAATGCTTAAGTGATCTTCCCAAAAAGCCCTCATACATATACTCTTGCTACTTAATTCAACTAAACCATATTTTAAAATCCTACCAATATCAACATAATAATTAACTCCAAATAAAATAATTAATCTAGCAAAACCTCAAAATTATTTAAATCATGCTTAACTCCTTCCAAATATCAAGACCTTTTTCTAATCTTGTAATTGAAGGAATTTGATAGCACTTCCTTCTAGAAAAATGTTCCTCATTGTCTCTTTTCTAATGACATCAAAATCATTCAATTTGGTTCTATAGTCCAAAAGTTATCCCCAAACATTTTCGAACTGTTTTTATACGAAAACAATATTCTGTGCTCAAATTCCATATGAAAATTGATATTCTTAGAGACCGAATTAAAACTCAATTTCATCAAACAATTTGTAGCTATAACTCTCTAATTTAACCCAAATTAAGAATCATCTCATTCAGATAACTAGAGCACAAGTTGGCTAAAACACCGAAGCTTACTCAATGAACATGTTTCAATTACATTTTTCCAGCTTTTAACTTTCAACCTTTTATATATAACCCATCTTGTATCTAAACCATCTTTTCTATTTCATTTCAAATTCAAGAATTCTCCTTTTCTCTACATATGAAGAATCACTAACAATTTCTCATTTAATAGAAAGGTTCGAGGTCCAATAGATAATCTTGTCCTCTCTCTCATTGAACTATGTTTCTCCTTTCACTTAGATATTTGGTCATGCGTTATAATCTTCATACTTTTGGTAGTGTATGTTAGTTCATTTCCCTATATACAAATGTACAAAGTTTATAGCTTAATCTATTGAATGTGTATTTTCAAGATACTCTATGCACCAAAACAGTTTTCTATGTTATAATATGATTGATAGCTTTCTATGCTTCTAAGAAATTATTAATGTTAAAACTCGCAAGTGCTTGACATAGCAGTAGCTAGCACAAGCAAGTACGGGTCGATCCCACGAGGATTGTAAGTACTAGTAATTACTCTTTTCTTATTATCTAACTATTGATTCAAAATTATAGATTTGATTAAAATTTAAACTAAACAACTAAAAAAAGATTTAAACAATACTGAACTTGGAACAAGGAAATTACTAAAAAAATTCAATATCAAATAGTAGCACCTAGGTGATCAATCCCTTAAGAATCCTTAAATATTAACCTTTATCTTTCAATTATATTATTGATTATTGGATCGTGAAAATTTTTATCTTATATTAATATCTTTCTCAAGATAACCAACAACTAATCCATCAGTTAATTAACATAAATCTTTGTAGTTAAAACTTTTAGAATTGCATTATTGATTTATGAATTTTACTATTAGGTTTGACCATAATCTAAAATATTTATAACAACCTATCTCTAGGTTGGCATACAACTCCTTCTACTTATGGTAGATCTATTCATACAAGAGGATTTCTCAATCTCAGTTATATGAAATCAAATTATGAACTAATATTCTAGATATATTAGAATAAGAATAAAACACATAATCGGGTCGCAATAAACCAATCAATAAAATTGCATTAAATAAAATATCAAATCATATTGTTACCATAACTTAGGGTTCATCACACTTAGGCACTACACAAGTCTAGTTCCTACTTATAGAAAACAAAACTAAAGACAAATACATAGAAAACTGATAGAAAACAAAGAAATCATAATTTTAAATCTACTTTTTTTTCTAATGGATCTTTTTGTAAAACCAAACTGGATGTTGTTATCTATCGAATCTTTTGACGTATTCTTTGTGTTTTCCTCGTCCCTTTATCAGAACTATCACCTCTTTATATGTCATACGACTCAAAATCTCTTAAAAACTCGACTCTCTTTGTTTTGCCTCCGTTCACGTCCTTTTAAAGTAAAAACTAGGGTTTCTGGGTTATACACGGTCAACATACACGAGTATGTAGGTGACCATGTATCTCTAGAAATACCTAAATTTGTGATTTCATACGAGCACCAAGAATTACACGGGCATTAGGCACGATTATGTATATCAATATACACAGGTATGTAACTTCACATGACTGGAACAAAATTCTTCAAATCTTCATACATTTACAGAGACTTATGCAATCACTATATAGGATCGTGTAGGTCCAAGTTACTTCAAATCTTCGTTCCATGTCACGATTTCATCTTAAGTCTTCCCCTTTTGGCCCAAGAAAGCTATTATCACCTACAAATGCACTTGAAGTGAATTAAGTACTAGAGATACTACAAAAATAGTAAATAACAAACAAATCACATTAAATATAGATGTATAAATGTAGTTAAATAATCATTTTTATAATACTAAATTGCGGCATATTTAAATTTCTTAAAATGTCCATTTTTATAAAATTAATATTTTTATTCATTTATCATAATTGTTTTTCTCTTTTATTTCCTTTTTCTCCCTTGTTTACTGGCTCTATGGGTCTTACATAATGTAAACTGCTTTTTGTTCATCATTTACATAACATTGTCACATCAAATCAAAATTTGGTAGCATTTAAGCTTCCCTAAGATATTTTTTTTATCTGATGATTATGTTATGGCAACTCTTAAAAAGACAAAAGATAGTTAGTGTATAGTAGGGAATCAATGGGGAAACTATCCAGAGAAATTATTTTACATCATGGTTGGTCACAATCCTAACTTGAAAAAGGAAGATACATATAGTTACCTACTCCATTCCTTGAAGAACTTTACAAATGCCACATACAGAAAAGCATTAACTAGATAATTGGTGAGCAAAGTGGTATGCAATTATCACCTACAAATGCATTTGAAGTGAATTAAGTACCAAAGATACTACAAAACTAGTAAATAACAAACAAATCACATTAAATATAGATGTATAAATATATTCCAATAATCATTTTTTATAATATTAAACTGTGGCATATTTAGATTTCTTAAAATGTCCATTTTTATGAAATTAATATTTTTATTCATTTACCATAATTGTTTTTCTCTTTTATTTCCTTTTTCTCCTTTATTTACTGACTCTATGGGTCTTACATAATGTAAACTACTTTTTGTTCATCATTTGCATAACATTGCCACATCAAATCACAATTTGGCAACATTTGAGCTTCCCCAAGATATTTTTCTATTTGATGATCATGTTATGGCAACTTCTAAAAAGGCAAAAGTTACTTAGTGTGTAGTAGGGAATCAATGGGAAAACTATCCAGAGAAATTATTTCACATCATGGTTGGTCATAATCGTAACTCGAGAAAGGAAGATACATATATAGCTACCTACTCCATTCCTCGAAGAACTTTACAAATGCCACATATCATATATTTTTTGAATGTGAATATTTGAAAGAAGTGTTGATGAAAATTTTAAAGTCATGTTAAAGACAAATAATGATCACCAATTAGACGAGTTTCATGGAATGGTTCATCAAGCATAAAACATTAGAAAAAGGAGACAAAAGTTTAGTTCTAATAACTTTCGAAGGGTGTACACACCTAATATGGAAAGAAGAAGTAACATATTATTTAGGGGCATAAAAGAACTAGACAACATGTGTTGAATGAAATGATCAGTTGGATAAAAGAACGTATAGCCTTAAAAGTGAAAGTTGAGGATTATAGACCACAATTTGTTAGGTCTTGGAGGTTAAGCTAAGTTGAACATCATTCAGTACATATGTGATGATTAAGAAGATGTCTTAAGATGAAAGGCAAAGATAATAGAGATAATAAGACAATTGTGAATGTGTGCAAAGCTGAAAGCCTCTTGTAACTTTGCAATTTTGCAAAGATTTATATATTTAACTTTAAATAAAAGAACTCCTAAAAAGGTTAGTCCCCTTTTAACATAGTACTCAATTTTTGGTAGTTACTATATATACCATTCGTATTCTCTCCTTAAAATAGACAATAAAGAATAAGTGTTGGTGAAAAGTTATTGAAATATACGTAAGATATCATTTAATGCCCTTATCTATTAAATCTCTTATGATCAAGTTCATGTTTTTTTAATATCAAGATCCATTCTAATCGATCTATAAACCATCACAAGGCTTAGTTAATTAGAAAATAAACAAGAATAGAGCGTAAACTATAATGAGACTTTTGTACTGATATCCAAAATGACCATTGTATGAACCTATCATTGTATGAACCTTTCTAACACTTATTGCATCTCAATCATGGTCATTATATCAAATAGAAGCTAAAAGCTAATTCGTTCATGATGATCTCAAAGAAGAAGTTCATATCAAACTTCCCTCTAGTTTGGATTTTCCTCACCTAATAATATTCGTAAACAATATCACTCTTTACATGGTTTGAAGTAGGCACCAAAATTATTGTTTGAAAAATTTTGATATATCATCCTTAGTTTTTTATTCCCTTAAATTTACTGTGACTCCTCTCTTTTTATATAAAGGACATCAAAAGGCATCATCCTCCTTATATGTGAATGATATTGTTATCACATGTTCTAATTTGGAGCTTTATTTTAAAATTCAAGAAATGTTGCAATTTATTTTTCACATGGATGATCTTGGAAAACTTACCTATTTTTTGGGTTGAAAAGTACATCAACAACGTCAATGTATTTTCATAAATCAACAAAAGTATATTTACGGTCTCATTCAATTGGTTAACTCAATAACACTACTCTCATTGACGCTCATATAAAAATTAACATAAAGTATCAACGTGACAAAAGACATTTTCTTAAAGATCATTTCTTCTATTGAAAGTTAGTAGGTAGTCAATTTGCCAATATTTTACATATTATTAAGGATTAATCACCTATAATGTGGCATCTTTATAGTATGTTTTACAAAAATTATACAATTTTTCCTATTTTTAGTTTATTGTCTTGTAGATGATGATACTAAAGGAGAAATCCTAGATTTGACAGCATTATTCTTTATAGCTGTTATATTGAGAAGATATTAGAGTCATTTAGAAGCTAACAAGATGGATAATAACTTTGTAGAAGGCATTAGATATCTAATCAAGTTCAAAGGTGCTGAAAATTGGAGAATTTGGTTAGGTATATAAGCAATGGACACAACTAAGAGACAAACGCTTGTCTCTGACAAGGTTCAAGAGTTATAGAACTGAATCAATCCCAGTTACAAGATGGTGTCAAGCACTAGGCATAGCTAGGAGATAGGAAACTATCTCTTGTAAGGTTCAAGTGTTGAAGAAACAAGACCTAAATAATGTCAATCGTAAAATAGTGTTAAGCGTCAGTTAAACACTAATTTGAGAAAGCTAAAGCTCAAAAACAAATTGGTATTAGTGTGAAAATTGGTATAAAGCTGGACTCGCAATATGTACTCCCACAACATCCTAAATTAAAAGTTTAATCAACTTAGGAATTTATGATGTAAGTCTTAGCTACAAATACTCTTATTACAGTTGGTTGGAGAGAGCTTTTCGAGTGGTGTGTGACAACCATCTTGAGTTTTAATGATTGTTTTAGGGTTTCTTAACATCTAAGATGGCTTTAGAACAAGGATTAGAAGAAGATCAACCTCAACTTAGATATATTGGGATATCTTGTTTTATTTTTCCTTCTTTTCTTTCTTTCACATTAAGACTGGGTTGTTTGAGTTTTGTTTTCATTATATTGAGTAGTTGAAATCCATAAGCATGGTTACGGATGTAGTTTACGATAAAAATTTCAATTATCAATAGATAATGAATTATCGTTTGGTTGAATTATTCTCTTTGATCTTAATTATTGGATTGTTATTAGCCATCATAGATTCAATTATAAGAATTGTATCAAGGATCAATAGGTAAAGTATGATCTGTTCATTAGGAGAGTAAAGATTTCCTAAACTAGGGTAATACCTAAATAGGTTAATTATCCTTAATGAATTTGACTAAAGTTAATTGTACGTGCAACATGTGTAGTTCATTTAATATAATTGTGTGCCTCAGGAGAGGCCATAGACACTCAATTATTATTTCAACATTGATAATCAATCTTGCATGGTTATTGGAATTTCCCAATAAGTAAACCTAAAAGTTCTAATGTTTTATTATCTTAATTTCTCTTTATTTAATTCTATCCTTTGATTAGGATTAATAAATATAGGATTATAATCTTCGTGACATTGATACTCTAAAATATTCTAGAATTATTATTTGTTATAATTGATGTTGTATACTTGTAGATAGACTTGATAAGTAGTCTTACCTATATAACCATAACTCACCTAGATATTTTTTATTGTGTCCATATTGTAAGCAGGTTCATGCAACCATCTTAATATTTACACTTACCTGCAGTTGGACGCATCATTTTTAACTTCCTTAACACCATTTTAATCATGGTTTATTTGTTCCTGCTAGTTCTTTTCTCCAGCATCAAGCCCACAATGACATTGATTGAATCGATTGTCTGAACACCAGGAAATCTACTATTGGATGTTGCATGTTGATTGGTGAGTCTTATCTCTTAGAATTGCATGAAGTAAGACAATTGTCTCCAAATCTTCTATTGAAACAGAGCATCACATCATATCTACCGATGCTCAGAAATCATTTGTTTACAAGATATCCTTAAAAATGTGATTTTTCTTAAGTTTAACCAACTCCATTACATACTGATAACACCACTACCATAAATTATAAGTAATCTTATTTATCACAAATGTACAAAGCATATAAAATTCGATTGTCACTCCATTTAAGAAGCCTATAATCGCTAAATTGTCACTCTTGTCACACATCACCACCAATCTACAAGCAAATTTACACAAGTGAACCCAGCCCACCAACATCAATTTGACAGATTTCAATATATTGACATCAATACGCTACTATCAAAGGCTGGTTCTGCCACTTACCTTTCGATACCTTGTATGTAAAGGAGTTTAAGCTCGCCCGAGGATCAATGTATTGAGGAAACTTCTATAATCTCGTTTTATGTTCCTCATTCTCCAGCAAGTTTGGAAATTTAAAGATGAAGGAAATTAAATATTAGACCCGCTTGAAAACTTTTGAACTTGTGCTTGGATTGTCCGTTGAAACGAGTGAAAATAACTCTTTTTTGGACGTGCAGCAGCATTCAAGCGAAGAGGAGCATAAAATAAACACTAATTTCCTGAAACGAAAAATTGATAGCTTTGCACCAAAAGAGACAAAGCAAGAAAAGGGAAAAGGCTCACTATGGAATCGTATGAAGGTTTAAGATACACGTATGACTAAGTTACAAACTTGGAATGAGAAAATTGCTCTTTCAACGAAAAAGTGAACACCTCATTTGCAATTAACCGTCAGCTAATATGTATTCCACCGCGAGGCTTTAAGCAGGGATAGCGTTGTGAGTTGCCTTTAAATGAAAGTTGAGAAACCAAACCAGTTCTTCCAAGAAACATTGATTAGTGAAAAAGCAGACAGTTTTCTCTGTCAGGACTGCATAGCACTTCATGATATAAATTGATCATCATCGTCGTGTAAATGTCTTGAAACCTTTTCTCTCAAGTCTTTTATCAATGCCCAGCTGGTCTGAGTTCTGACATCAGATAAAAAGTGGAACCTAAACATGCAAGCTCCTATGGAGAACAGAGGTGGAAGTAGAGAGGATTGTATCACTTCCCCTTCCTGGTACCAAGAGGAGCAATCAACTTCAGATAGCCCACAAAACTTTCAACATCCAAGACTTTTCATAATTCTGTTAAGCCTGTCAATAACAACATCTGGTCGAACATGAGAACCTTCGAGATTGATGGCATGGTATTCCAACCCTTTCCACTGAGCAATCAATTGAAAATGTGGACGTCTGAAGTAGCTGCTAATGATTTCTAGAATTACTGTTTGTGGTGTAGCAGATACAATGTGAGTTAGACCGGCACCATGAGCACCAACAATAAATGAAGCCTCTTGAATGGATCGGACCTGCTCCTTCAAGGGCATATGTGCAAACAACCCATTGACAAGGTTCACTTTGCACTCCGAATGATTATTTGCCCAGATCTGCAAGGTATCAAAGACTTCTTGTTCATTGCTAAGTCTTGATTCAACTTTACCAGCATGTCTTGGATGGGCTAAATAATCTTCACGTCTAACAAAGAGAACATTATGACCTGATGCTGGTTTTTCAGCACCAAGTCTGTTGACAGGAAAGTCAAAAGCTGCTCTAATCATTTCACCAAATTCAGATAATCGTGCTGTTTTCTTGTTATCAGGTTTCTTCCAAAGATCATGTGCGGATGCCCCTTGACAATCTATCTCTTCAGTCAGGCCTTTAAAAAGTGGTGTCTCATAACCCAAAGGAACAAAAACAGCATGGCGAAAACAAACTGGACCACTGAAATTTTTTCCATACCTGACACTTGAAAACAATGCTTTCCAAGTTTCCTCCAAAACGGTCTATAAAGTTCCAGAAATTAAGCAAAATTAGCTAACATGGAAAATAATGAACTATTTCCTTTTTATTCAAGGCAGAAAAAGTAAACAGTTAAAAGTAAAGGCAGGAAAGGGGAATTGGGGAGCTCGTTTTACCAAAAAAGGAAGTAACATATTAGCCTGGACACATTGATTCAAGGCTTAGCAAAGAAGAACTGATATAAATGGTGCATCTGGTCATTATAGATTAAGAGCACAACTCTTAAATAATCCTGTACTTCTTCTATAAGACATACGAATAAGTCCCTCTTGAAGAAGATGAATGGATAGACAACCCGTTTAGAAAGAAACAAGTACAAAATAAAGCAAATAGTAGAAAAGGAATCTGAATCAGCCCAACAGTAACATTTTCAAAGTAGTTATTCAAGCTGTATGTAGATTGACACGAGTATACCTAATGTTGACGTCCTAGATTTATGGGAAACAATGTCCAGTATAACTCTTAGTTTAATAAAAAGATCCACTTTCCACCGGCGGAAATGGTAATAGCCAGTTGATTAAAGCCATCTCGAGTAACTAGATACAGCAGTCTTCGCCATAATAAACGTTTTTGGAAATTAGAACACGAAAATCCTGACTAACCCTTTCAAACCAGTCAATATATATTCTTCACTAATGCACATAGGCAAGACCAATCAGACAAGTTATATCCTTATTATCACATTTCCTTGCGGTTTCTTCATTCAATTAAAAAACTTAGATCAGAGAAAGGAAACACATTAGACGAGAACAGAAAGTAGACTCACTTTACAGTGTCCATCTACAAAAACCAAATGAGGCCGATAAGGCAAGTCAGTGACTTTAGATGCTACATACGCACTATACCAATCTGTAACAGTATGAAACACATTCGCATACTCAAACCGCGTAACCAAAAGGGTCGGCTCCTCAATCCACTGCAAGCACACACAAGATCACGACATAATTAAAATCTGGTCTCTAATGGTAACAACACAAGTAAACAGATCATTCACGTTGATGAATGCATTTGAATCATAAAGATGCAAGCTTAAAGCATTCAAACAAGCGAAGAAAACCCAATGAACCTGATCACAAATGAGCTCCTTTTCATTCACGACCCGAATCGACCCGATCAACCCACGCATAGTATGCTTCACAATGTCGTTTTGAGGCACATACATATCCAAAAACTCGTGACTCACAAGTCTTCTCCTTTTCTTCTCAACCCCCAACACCTCAAACGCGCCGTATTCAAAGTCCGGTAGCTCCTCCTCCTCACCCCTTCCGATCACCGTCTCAATCGCCTCCCCGCCAACAGACATCCTCACCCTCTCCGGCACCATCCGAATGCTCCCTCCCTCGCACACTGAGCTCCGCAGCGTCTCGCTGTATAAGCATCGGAACCATCCTGGCGCCGGCGACCCTCCGGCCGAACGTAGCACGTCGACGCGACGGGTGAAGCCGTTGCCGAAGTAAGCCTCGCATGAGCGGAAAGTGACATTAGGGTTTTGGTTCCATGGGAGATAAGAAGGGAGAATCGGCCAAGGCTTCAGGTAGTGGCGGCTAGGTAGGACGTCAGCGGAGGGAGGCGGCTTGAGGTAGCCGGAGGTGTTGCGTTGATCGGGTTGGTGGTGGTGAAGAGAGAAGTAGAGGAAGAGAGTAAGACAGTTGACCGCGAAGAGCGCAAAGATGATCTTGAGAAGTTGGGAGCGCCTTGTATTCATTATTTCCGTGCCTTTTCTTGTGCAGTACTTCTCTGTAAAAAATTTACAACAGTTTCTCTCTCTACAAGGGTGAGACGGTGAGAGAGGAACCGAAGTGTTATGTCTTTATGGGTTGTGGCCTGTGGGATCACTTTTTACTTGAGTAACGGCGGATTTGACAACTTAAGAGTATAGTACTTTTTATATTATGTTAAACGTAGAAAACTGCTAAAACCCAGGTTGATGTTTTGTACTTTGTTCCGTCAAAATAGTTGGGAAATATTTACATTTACGTCTGTTTCAAACTACCAACTACGATGTTTCTTTGGAAGCAATCCCCATTCCACTGAAAGTCTCCGATAACACCGTCTGGTCTGGTCTGAAACTGAAACCCACATTCAACTTATTGCTTGCCATGCCATCCATCAGGAAAGGAACTCTCCAGCTGTGTAGAGTGTCTTTAAGTAAGCCAGTGGAGGTATCTATACACGTATTAAAACAGACCAACTTGACATGTGGAAGAAAGAAAAGAAAGATTGTACCAGTATCAATTACTCCAATACTTTCTGTTTCCATGTAAAATCTTGATATATTTTAGACATTTTAGACATTTTTAAATGACTTTTAATATACATACATTTTCTTAATCAACTAAAAATAGTTATATTATCAATATAAATTATATTAAAACTTAAATATATATTTTAGAGCTGAAATTAAAGAAAAAATATGCTAAATATTATGATAGTTTGAATAAATATTAAGTTATCTAAATAAATATTATTACAAAATTTTCAGTATATTGCAAAATAGATCACAACACAAAAATATTTTTGTAACCTTTATTATCTAATATTAAATTTAAAGATACAGTAGTGTTATTGACCTAATATATAGGATTGACAAATCAATGATAATTTAATATCTTTTATTAATCAAGATATTATGTAATTATATTTAAAACCTAATTATTATAATAGTTTAATGTTATTCACATGTTATTAGGGTAGATTTATTTTTAATTAAAATATAAAAATCTAGTTCTAACATTATTCATTTTCATAATTACTTTATATTAATTTTGTATTGATAAAGTAAGGTCAAATTTATATAAATACATGCTATTTATTTATGATGTGATATTACAATACGAATGAGTGAATATTTTTTTCAATAGATAGAAATATTGTATCATACTGGCCAAAAAACGGTACGTTATTGTGCTATTTTGTACCGGGAGTCAGTATTGTTTGGCATCGGTCAATACCGAACTAAATTGTAAATTTTAAAAACTTAAAGGAATTAATTGAAAATTTAAAAAAATTTAACCCTATGTTGTGCCAAAATAAGTTCTAAAAACCTAGGCTATCTCATTTGTAAATGTACGAGGTAATTGTAGTCGAATACTCAAGGTTGTCTCTTAAGGAGATGAAATTAGTCTACTTAAATTTACTTTGAATAAAAACAAATGCAATCCTAAACACTCTAACCCAATTTGTTAAGGAAAGAATTTAAATAAAACAAAAAGAACTAATGAGTAAACTAAATTAATAAGAGGTAAAGAACAATTTGATCAATCCATACAGTGAGCTTTTGAGAAATTAATTTTACTAATTTAATCTCTTATGCATGACTAAGGCAAATTGATTGAATAATTGTCTTGTTGAAAATAATAATTAGGTTTTTAAATCGAATTAAATAATAAACTATATCTAACTTTCATATTCGAAAAGTCTATTATCCAAATCAATTATTTAAACCCAACTAATAATTACACACTTAAGTTATTATAATTCTAATTCATAACTTAGGAGTCTATAATTTTTGTTCTAATATTAAACTTCTTCTCTCGATTCTTCATTTAATATCAAAATAATGCAAAATCTACCCAAACTCTTACATGCAATAATTTAAGAAATTATAGAAGATAACAATACAACAAAACAGTAATTCAATCATCCATAATCAATTAAATCAATTCTATTAATTCTCAAGAATAAACAATCAACCTATAATGGAATAAAAACTGATCATCATATTCATTAAATTCAATCCATTTTTTAACAGTAAATAAAGAAATAAAAACGATAAACGGAAGAAATAAATCAACAAACGGAATGAAGAACTCTTGAACGAAGAAGAGTTGGTAGTGAATTTCCTGCCTAACGTAATCGCTAATTATTTTTACCCCACTGGCCTTGCTCATGCTCCCTGACTTCAGCTCCCGCTTTCTGCCTTTGGTATACTATGTTCTGCCCAAAAATGGTTGCTCTTGTCGATGCCTTTGCTATCTTCTGTTCTTCTGTTTTTGCTCACACCGACCAGGTTTCTCTTTTTTTTTTCTATAAACTATCTTTACTTATATAGAGAGTCTAGGATTTAATATGATCTTTTTTGTTAGCTATGATCATGTGTGACTCGCATGATTTTTTTTCATGACTTGCATAAGCTATACGGGGGTGACACTCAAGTGTGTGATAGGAGCACGCATATGACACTTTTGTCACGCGAGTGATAGCTCCTGCCACCCTAGTGACTTTTTGCCCAATTTATGCCTTTCCTGCAATATTCACAAACAACTACATAAAACCTGATTTCATTTAAATTTATATTAAAAGGTAGGAATTTTTAACCAAAATCAAAACTTAAAAGCTAGCCAAATCAATAAAAATTAGACACAATATATTTCTCATACTTAAACTATGCTTGTCCCTAAGCAAAATTAAGAAAACTAACACCAATAACAGCACCCAGTATGAATTCCACTGATACGCAAGATCTAGAAAAATTGAGAAAACTAAACTATATAAAGAACAAACAATGAAAATAACAATTTTCTCAAGTAATAGTCAAAGATATCATAAATTATTTTAATAAACACAACCCGAGAACTTGAAACTCATAATGCTTTATGAACAAGCTATTCTTGTAACACCCCACTCACGTAAGACCCGAGCCCAACATCGATGGGTGATGTCCGAGTCCGTGTCCCGCGAGGGTGGCGTGCTAGATCACTTAGTCAGTCCAAAAACTCAGTATAATTTTTTTCTTTCAAACGTACGTGAAAAATCAATACTCGAAACTTTGGGCCCACTATATTCAGCACCATTTTAATTTACAAGAGTTACCAACCTTTTTCAAATATCAGAATTTTGTTAATCACTAGGGCCCATTCCAAAACAAAACATATTACACTTTGATCAATCTCTT
>JANITX010000005.1:35566458-35578534 GCA_027564395.1 Erythroxylum ulei
TTCAAGTTCCAGCTACAATCTGCATCAATTATAGCCTATTCTATTCTACTTATCTTTGTTTTTCCTTCCCACACTACATCCGGGAGGCTGGACAGACGAAGAGACCTGACGCACGAAGAAACACATGGATGCTGCAGCTCCAAGGGGGGATGCACTCGGTAGCTGCTGCGTTTGAAGAAAACCTGCCGCATACGAAGGAGACTGGGTGCACGACACCAGAAAACATGACGCAGGCGACTCTCATGTATGGGGGTAAGAACAAAAATGAAAAAGACACACAAGAAAGAAGAGAACCAAAGAAAAGGCAGAAAAAGCATTTCATCGAGCACCTACCGTGCTATAAGAAAAACATTTTCCAAGAACTAGCATGAAACAAATAACCAGAGAAAGGTTCGAACTTTAGCAAATATGATGAAAACAGAGTAGTGGGCATTAGAGCGTACCTCTAGAACCGTGAGTGTAGATGACCAGGGGAGAATTTGAGAGGGAGATTTGAAGGTGTTGAAGGAACAGGGAAAGAGAGAAAGGTAGTAGTGAGGATGTGGTCGTAAATGAAAAAAATTGCAAAACGAAACCAAAATGATCGTTTTAATTAATTTGTTATTGAAGGCTTCAACGACATTTTGTTGAGAGGATGTGGTCGTAAACAAAAAAAATTGCAAAACGAAACCAAACCGATCGTTTTAATTAATTTTTTATTGAAGGCTTCAGCGATGTTTTATTCAACAAAACGTCGCTAAAGTTATTTCGTGATATTTTAATAAAAAATGTCATAAGAGATGTCACAAATCCGTGACGTTTTACTTTTTGTGATGTTTTTTAAACGTCACAAAAAGTCTTTACAATCCGCGATGTTTTATCAATAAAATATCACAAATTGTATTGTTTTTTTGCAGTGTGTATCCCTCTAACATTCTAGCTCGATATTGACACCCTGTTTTATCTGATACATTAATATGAACTAATTTATAAGAAGTAATATACATATTCTATGTATAAGTCGACTTCTTGAAAATTGTTCAAATTGTACCAATGGCCAATTTTAAGTTCGTATTTAGTTAACTTCACATATTTTCCTATTCCAAGTGGCCATACTTTATAGGAGAAAATTGACAAGCCACCATCTTGATCAAAATTGAATTTACATTCTTCTCTATTAAATCGTGTCTCCACATCATTTAAGTACGTTGAACAAATTATCATACATTCATTTGATACATAAGACTTTGCAATAAAGCCTTTAGGTCGAGCTCTATTATGCATGTAATGCTTAAGAACGCCTAAAACCTTAAAAAATTATAAAAGATTAGCATTTGCTACTAAATAAAACCAAAATATAAAATATGTAGAAGTGAATATATATTAACTTTAAATCAAGAACTTCCATTGAAATTGAATTGGTCCACAAAGTTTTGCCTCGTATGGCAATTGAATTATCAAATGCACCATAACATCAAAGAATGATGGTAGAAAAACTAGTTCAAACTTACAATGTCCTTTTTTCAAGTTCTTCTAGTTTCTGTGTCTTATAACATAATTGCTTAAAAAAATACCCATTGCACCAAATTTATGGATATATCCTTCAACATTCTACTTTTAAGCTCTTATTAATAAAGAATCTAAAAAGGGTAGCATTCCACTTTTGAGCTCCTTCTTGCAACACTTAGGGAAGTGGGTGACTACGATCCTACCCTTAACAGATATTGGAGGGGAATATTGAAGACTTGAGATCGAGGAAGAATCCCCAAAAACCTAAAACCATATTCCCTAATAGGGAGATCCTACTAGTTAGCTCTTACACATATCAAGTAAGGACTTCCTAACTTAGAGTTGTTAGAAGTAGAGCCAGAAGGGGTCATATGCTGAGCAGGTTCAAGAGGACCAGATGGTTGAGGTATATAGGGCTAGAAATCTTGGAAGTAGAGCACAAGGGGTATGAGAAAAAAATTTGACCTTAAGAAAAACAAGGATGAATTTTTTAAAAGCCGAATCTAGGGAGGAAATTTTGACCAAAATGGTAAGGATGTAGGAGGTAAGTTTTTTATGAGGCTTTCCAAACAAAAACTAATCAATGGAATTCCTAAAATTAGAGATCATCACAGAAATCGAAGAGCTCATGATGTTGAAAAACCTTAATCAAAATTGCAATGCAAACATCCTATCTTCATTGAACATCTAAACCTCTTAATTTTGGAACTTTTAACGTAAAGCTTACTCCCATTTTGTCTCTACTTCTTGCATATGTTTGCAAAGATTGTATAAGGGTACACCCCTAAGTAATCTATCTCATTTGTAATACTCTCATCATTTATTAATTAATTTCTATTCCCTTTTTCAAAAAACAAGGTTTAGATAGGGCAAGGAAGACAATAAGTGATATAATGGAGCTGAGGTTTGAAGAAAGACGTCTAATTTCTATAGAGTGGAAGAAAAGGGTTCAGAGACATTACCAAGAGTTCAAAGACCTTGTAAGGAGATGATTTCTAGCTCAAATATCTATTTTGTAATGTATATATTAGGTAATTGTTTTGATTATTTCCTAAAATTCATTTTGATCTTGAATGTTGAAATAAAAAGTTAATATCTTAAAACAAAAGTTAATAAATGCGATCTTATATCTGAATTTCAAATAAATTTTTAATGGAATTTTATACAAACTACATATTTAGAATATTTCATCAAAACACTCAATAATGAATTGTTTTGCTATATTGATGTTTTACACTTAAAGTTGATCCATTTAATTGATCATATATGATTAGAAACTTTCTTAAATTCAAGTAAATTTTTATTATAGCATAAATACATGTAAGTTTGTAAGTATATTTAATTTAATACAAAATTTTTTAAATTAATTAGTGAAATCTAATATTTTTTAAGAAATTAAAATGTATTGAATGAATAATAACTCCTTAAGGAGATATAAGGGTGGAGTTAAAGCTTATACAAGTCTCGGAAAGTAACATGCTTGTTAGATTAATACATAACTGTGACTGAAATTTAGATCTTTAGATCTTAGTGGATATAATTAGTTAAATGAATATAAAGGATAATCATAATAAAAGGAGATTTTGATTAGTTTTTTAGGAGTGAGATAACTATGAGCATCCTTAGTTAAATTTCTATACCGTTTAATAACATAAGGGTTCTTATATATTAGGCTTTTTTTTTATTGCTTTCCATTCCCATAATATTCATCACAAAGACATTTTCTAATTTGAAGATATGTTTATAGTATAACTGAGATGAGTTTTGTGTGTTAAAATTTCCTCTCTTGTTAAGATTTTTAACTATTATATAAGTTGATCCTTTTGTAATACCTTATTTTAAAAGATCATCTTATTTCTCTCTTTATATGTTAGACGCCATATTTTCAAATGAAATCTAATGGATAAGGAAGTCTCTTTCACACACATTATGCCTTTAACTGTTACACTTGATGATCCCTTACCATTTTAATAATAGAAAAGTAAGGATGTAGACATGTTGTGTTTTCTTTTATATGTAGGAGGAAAAGCTAGACTCTAAAAGGAGGTTTTTAATTAGTTTAAGCTTTTGTTTATAAAAAATATAGAAATTTGGTAAGTTATAATTTCTCTTTAGCCTATCAATCATATTTAACCTCCTATATATAACAAGCCATATGAATGAGGTTTTTGGATTTGCTTTCTTGAACCATACTATTATTTTCTAGTTCACTTTTGGTGTTTAGTTTCTTTATTGTAGCTTTCATGAAAAATTTGTTTAGATCCCTAAAAAATGTCTTAATAAGTTTATTAAGCCTTCTCTATTAGAGATAAGATTGAAATTAAAAAATTGTTCTATAAGAGTAGACCTTTCTCTCTTATTAATATAACATTAGTTGTCTCCTAAGACTTCTCTCAGTAAAGGTTTCATCTAGAGTTGAATTCCTAAGAAAATGAGATCTCATTAATCTTGTAAATGAGTCCTATGTTACTTTAATTATCATACCAAAACTATATAGAAGATCTATTATCAAGCCTATGCTTAAATTTCACTTTAACTAGCTCCAACTTAAAAATATGTAACATTGTCCAAAAAGAGCTGGTTTTTAACCAAATATTTAAGAAAAATTCCTTTCTCATGTATTGTGTACGAATCCATCTCACCTAAAGTGCTTGTTTATTAGTGAGATTGTAATTTTGATGGAAAAATTTCTCAATCCCCCATCTTTTTTTTTTTGACAAACACACATCATTCTATTTCTCTTTATCCATTGTTTTTCTTGATATACTCCTAGAAAAATGAATCTCCTCATTACTTGTTCCATTTTCTTGATCAAACCATTTGGAGACATCAAGTCTGAAGACCAATTGATATGTAAACTATTAAGTATTGGGTTAATAAGTTGTACTATACATATGAATGAAAGGCTTCTAATGCACCAGTTGATAATTCTCCATTGAATTATTTTAATAAATGGTTGAAAATCACTATACATTGGCCTTTTATAAGTAATAGGCATGCCAAGATATGTGAATGGTGGCTTTATGATATTAAGTCTTAGTAAATTACAGATCCAACTAGAAAGATGATTAGTTCCCCTAGAAATAAACAATTGACTCTTATCTTTGTTGATTGATAAACCAAATAATTATTTTAAGGTACATATAATATGTAACATCCCGTTACCTATGGGAAGGTTAGAATTGTAAATATGAGTGACTAAAGAGAGTTTAGAAAAGCATTTCATACTCAAGCATAATATGACATTTACATACACATGAATACTGAATTTTTCTGCACATGAAAATAATTGTACATGTATTAATGAATAATTTCAGGTATAATTGTTAATAAAGGAGATTATTATTGAGAATTGGTCTATTTGTATTGAAAATTGATTTGGAGAGTGTATTTGTGTTTTAGAATTTTTTTGGAGAATTTTGGGAAAAATTTTCTGAAAAATTTGGGGTAATTTCTGGATTAGGAAAAATGCCAAGTGGCAAGACAATTGTTAACTGGTAGTAGAATTTACAGTCAAATGGCAATGGAAAATTTAGATAAATGATTTTTTTGTATTTATTAATTAGTGCCATTGAAATTTTAGGGGAACAATTGGAGTAGAAATTGATGGGATTAGTTAAATGAAAGAACCAATTAAATGCTTTAGGAGTGGACATGTGGCAAGTGATAAACATCACTTGCCAAACAATGCCTTAAACCCACTACTCTTTTAATTAAAAGCCTCCCCCCTTTTTGGTTTCGTCATTGACGATGCTCTCTCTCTCTTGAAAAGCCATTGGTGTTTTATTTGGTTTTCTCCATCATTTTCGTAGCCTCTCTTCTCCCTCTCTTCTTCATGAGTTTTAACCCTTCAAATCTCATCTTTCAAGCTACTCTTCCACCTTGCTCTCTCCTTCATTCTCACTAAAAGACCCAACCAATTCCTCCATGAAAGTTGATGATCATGGAGATGAAAGAGTTAGGGTTAATGGTGATTTTGAAGAATGTAGAGCTCAAATTGAGATGATTTTTGATTTCGAGTAAACTAGAAAAATAGGGCTACAAATCATATGAAGAAGCTGAATCTTAATTCAGTCTCTATTCACAAATCAATCCAATTATACTAGGAATTATTCATGAATGCATATACAATTATTTTCATGCGCAGATAAATTCACTATTCATGTGTATGTAAATGCCATATTATGCATGAGCATGAAATGCTTTTCTAAGCTCTCTTTGGTCACTCATATTTACAATTCTAACATTCCCGCAAGTAACGGGATGTTATAATTCTCCTCATACTTTAGTCAAAAGTAACAAATACTTCAATTCAAAGAACCATTAACAAGTGTGACAGATGCTCACTCCACTCTCCATCCTCTTAAGCATTCAAGGGTATGCTATATTAACTCATCATCCATTTCTTGTAAGGAAACTACCATAAACTTGCTTACTAATCCAATCTCCACTACTCATATCAAACATAAACATTAATATGAAGGTCTTTATTTTTTTATTGTAATGGGGCTGAGCTAATGGTAGAAAAAGGAAAATCAAATTTTAAGATCATATAATGAATTGAATATTGAAAATAATGTAGAATAATGAAGCATAAAACACTCAATTCTTTCCTTTAAATTGACAAGATTAGCACTCCCCTTTTTTCTTATGTGTCTCTCCTCTTTCTTTTCATTTTCTGTTTGTCTTCTCTTCCCTCCTTTTCTTTTTCTTTCTTTCTTTTCTTTTATTCCTTTTATTTTTATTTATTTATTTAGAACAAGGAGATCAAGTTTAGAAGAGGAAAAATGTGGAGAAGAGATATAAGTTGTTGTAACGATACCCATTCATAACTCAGTAGCCAACTATATGTTATGATTCCCCCACACTTTTTCAAGAAATTATTGCCTAAACCCAATCATATCATTTCAAATGCTCAGCTAAGCCTTATGGTAGGTACAACGAAGAGGATAAATAATCAAGGTTAAGGATCATATTTTGGGTTTAAAGAAAGAAAGGGTTTCATGTTAAGCTCAAAGGGAACTCACTAAAGGTAAAATTATGGTGGCCTTTTAAGCAAAAAGGTGTAAATCCTAATTGCATTCATCATTTCAATGTCTGCATAAGGTTATGTGATCTTAACTAATATTCACATGCAAGTTCTAAAGTTCCTTAGTCGTGAAAGAACACTCTCAACAAATAACACTTAATTTTGGTGTTTAATATTTCAAAGAGGCTCAAAATCTTACTAAAGAAAATGTCATTCATCCATCACAACAAGTTAATGTCCTTTTAATCAAAATCCAAGTCAATCAGCCTAAGCATGTAAGTATACTTATTCACTCATATTATAAATTTCTAATCTCGATCAATTTTATTTTATGACAATGCATCTCTAACTATTAAATGAGAAAAACACACAATTATTTTTTATAAACTACTACTCCCCCTACCACTTAAATATCACGTTGTCCTCAATGTGATAAGTAAATAGAAGAGGGACCTAAGACACAAAACAACTATCAAACAAAGACAAAATAAAAACAAAGAGAAATTAAACTAAAAAGAAATAAAAAGAAAAAGGATATAAATACAATACAAAGGTGGGTGTGGTGGTTGTCCAAAGCGAGTATTCATATTAGCCATGAAGTTCTTAATCTCCACCACGTTAGCCTTAATGTTGTGCATCCTCTCATTTGTTTGCCTTTCAAATGCTCTAGACTGGGTTACATGACCTGTGAATTGGGCACACAAAGCAAACAGACTTAGTCGAGATTGACTAAAAAGGAATAACAAATAATTGAAAGTTTTTTATAGGTTGCCTCCCATTTAGTGTTTTTTTAACATCTTTTAGCTAGACACCTCACTGCTCATGCACTATGTGGGTCTCTCAAAGTTATTGGTTCTACTATTTTCTTCTCAATTGCTCCTTCCCAATATTGTTTTACTCGGTGGCCATTCACTTTAAAGGTTTCCTTTGTTCTCGAATTTTCCAGTTTCACGGCTCCATATGGAAAAAAAATTATTACTTCCTTAATTTCAATTTTCCTGGAAACAAATGCAAATGAGAATTATATAATAAAAATTTTATTTTAGGTGTTAGAGACTTACTTATAAGTCCCTTATCATGAAGGCGATTGTCCATTCCTTTAGATTCTTGAATTCTCATAAGCCTCATACTAGAGCTCATCTAATTTTGAGATTTGAAGCAAATGCTCCCTTCCTCCATCATCTATATTCATGCTCACCGTCTTGATTGCCCACAGTGCTTTATGAACAACCTCTATAGGTAAATGGCAAGTGTTCCCAAAATCTAACCTCTAATGACTCATCCCAAAAACAATTTTGTAAGATGTTTGATATGCATATAGTGCATCATTTAACATTGTTGACCAATCCTTCCTTGATAAGCACACAATCTTTTTCAAAATCTCCCTAATTTGCTTGTTACTTGTTTTTACTTATCCGGATATTTATGGATGGTATGGGGTCGCCACCTTGTAGGTGATTGCATATGTCCTCATAAGCTTTTCAAAAAGCTTATTGCAGAAATGACTTCCTCCATTGCTTATAATTGTTCGTGGAATCCCGAACCTGCTAAAAATATTTTCCTTCACAAATTTAACAACAACATTATCATCATATTAGTTCAAGTGGGTATTGCTTCTACCTATTTAGATAAGTAATTAACTGCAACTAGTATATACTAAAATCCAAAAAATTTAGGAAAAGGGCCCCTAAAATCAATACCCCAAAAATCAAATAATTAAATAGTCAATTGGTTAGTTAGGGGCATTTCATTTCTTTTACTTATATTTTCAGTTCATTAGCATTTATCACATTTTAAGCAGAAGAAATGAGCATCCTTGAACAAAGTGAACCAATACAAACTGTTTTGAAGAGCTTTAGAAGCAGTTTTTTGCCCTCTAAAATGCCCTCCACAGTGGAGTAAATGAAAAAAGGTCAAGACACTTACCTGCTCTTCCTCTAGAACACACCTTTTTCATCTTTATAAATCCTGTAGAGGTATGGATCATCCCAAAAATAGTACCTGCTTAAGTGAAGAAAACTTTTCCTTTCTTGAAAAATCATGTTAGGTCTCAAAATGCCACAAGCAAGATAGTTCACATAGTCAGCGTACCAAGGCACTTTACTAACAACAAACACTACTCATCAGGAAAGTTCTTAGCAATTGCATGCTTCTTTTATTGTTAATGAGTTTCCAAGTTATGAGCTAACCTAGACAAATGGTCTGCAACAACATTATCACTCTCTTTTTTTATATTTTATTTTCACTTCAAACTCTTGTAACAACAAAATCTACCTAATTGACCACAGTTTTGTATGAGTTTTGGTCAAAAGATATCTAAAAGTTGCATGATCAAAATGAATTATAACTTTTGAACCTAGCAAATAAGATATGAAATTTTCCAACGTAAAAAACACAAATAACAATTCTTTCTCGGTAGTTATGTAATTTATTTGTGCATCACTTGAATTTAGCTGGCATAATAAATTACATGTAAAGATTTCTCAACTTTTTGGCCTAAAATAGCCTCCACAGTAAAATCGGAAGTATCACACATAATTTCAAAAGGCAAAGACCAATTAAGGGCCGTAATAATTGATGCAAAGATTACTTTTTCTTTGAGAATGTTAAAGGCCTTAACACATTCCTCATTAAAATCAAAATGGACATCTTTGGCTAACAATTGACACAAAGGCTGACTTAAAGAAATCTTTGATAAACCTCCTATAAAATCTAGCATGTTCTAGAAAACTTCTATCATCACCCTTGAAGAAGTGGGTGGTGGAAGTTTTTCTATAACTTCAAATTTATCCTTGCCAATATCAATTACCTTTTTTGACACCATATGACCTAGGACTATCCCTTTTCTTACTATAAAATGCCTCTTTTTCTAACCTAGAGTTAAGTTAAATTGAATACATCTTTTAAGTACTTGAATTGGATTATTTAGACAATCATCAAAAGAGGCACCAAAGATTAAGAAATTGTCCATAAATAACTTGACCATGTTTGCAAAAATGGAAAAACAGGCACCTTTGAAATGTTGTAGGTACATTACATAAACCAAATGGCATCCTCCTAAAAGCGAATGTCCCAAATGGATAAGTGATTGTCGTTTTTTCTTGGTCCTTAGGAGCAATCGATATTTAGTAATAACTTGAAAGACCATCAAGAAAACAATAAAACTCATGTCCAAAAAGTTTATCCAACATCTGATCAATAAAAGGGAGAGGAAAATGGTCCTTTTTAGTAACTGTATACAGTTTCCTATAATCGATACACATTCTCCAACCAGTGATATTCCTAATAAGCACTAACTCTTTTTTTATCATTTCTAACAATAGTAATGCCTAATTTTTTTGGAACTACATGAACTGGGCTCACCTACTCACCATCCACAATTCGATAGAACACACCCTCATTGAGCAGTTTCAAAACCTCCTTCTTCATTAACTCCCACATAATAGGATTGAGTCTTCTTTGGGTTTCCCTCACTGGTTTAGCCCCCTCTTTTAGTATAATCCTATGCATGCACATAGAGGGGCTAATTTTCTTAATGTCACTTAAACCCAATCCTATAGTCATTTTTAGTCTTTTCATCTCACTCAAAGTCTTTTTTTCTTAATCAACATTCAAAGTGGATGCAAGAATGGCAGGATATGTTTTCCCTTCTCCTAAAACACATATTTCAAATTCTCAGGTAACTCTTTTAGCTCTACTTTTAGCGGGACTACATTCTTCTCTTCGTTGGGAGTTGTCTTTAAGAATTTGTAAAACTCTCCCCCAGCTGCATCGTCTAGCAATTGGCAATACTCATCAATTTCTGTAACTAAGTCTAACTCCTTTTCTTCTTCTTCCTATAAGGCAAGATCTGCAGCATTAATTTAATCAATAAGAGAACATTCTTCATAAATAGCAACAGTAGGAATAGGTTTAACATTAAAGATTAAAAATACTACAATTTCTCCTAGAACAGTCATGGTCAGTTTTCCGTTCATCATTCCAATCAACGTATTGGTGGTGGCCATAAAAGGCCTCCCTAGGAGTATAGTGTGCTCCTTTTCTTCCTCTTTTACTTCCCCATGTCTAAGACAACAAATTCTATAAGGACAATTAATCCCCAAACCTTAACTAACACATCTTCCATTATTCCTTTGGATAATGGATTGACCTATCAGTTAATTGTAAACAGATGTTTGTAGGTCTCAACTGTCCTAGATCCAATTTCATATAAATAGAGTGACACATAAGGTTTATACTTGCTCTAAAGTCAAGCATACCTTTAACCTTATCACCATTACGCATTGATACTTTCATAATAAAACTCCTTAGATCTTTCAATTTGGGGGGTAACTGCTACTGAAGAACTGTACTTGCTACTTCTGAAACTGTCACCTTCTCGTTTGACTCAAACTTTCATTTTTTAGTGCTTAGTTCCATGAAGAACTTCACATGAGCTAGAATGTTCCTGATCACATCCAAGAAAAGCAGATTAATATTAAATTTATAAAGCATGTTATACAAATTAGAAAACTACTCATCTTGTTTTGAGTTCTTAAGCTGGTTTGGATATGGAATTGGTGGTCTATAAGGGAGTCGCTTTATGAAGCCTTAGTCCTTCATTGCCTTAGGTTGCATAATCTAATTTTTCACCTTTCTGAATATGACTTGAAAAGTCTTGCCCATTGCTTACCTCATTCTGTTAATTTTTTTTCTTTGGTGAGGCTCTCCTCCTCTTGATTACTTGCATCAAACATATTAAAAGGAATCTCAACATGATTTTCAATCACCTTACCACTTCTTAGAATAGTAACTGCCTTGGCTTGTTCGGGTTAGCTGGCAAACTTTCCTCTTTGATTATTTTGCATTTAAGTAGTGAATTACCCTACTTAAGTCTCAATACTCTTTACAGAAACTTCCAAGGAGTCGAATCTCTTATTGTTTGTTTCTTCACTTTAAGTTGTTGCCTGAATAAACACATTCAGACTTTCTTCCAAAGAAGGCTTTCTCGATAGGTTCTGATTTGAGGATTGCCCTTGGACCTAGTTTTGCTTCTAAAAATTTTGATATGGTGGTCAGGGTTGCTCTGGTGGATTGTTAATCTTCCAAGAAAAATTGGGATGGTTTCTACAACCAAGGTTATAGGTGTTCGAATATGGATCATTTCACACCCTCAGTTGAAAACCATTAAGTGAGTTCATTTGTTCTTCCTCACCTGTAAAAGATTCAAAAGAATGTAAATAATCATTAGCTCTATAATCATAAGTTCCACATATACTACATACCTCTTAATTTGGAACATTTTGGGGTGGTCTTATAGTTAAAATTTTTAAATGCTTTGTTAACTTAGGTGGTGTTTCGTTCCGTTTTATTTTTTGGTTTTTTGTTGTTGTTTTCATAAAAAATAAAACAGCCTTTGAAAACTCGTTTGGTAGAAATTATTTTTGTTTTTCGTTGTTAAAAATAAAAAACTGCAACACTTTTTTGAAAATGTAAAAAAGATGTTTTCGTGTATTTTTAAAACAGGTTTTCATGTTTCACAAAAACTAGTTTCCTTCGCCCCCGACTGTATAATCTTCT
>JANITX010000005.1:35761808-35777748 GCA_027564395.1 Erythroxylum ulei
TATCGGAATTGTTTTCCCCAACATACCATTATCATGAGGTATGTACTTGGATGCCCTCAGGGTATTCGGGTATTTGCCTTATGGTAATGGGATGTTGCATCTAGTGCCTCTTTTAGGGAAATTTTGGGATCACAACTAAGTTAACTTGAGACATATTTTGTCAATATATAGAGGTCAACCATAACCTTTTGCTGGTATGACTAGTTTCCTTGAGTGGTTGACTAGTACCTATAATTTAATTCCCCTCTCCTTTGCCTTTCTTCTATTTTCTCTTTTTCTTGTTTAAGGCTCCTCAAAACCCTAAATAACTCACTTGTATCTTGAAAAACACCACACCCTATTACAAATAGCTATCCCTTCAATTTTGTCCTCTTTTTATTAAATATCTTTATAATTCACATTCTCTTTGGATAAGCCTCTAACTTTAGGATTACTTGATAATTTTAATGTATTTTTTGTAAATTACATTATTCATTTCATTTTTTAAGTGTGATTGCATCATATTTTTCATTCTAGAATTCCAACTTTGGCTTCTTTATTCCATCATTATTTTTGAAATTTAGGACTTTATAAATTACACATTCGTTTGTGGAATTAATTGTTAGATATTGCAATTATGCTTTATTTGTTATAATTTCAACTCTTAATTTTTTCAAAAGTCGCGCTCAATGCTTTAATTAAAATTTTAACTTAAGAATGATACCGAAATTGGAAATTTTCAAATTAGACAATATTAGGGATGCTACAATCAAAATTGACCTTTTGTTTTGACTCCTTAAATATTTAATAACACTTTATAATGAGTAAAATTTATCAATCTTAGGCAAACACGTTTTGATTTTTTACCATCTTAGCTTGATACAAGGCACTTTATATTATGTATTTTTAGTTAATAGATTTCTTTTTTATGATTCCAAAAAGGAGGGGAGAAAGTTTGGTGATATTAAATTCTAGGAGAATGATAACATTCAGGGGGGTTCTTGATATTTAATTATGCTCTTTATATTGAATTATTTGTTATGCATCAATTAAGTAGGAGCTAATCGCTGTATTAATATTTATTTATGTCCTTAATTTTATTATTGTTGTTTTCTAATACCATAAGTATTTTTTCATCATCAAAAAGGGGGAGATTATTGAACTAAGGGAGGTTCTAATCAGTATTTTGATGATAACAAAATATAATTACTACTAAGGTGTTAATTATTTTGACAAAAAGAAATATTTGAATACAATAGAGCCAAAAACTTAAAAAGATAGTGTATGAAGTTGATAAAGAAAAGTTGAAGTTTAAAACTAATGAAATGAAGATCAAAACAAGAATAAAAGAAGATCAAGGCTGATCAAGGTCATTTCACATTTTATATTATTATTTGTAAGCTTACTTTCTTAATTTGATGATCCAAAAGGCTCACTTTATATAATCATTTCATCTTATTCGTTGAATAAGTCTTTACATTCATCAAGAGACACTGAAGCTTTTATTTTTAATATAAAAGCCTCTTAATCTTTCTAATAATCGTTGGGGAAGAGTTTGGAAAGTGTTTTAATCATATTTGGATTAAAAAAATTAGTTTTGATCATTTGAAGTTGTTAAAATCATATTTTTGGAGTAATTGGTCAAATTATATAGGTTAGTAGTCAATCAATATATAAAAGTTGTTAAATTTGATATATCATGAGTTTGTAGCAACATTGGTTGATGTATTGATCAACCAATAAGTGTACTAATGACCAATGTTCCAACAATTTGTGAATTTTGAACTTTTAATGCATATTGGTTGTTTTTGACTTTATTAGTTATTTGGGTCCCAAAACACTATAAATAGGTTTTTTCTCATTGGTTTTAGTATAAAGAAGGTTATGGGTGTTGTATACACACATTTTTTTTTCATCTGGGTGTTGTATATGCACATTTTTTTTAATCATTTGAGCATCATTGTGTCATGTTTGTGTGAGTAAGCCATTTTGGAGTTATCAAGTGAATAAGTGAGATATTTTTTAGTTGTAATACTTTTTTTAGATGTTGAATATTGTACTTGGGGGTTATCTGAGTGGTATTGAGGTTTCTCTTCACCTTGGAAGAAGATCATAAGTAGGACTCCACTTTATTGAGAAAGATTTTACAAAGGTGATTCTTCACCTTCAAAGAAGAATTATAGTAGAATTCCAAGAAGTGTCTTGGGAGTGGACATAGGGTTATTCACTGAACCACTATAAATCATTTTGCATTCTCTCTTCCCTATCCTCTGTAAATTATTGCTAAATTTTTTTTATTAATTTATATTAAAAAATTACATCATCCTTAGTTATATTAGTTATTGTTAATTCAGTACATTAGTTTGAAAAGCTTGTTGAATTTTATAAACACCAAATTTAATACCCCTCCTTCTCTTGGGTTTCATTAAGGACTAACACAAGGGTCCAAAGTATTATATACTAATTTGAAAATTAATAATGGACCTATTTAGCAAAAAAGCCTAAATTAATAATGGAACTATTTAGCCAAAAAGCCCAAAGTTAAAAAAACACACTCAATTTACACACTTCAGTTAACATAATTCAAGCCCATTATCTCAATTTAAAACAACCCACTTCATGTTAATGTCCTATTTTAAACAAGCAATTTTCACCAAAGTCCTTTGCCCACAAAAGCATTTTCTAGAAACTACGTAAGTTATTTCGATCAATTAGTGAAAGAAAATAATTATTTCTTGGAATACTACAAAAATAGTGAGATTAGATTAGGCAATACCTTTCTAAATAAAATCTCGTGACATACATTTTCTAAAGGAAGAATTTCCCAACAATGGTGAATTAAGAGAGATTTCTTGATGGAGAACCATCTTCATATTATCTTATAAAAGTTAAGAATAATAGAAGTGATGCTTTACCTAATTAAAATGCTCTAAATAGTGAAATCTCACCATTATATATGATCATCATTCATAATTGCATAAAAGAAAATGCAAGGTTATTCCTCCTTGAAATTATGAAATTTAACGGAAAGGCTTTAAGTATGCCTTAATGGATATTGATGAGCCATCTTTTTATAATGAGGCTACTAATTCACCTACTTTAATGGATTACCACTATTAAGGATGAGAAAACCGATTGCCGAAAATAGTGTATAGGAGTTGTTGATTTTCTAGTTGGGCATAAGACTATTAAAGATAAATGGGTTTTAAAATAAGAAAGCAAAGTGGATGGATCAATCAACAAATATAAGTCTCATTTATTGGAAAAAATAAATATTTAAAGATAGGGTGTAGAGTATAATTACAAATTCTTCCCTATAATGAGGTTTGCCTTAATTCACCTTATTATGGTTATCTATCACACATATGAATTTGAAATTGTTCAAAATGGATGTGAATACATTTTTTCTCAATGAAAATCTAGATCAACATATCTACATGGATCAATAAATGGATGGGCAAAGCTTATGTACATAAAGTGTTTTGCTTAAGATTTTCAATATATTTTGATTAGTTTTAGTATGATTGAGAAAGACCGGTATGTGTAGGCTTGGCAGTTAAGTCTGAGCCTGACCCGAAGTTAATGGATCTAGCCTAGTTCGATCAAGCTTCAAGTCAGACTCTGACCCTTATTTTATTCACTACATAAAATGAGATCATTTTACACTAAGTATTAGACAGTTTACTTCTTCTTTTGATAATTGGCACTGTAGATTAATTACAATTAATTTTACAATGTCACTTAGTCATCCTCCACCCCCTATACCTCACTTGAGTCACCTCACCTTACCTAAAGTCACCTTATTGTAGTTCCACTCTCATGTTACTCCATTAATCCACTCCTCGCTATTCGTTGGTCACCTTCTCCAATCATAGCTATTTCATAGCTCGTTAATCGTCTCCTTTACTCAATCACTCCTCAAGGTCATTCCTTAAGATCCCTTTTTTTTGCTTTCACCTGCTCTTTGGTTACATTTCCATTATAAAGTTTATTGATGATAAGTTGTCTTCTTTCCTTTATATTGTGTTTAATTTTGGAATATTAGGAATATTAATTATGATTTTATGTGTAGGTTATGTTTTTAGATCAAATAAAAATTGTATTTAATTAGTATATCTTTTAGTATAAAGAAGATGTCAAATCGCATAAGATCATTGTCATTTCTCTTTCTTGGCTATATATGCTTTTTTTGTAAATTTGAAATCCTTTAATTCTAGCCTTATCAATTTCACTATATAACTTGAATGTGAATTTTATATTGGAAAGGCATGGGAAAGTAATGATTGGTCGTTATTTGTGTACAATGAAGTATCATGTGGAAGTCCATTTAGTAGAGTTTGCAAAAATGATTTCGTAGTTTGACTGCTGATTAACCTATTTCATAATAGTCAATTTTTAATAAGTCGTAAGTGCACGACATAGTTATAACTAGTACCGACAAGTATGAGTCAATCCCTGAAGACTATGTGGGAGATCCCACATCGGTTGGAGAGGGGAACGAACTACACCTTATAAGGATACGGATACCTCTCCCTTACAGATGCGTTTTCCACAGCTTAATGCACCGGATCCCATCGGAACTCTGAGTTTAAATGTGCCTGTGCAAGAGTAGTTCCAGGATGGGTGACCTCCTAGGAAGGCCTCGGGAAAAACAAAACCGTGAGGGCTTGATTGGGCCAAGGCCCAAAGCAGACAACATCTGTAAGTTGGTGATCTGGGATGTTACAAGTGGTATTAGAGCTGGTACTCGAACCGTTGTGCCAGCTAGAGGGCAGGGCCCTAAGGGGAGTGGAGAGTGTGAGATCTCACATCGATTGGGGAGGAGAACGAAGCACGCCTTATAAGGGTATGGATACCTCTCCCTTACAGATGAGTTTTCCATAACCTAATGCACCAGATCTCATCGGAACTCTGAGGTTAAATGTGCTTGGATGAGAGTAGTTCTAGGATGGGTGACCTCTTAGGAAGGCCTCGGGAAAAACAAAACCGTGAGGGCTTAGTTAGGCCAAGGCCCAAAGCGGGCAATATCTGTAAGCGGGTGATCTGGGATGTTACACTATGAATACTAGCAATTACCCTTCCTCTATTATCTTGCCTAAGGATTGATTTTAGGTTTTTAATTAAAGGAAAATAAAACTAAACAAGTAAATAAATAGGAAATAATAATGAACATAAAGATAGTGGAATTCATTTAGAAAACTATCGTTATCAGAAATTAGTATCTAGGTTCAGATCCCCTTAAACCCTTAATACATTGATCTTTTATCATGCAGTTGTTTTGTTGATTTATTGGACCTTGGAGACTCTTATGGTATGCTACTAGCTGACCTTGAGACTACTAACAACTAATCCTAAGGTCTCTAATTGAATTATTCAAGCTAAATCTTATAGGATTGTGTTACCATTTTATGAATCCCTTTATTAGGTTTGACCCTAATATGAAAGATTTATGTTATCCTATCTCTAGGGTTGTAATCAACTCCTTCTGATTATGGTAGATCTATTCATACTAGGATTTCTTAATCTCTACATATGAAATCAAATTATCAATAATTAGATCACAATAATCAGTTGAACCAATTGCATTACTGAAGGAATCAAATCATGTCAAAGTATTAACATAAGGTTCATCTAACCTAAATTTTAACTGAAAATTTAGTTACATATGATCGAACATGAAATCAAATATAAACTGAAAGAATAATTAATTGAAAACAATGGGTTCATAATTCTAAATATCCCTGGTTGTCTTCAATCGAATATTCTTGCGATGTAGAGGCTTGATCTTGTATTTCGATAGATCTTTCAATGATTTATTCGTGTTTCCCACTTTATTGGACCAAAATTGTCCCTTTTGGACATTCTTCACGTCTAGAAATCACCTCCCCAAAATCTTCTCCTCTCTTCTGTCGATGAAATGTCACTTTTACATTGAATCTAGAATTTTGGGTTATGCACAGTCGTGCATAGGAACGTGCATAACTGGAAATCACCAAATATCGTGAAAGTGCATAAGCGTGCAAAAGTGCACTGTCATCCACCCCTTCTAGATTGCTAATTTTCTATTTTACTTTGTTTTTTTTCCCGAATTCTTCACCTTTAAGTCCATGAAGGTAATTATCACCTGTAAACACACTTAGAGCATATTAAGTACTAAATATATGATAAAAGTATAAAATATCAAACAAAATACATCAAATATGAGTGGTAAAATATAGTCAAATATCCATTTATTAAACATCCCCACATTTAATTTTTTGCTTGTCCTCAAGCAAACCTAATCAAAATTATAAATTTCATAACATTAATTCATCATCAATCTCAGCCTTCACAGCCTGTTCATTTATACTATACATCATCATATCCTATTGAATCAAGTTAACATGTAATCAAAATCAAGTTGTCCTAAATTAGTTTCCTAAGTAATATTGATAATAATCACATCAACAATCACATTGAAATCAAAAGCATATTTCTTTACACCCTCACCAAGATTTCACTTAATGTACTCAAGTGTTTAGGGTGAAAGGTGTCAAAACTCTCAATCAATGCATAGTAGAATTCTTACCTTATGCTTGTAATAAAATCATATCTCCCACCACTTATTTACAAATTAGAAACACAAATTCAAAGGTCTTTATAGGGTTGTAATAGAGTTTAGGCACGGTACGATTGGGTTAATAAAAAGGTTAAGTGAAGGAAATTTACTTAAGGAAACATTACAAGACTTGTTTACAAAATATACAGGTCCTTTCGATGCAACTCTAATGGTATTATATACTTATTCTTTTCTCTTTTTCTCTCTCTCTATTTTAATGCTTTTCTTTTTCTTTCTTTTTTTCACAATATTTCAGTCAGTACTACAATTCAATAAATATTGGACCTTTCTCACATTTCAAGTCTCAATAAATAAATAAATTAAATAACCTTTAAGGTTAAAATAATAACAGGTTTTCAAAGCAAAGATAAGATAAAGGTTAATATGTGAGTTTAATAAATGAAAAAGGCTAAGGCTCAACTTGGTTATTTCTAAAGGTAAATTGAGGGTATGGTGATTTTTAAATAACAAGGCGTAAATAAGTTAGTAAATCTAAATGCCTTCTTCTTATAAATACTTCTAATTCAACAAATATGGTCTTAACATGTATAATAAAAAGCAATATCCTACTATACATGATATCACACACATGAAAGAATAACAAGAGCTTTAAAAATTTTGAAAATTTACTCTTAGGCTCAAAAGCTCACAAAAAAGATAGGTATATGTGTGTAAATATATGCAATGTCATTCAACTTGAAAATTTCAATGATTACGAAAAATATGACAAAAAAACTAATTTCATTATAATCGTCATCCTTTTGCATACAAATTCAAATCAATTTTCAACAAGGAAATATAGTATTCATAGACAGATTCAACCAATTCAAGATATTAATTAATCAAACTTGTAATTAGGATTATAATCAACTTGAAGAAATTAGTTAAAGATTCATTAAACCCATCCTCACACTTAAAATTGGACATTGTCCCCGATGTACACAATATAGTCATTTAGAAAAAGTGAGAGGGTTTAGTGGTAATTTCTTGACTATGACAATTTTCTGATAAGGATCCATCCAATGTTACTAGCGTCCTTGCAAAATATATAAAAAAGGATAAAAAGAAATAATATAACAAAAAATAATTCCTATACTAATGTGAAAATAAAAACAAAATAATATAGAAATTGAAATAAAATTAAAACAAACTCATGGGTTTCCTCTTGTGTAACCTTCTTTAACGTCGATAGCTCGATGTAACCTACATGTTTAATGCCATCCTGGATCAATAATCAACAACTTGTTTCCACCCTTTTCTCTACAAAGCAGTTTTACATCCTGTAAGCAAGTCACGTGTTACAAGATTATTAAAAGGACATAATTGATTATATTAATAAAACCAATATACTCTATTAATTCCCTTTTTAATGACAAAATTTTAAAAATGTAAGGAATAACAAAAACTCCCTATATCATTGGCTAGCTTGAATAGTTTGTCTTTGAGGAAGTAGGACCCCTCTGTACTTAAGGTTACTACCAAAATCTCATTAGTAGTTTCCTTACATGGTTCCTCTACCAGTTCTTCCTCAGCCATCTTTGTCCACTCTTCTTCTTCTTCATCTTAGACAGAGGCTTCTAGCTCATCCTCTTTAGCTATCTTTTGCCACTTCTCTACTTCCTCTTCTTGGATTGAGGTTTCTTTGTCTTCTTCTTCAAGAAGCTCTTCTTCACTAAGGGTAATTATCTCTCGGTCTATAGTATCAGCTTCAGTAGAACTAGACAAATTCCTTTGCATCTCGTCAAATAATATGTCCATCAGTTGATCGATTTGATTCACCATATTCTGTATATGAGCCTCTGCTTGCTTGTGCCTCATGTTTGAATCTTGAATATGCTCAATCATCATATTTCTCAGTGTAGCAATTACCTCATGACCTTCTTCACTCTAAGATGGTTAGATCTCAGATTGTCCTCATCATATACAAATGAAGGAAGTCTCTTACCGATTTCACATTGACTAGCTAATCTCTCGACAAGGCATTCTATTAGTCTGTTTGTAACACTTTCTTGTTTCTCCGGAAGCTTTTTTTGAAATGTGCCTTCATTCATGAAGCTAATTCTTATCTTTTATTTGCTCTCAAATTTGTGTCGGTTAGCTTTCATTTCAACAATGGCTTCCATCAATTTATCTTCCAAATTTGACTCATTATATAGAGATGCTTGGTGCCATAAATATCCAGCTAGAGTGTAATCGTTCCATCTATAAGTATAAGAGTTGCTCCACTTTAAATTGTAGTTTTTCTCATACACTGCATCTTAAGGTTGATAGTACACGTTCGGTCTCCTAAATATGTGTTGTGCTCAACATTCACGATTGTACTGATAACTCCCACCAATGTCGTTGAATATCAGTTGAGCTTTCAAAAATATGTGTTGACACCTCACTCTCCCATATGGTGATGATATAGATTGCGAAGACATATTTTTGGTTCCCATACAAGTCTTATCTACTCCATCCATCCATTGTGAGTTGTTGCTATGATAATGAATTGTAATTTCTAAAATAAACCATAGCTCAAGATCAAATAAAGAAATCCAAAAGATAATTAAATTAATAAGCCATATATACAATAAGATACAATAAAATAAAATAAAATAAAATAAAATAAATAATGCAATACAATAAAATAAAATACAATAAATGCAAAAATTAAAAGTAAAATGAAAACAAAGATAAAACAAACTAAAATGAAAATGGCTAGAGTAATAGCATTTAAGCTTTCCCAATATCAAAGTCCCCGGGAACGGCACCAAAAACTTGATTGATCTATTTCGTGAGTCAATTTGTAATAAACCGAAAGTGTACAATGTAGTTGTAGCTAGTACCACCAAGTGCGGGTTGATCCCATGAAGATTATAAATACAAGTAATTGCCGTTATTCTATTATCTAGCCTAAGGATTGATTTTAGATTTTTAATTAAAAGCGAATAAAACTAAAAAATTAAAGAAATAAGAAACAATAATGAACACATAGATAGTGGAATTTACTTAGAAAACTATCATTATCAGAAATTAATATCTAGGTTCAAATGCCCTTAAACCCTTAACAGATTGATCTTTTATCATGCAATTATTTTGATGATTTATTGGATCGTGGAAACTCCTATGGTATGCTAGTAGTTGACCTTGAGACTACTAATAACTAATCCTAAGGTCTCTAACTAAATTACTCAAGTTAAATCGTATAGGATAGTGTTGCCATTTTATGAATCCCTCTATTAGGTTTGACCCTAATTTGGAAGATTTATATCATCCTATCTCTAGGGTTGCAATTAAATCCTTCTAATTATGATAAATCTATTCACACTAAGATTTCTCAATCTCTAAGTTTGAAATCAGATTATCAATAAAAACATATAATCAATCAAACCAATTACATTAATAAAGGAATCAAATCATTTCAAAGTATTAACAAAAGCTTCATCTAACTTAAATACTAACTGGAAGTTTAGTTACACATGATCGAATATGAAATCAAACATAAACTGAAGAAAAACGAATTGAAAACAATGGGTTAATAATTATAAATCTCCCTGATTTTCTTCGATCAAATGTTCTTGTGATGTAGAGGCTTGATCTTGTATTATGATGGATCTTTCAATGATTTCTTTGTGTTTCCCACTTCCTTAGACCAAAATCGTCCTTTTTGGACGTTCTCCACGTCTAGAAATCTCCTCCCTAAAGTCTCCTCCTCTATGATATCTACGAAACATCACTTTATATTAAATTCTAGGTTTTTGGGTTATACACAGTCGTGCACAGGAACATGCATAATTGGAAATTATCAGATATTGCGAACATGTATAGTCGTGCACTCCTTCCAAATTGCTAATTTTCTATTTTACGCTATTTTTAATCTAAATTCTTCTCCTTTAAGTTCATGAAGACAATTATTACCTGTACAAACTTAGAGCAGATTAAGTACCAAATATACGATAAAAGTATAAAATATCAAGCAAAATACATCAAATATGGCTGGTAAAATATAGTTAAATATCCAACTGTCAGCTGCAAAGTATGGTCACAGTAATATAATTCTCTTTTCAGCAAGATCTCATAAAAAGGAGGATCCTAATAGACAAACTAAAATGATCTTGAATCTTTACCATTGTTTATTAAAGGAGATATTTTTGTTAATTGGTCTTAATAGGAATTGTCATAAAATTATAACTAGTAAATTCTCATTAGGATTTATTGCATATTTCTTCAAAGGTAATAAGGAGAACTTAGGGAATCTAAGAAAATGATGTTGGAAAAAAGAAAAGTATATAATATGGATGGATAAGGGTAAGTTATTCTTCATATGGATTTTTGTATTATATAATGTTGGACTTATATATATATGGTTGAAACTCTCCAAGGAAACCACATAATCACAAAATTTGATCGTTAAATGTTAAGAGACATGTTATGATTAAGATAAAGTAATGAACTACGCAAATGTTACAAGAAAATAATAAGATCTAATTGGAATACCCTTGCACATATGTACAATAGAACTTTTAAATACTTAAAAAAGTTCATTAAATTGAAAAATAATATCATATATTTTTTAAGACAATCATTTGTAGGTCATTATAAGATAACCAATATGTAGAGCAAGATTAATAAATCAATTATCATTATAAAGTGCATATCACCTAATAGTCTGAATTATTGTGTGCTTTGTTACTAGCCTATTTCTATACCTTCAATCATTAGGTCCCTAACCATACACACACACACACATGTACATATACATACATACATATACATATACATATATATACTAGTACATGTATATGTATGTATACATATACATATACATGTACTAGTATAGAGACTAATCATTTAACTAAAAAAAATTTCGAAATTTTTTTTGATGATGAAGGTATCTTTAATTGGTGATTATCATATGTTTAATATTCATTTAATCCAATTATTACATAATCAAGTATAATTTACATAATAATGTTTCTATATGTAGATGAAGTGGTGCGAACTATTGACGATCTTGATTATAACGATTAGCTATCCCGTTTCCTCTACTATGAGTTTGTTATCTTTAATCTTTGTTTCTAGATTTACTTATTTTTCTTGTTGCTTTGGTTTTTAGAATTGAAGATATAATTATTTAATTATGTGTTTTTATGTATGTTCGAAACTATTGTTTCAACCTATTCACTCACCTTTAGTCTCTAATCTCCGGCTATAATTGATAACTTCTTTTTGAATTTTTGCAAATTGTATCATTAAACAATTGGGATGATATTAGCACTATAATATTCTTTTGTTTTGATAATAAAATAATTTTTAAAATATTAATGTGATGTTTGTTGCATAAGTAGACTTATAAATTTATAATATTAGCACTATAAAAAAATTATTTTGATAATGAAATGATATTTTACTATGATATTTGTTTCATAAGGAGACTCATAAAATGAACCAAACACCATTTATTGATATATTTAGATAAGAGAATAGTGATTAGCGAAAAAAAGAGAAAATAATTTAAAGCAACATTAATTTTAAAAAATTAAGCAAGGCATTAGACTTAACAATTTTAATAAAAATAGATTTTTAGATAACATAATATTTTATAAATATTTTTAAAATTTAAAATTATTTATTTTTATAAAAATAGGTCATCCCAAATCAGTTGGGCTTCAGGTCGGATAGGCCCAATAGAACTTGGGCTTGGACTCTATTTGGCTTCGAGTAGCTCGAACCCCAATCAGGATAGGCCTAGTCTACCCATCCTAAGGCACGATTAGTTTCATTGCTTAAGATTTCCGTTATCTTTGATTAGTTTAAGTATGATTGAGAAAGTCCATTGTGCATGTTATGAGGGTTAAAAAGATTATTTTTATTCCTCTTATTATATATATATATATATATGATATTTTATTAGTTACAAATAATTTAAAGTTAAACAATACTACTCAAAAACAGTTACCCTCTACGTTTGAGATGAAGAAAATGAGTAAGGTTGACTACATTTTGGGAGTCAAAATTCATAGAAATTGGTCTAAAAGATTTTTAAATCATCTTAGAAGAATTGCATTAGAAAATTTTATAATCAATTTCATAAATAGAATGTCAAAACCTATAGGTACTCATAATGGACAACAGGCAGTTTCATGGTATTGAACAATGTTTTAAGACTAAATAAGAAAAGAATAAATGCTAAAAGTGCATATGTTAATACTATTGGATGTTTGATGTATAAATATATACTCGAATAACCATATGTTATATTCTTAGGATATTTATTAGATATTAGAGTCATCATATTGATGTGTATTGCAAAATAGTTAAAAGAATTACCAAATATTTGCAAGGTATTGTGAACCTCGCCTATAGACAATTAATTTTATCCTATTTTGTTTTTTTATTTACAAAACTAACAGTATATATTATGAGAATTTTATTTATTTGTTTTGCGTCTTTATTGTCACTTGTTAATTATATTTCAAATTACTTATTTTTGTATTTAAAAACTTTTTCCAAAATTTATCTTAATTAATTTATATTTAATTAGTTTTATTCTTTCATAAAATAAATTAATTTCTTAGGCATTTTTTTGTGCTTTAGGAACATTTAAAAACACAATCAAAACGCGGATTCAAATTTAGATGTTGGGAAACTTGTAAGCTGAAAATCAAAGAGAAAATTACACAATGACCAAATTATAAAGTGGGTGAAGACCAAATTGTCCAATTTGAGGATAAGGGACTATTATTTGGTAAAGCCAATGTTTTAAAAAATGAACTTAATATTAAACGGTCAAAGAAAAAGTTTAAGGTTTAAAGGACTAGTGTTAATCCGTCATAAAACTGGTATATACTAAATAAAAAGTAAATATTATAAGAATAAAAAGAATATTTTATTAAAATAAAAAGAGTACACTAATATTTATTATTATATAATAAACTAAATTTAATAATTGAGTCAATTAATAGATAAATATAGAGGAAATCCCTCTGGCTAAATTAATGGATAAATTATTCAAAATTCGTTTTCTTTATTCTAACTCAATTAATAGATAAATTAATTAATTTTATTTGTCTTTGGCAATGAATAGGATTAACATTTAGTACGCCTCAGATTGCTGCTTCTAAAGAAGAGGTATTGACCTTAGGCTAGATGTAAACTAATAATTACTCATTGCCAAATTCTAGAACTCATGCTTCTAAGCCTAGGTTTTGACACTTAAATATAAGTTTTAAGTAATAAGTAATATTTAACATAGAAAATGACCATTCACCACAATTCTCATGGGACCTAAAGTGGGTAAACTATTGACCGAGATATTAACTATTTAAACTTTTATAGTAAACTTGCTAAGCTACAAATCTTGCAAACAGCTCAGCAGAGTATTGGAAAATTTTCCAAGACTAAAATATTTTACAATGTCACACTAATGAAACAAAACAACTCTTAACTATGAAATAACAAGCTCTACTTGTGTTCACAGATATCATTACAAAGGCCACAGGTTCTTTTTGGCAAGTAAAAGGGATATAGAATTTGTGAACAAAACATCTGATTTTCTAAAAGACCATTACGTAGTTCCACCATATTGGGATAAGATGATAACAAGGGTATAAAGGAGTCAAGATAGTTATTGAATGCAACCTAAAAGGCCCAAGCTTGATGATCATCTGACAGATATGTTGTTACATTAAGTAATTAGGTCTAGCTTTTGAGCATCACCACTAGCTTTTATCATAATAAGTGGCTTAGTAGCTAGTATATTATTTTCTTTTTTCTTTTTGAGAATGGAATTTGTTGGAGAAAACATACAAGTTCTCCTTATTTGTTGTTTGATTGTTTATTGAAATAGTAGAGGAATCTCGTGAGAAAGAGCCTATTAATGTGCTGGGTGAGTAACCCAAATCTATTTTGGTTGAAGAACACTACTTTTTTGGTTCATAGAAAACTAACCAGTTTTTATTCATAACAAATAAAAATAAAAATCAAATTGGTTCGTGCTTAATTCAGTTGAACTGGCCAGCCCATTCTTGTTTTAAAAACATTAGGTAAAGCTGTTGGCAATTATAATTGCATTAAAATAAACTAGGTAATAAAATGCACACTCAAAAATTTTATTAACACTTCACACTACACAACTTGTTAGGGTTGGGCACATTACATAGCTTTCACACCTTTTTTCACTCACTTTTCTTTTAATTCTTTATACAACGCATATAATGGCCAAATCGTCATATTTATAGAGAAACAAAGTTGGTAATAACCGACCATAATTGCAAGCTTCAGTAAAGCTGTCTAAAGGAATTCAAAAATCATTTTGCTTGGTATTATGACCAAGTTAAATATATCACTTTACAACTCATAATCTAGAAACTTGTATTAAACCAAGTTTAATTTCTAACATCCTCCCTTAAACTTGGTTTCATCATTCCAAGCATATTCTTCAACTTGTAAAATGGTTCAACTTTTAAGGGCTTCGTGAAAATATCTACTATTTGATCTTCAAATGCGCAAACTCAACTATAATTTCTTTATCTTTAACCAAATATAGAATGTAGTGAGGTTTAATGTCAATATACGTAACTATAACCATAGAATACTAGATTCTTTATTAAGGTGACTACGGATTTATTATCGTAGTAGATTGTTGTTGGAACACCTTGTTGGTGTTGTAATTTCCTAAGCATCAGTCGTAGCCAAATCACTTAAGTGGTATAATTTGTTGTTGCTATATACTTTGCTTCTGTAGTTGAAAGAGCAACTACTTCTTGTTTCTTTGATGACCAAGAAAATGCTTCAGAACTAAGATGAAAGATGTAACTTGAAGTGTTTTTTTTTTCTCTTTTCAACGTCACCAGCCCAATCACTATCTATATATCCAACTAGTCATATATTTTTATTGTTTGAATAAAATATGTTATCATCAATCATACCTTTAATGTATCTTAAAATTCATTTTGCAGTTTGCTAATAAGATTGTCATGGTGAATCCATAAATCTACTCACAATACCCACTCTGTAAACAATATCTAGCCTAGTTTTAGTTAGGTACCTCAGACTTCCAATAAGTCTTCTGAAGTTTGTTGCATCAACTAAATCACCACTTTCACTTTCACAAGTTTTAACCTTACTTTAACTGGTGTTAATGTAACACCTCACTCCCGCGTGACCCGAACCCGACATCGTTGGTGATATTCGAGTCCGTGTCCCGCGAGGGTGGCGTACTACATCAGTCGGTCAGACGAAACTCAGTATAATTTTTTTTTAAACATTCATTCGCGCGGAATAGACAGTAATAATCTGAGCTCACGTTCAGAAATAAACAGTTTCAGTTTCAGAAATAAACATTTTCAGTTATTACAATCATTCAACAATAATTTACAA
>JANITX010000005.1:35848414-35861488 GCA_027564395.1 Erythroxylum ulei
TGTCAAAAGACTTGTTACTCCATTTATTATAGACCTTCAATTGGAACAACTGGACAACAAAAGATAGCTGTGAGAAATTCGAGCACCCTTGATATAATTCTTCTTCAGCAACCATCAATAACTTCCCAAAATTATCTTCTATCAAACTACCAATTATATTAAGTAAACCAGTATCATTCATTGTCTCTATATAATTCTCACAATCCTCTAACATCTTGCCAATCATAACATCATGATGATCATCATCATTATTGTTACTATCATCAACACTTGTACCAACACTTCTATTATAACTTGCTTGCTTATGTTCTCTATGATAAAGCGATCGATTATAGAATTTATTTATGCCTCAGATTAGCAAGTGATTATATACCACATCTTGACTTTGAATGTCAACTTTTACGTAATCTATGCATGGACAATGAATACGACATTCATCACCCATTTGATCTTTAACAAATAGCATGAAACTTTTAACTCCTTCTAAGTGTTCAGTGGACCATTTTCGATGAGACATCTAACTTTTGTCCATGTAGCTATACAATTAAAAGTAAATAACTAAATGCAATCCTCGGGTTTTATAACATAACCATGAGTCATTACAAGTTCATTTTCAAAATTTGAATTTAAATAGCACTATGGTGCGTGACATAAGCAAGTTCTTGCTTTAACTCTTTGGCTCATGGAATATTTCACTGATAAGCCTTATGTGAGCTACATCACAGGTTTCTAGCCTATTTACCATCCTAGGGGTTTATTATGCAAAGGATTGTCCATAATTGTAGGTGAATTTCTAATTTTAATACTAAGTTTGAATTAATCACATTGAAGTTCATAAAATAATTTTGTATTTAAACAAGCACTATAGTATGTGGCATTATTACACCATATGAATTAAGAAAGCAAGTTCTCGTTGTGACTCCTAGGTTAATGAAATATTTCACAAATAAGCCTTGTGACAGTTGCATCATAGGTTCCAACTATATATCATCCTAGGGGTTTATTATGCAAAGGAATGTCCAATTTTAATACTAAGTTTGAATTAATCACATTGAAGTTCATAAGTTAAATTTGAATCTAAACGAGCACTATGGTATGTGGCATTGTTATACCACTTGAATTGAGAAAAAAAGTTCTCATTATGACTCCTAAGCTCGTCGAATATTTCATTGATAAGTCTCATAGGAGCTTTACCATGGCTTTCCAACCTATATACCATCCTGGGAGTTTATTGTGCAAAGGATTGTCCATAATTATAAGTCAATTTCTAATTTTAATACTAAGTTTTAATTAATCACATTGAAGTTCATAAATTAAGTTTGAATTTAAACAACACCATGGTTCATGGAATTATTATACCACATGAATCGAGAAAGCAAGTTCTTGTTATGACTCCTAAGCTCGTGACATATTTCATTGATAAGCCTCATGGGAGCTACCACCACGTGTTTCCATCCTATATACCATCTTAGGGTTTATTAAGCAAAGGATTATCCATAAATGAAGGTGAATTTCTAATGTTAATACTAAGTTTGAATTTATCACATTGCAGTTCATAAATTAAGTTTGAATATAAACAAGCACTATAGTATGTAGCATTGTTACACCACATGAATCGAGAAAGCAAGTTCTCATTGTGACTCTTAGGCTTGTGAAATATTTCACCGATAAGCCTCATGGGAGTTGTATCACAAGTTTCCAGCCTATATATCATCCTAAGAGTTCATTATGCAAAGGATTGTCATGAACATTAGGTGAATTCATACATCAGTATCATTAATTATTCAAACAATAACCTAACATAAATACTTAGACTATTAAAGTAGTCTATAAAAACTCATCAATGATTCTAAGAATATTGTAAATAACATCACAAAAGCAATAACATTGTAGACACAAATTAGTTGGGCGACTTACCTTAACAAATAGACAACCACAAACTACAAAACAGAAGTACGAAGTTGGTCGATCATTGAGTAATTTTCAACACAAAACATGACCTGCAAAAAAGACTATTTCATATTTAATATAAAAGTGGCTTTTTAATAGAGTTGGGTCTTAGGACTTAAAATGAAGAAAATTCTTATAACTAAATTTTTTGGACACATAACCAATGACTTTTAATAAATTTTTAACGACTATGTGGCAGTGATGGGCTCACGATAGTTTATGAGTGAAGTAAACTTCGATGGAGAATGAGAAGTGAGAGTACTATAATCTGAGAGTGACATTAGAGATTCAAAGTGAACTTTAGTTGAACAATTTATAAGCAGAAATAAAACAAAATTCCTAACACATATTCATATTCAATCAACCCATTCAACATATATTCACATCCAAACCCTAAGTCCAAGACTAATTCATACTCTTGAGCATTCATTTATAAAACTAACTTCCAATCTCAATATACATCCAAGTCAAATTCAATCCAGTCAAACCCTATGTACGTGCATATCAATCTTTAAGTTATAATCGTTGGCATTAATAACAAATTAAAAGTCAATCTAATTCATTAGCCATCATCTCTTTAAACCTTTATCTCTTTTAAGTTATTTTCTTTAACTTAGTTGGAAAAATGTCTAATATTTCTTCTTTTATGTTTAATAAGCTTCAACCCTAATCCACAGAAGGGGTCGCCATTTCTAAAAGATATTAAAATATTTTCAATTATAAAAATTTCAATCAATTGTAGGAGTAAATCAACAAAAGTTCATCCTTTCATACCCAATTAGATGTTAAATGTTTTTATTATAATATTTTGTCAATTTTTGACTCACATTAAATCAAATCAACATTAAAAACAAATTAAAAAGAAATTGCATTCAAGATTAAACGATGGGAATTGATTAAGAAAATTTCATACCTATATGATAATGGAAATATAATAGAAAATGGAAAGGAAAAAAGACATATACAAAATATCACTAAATGATAGACTTTTAACGACGATTGTTTGTTTCATTGCCAATAGTTGCCTTTTAGCGACAAATTAGAAATTGTCGTTAAAGAAAACATAGCCAAAAGACCCTTCTATTGTAGTGTTATAACCTAAACTTCTAAAAATATAAATGGCAATATAACTTAAACCAAGAGGAAGTTCAAATTGAGGGCTAAAAGGTCTGCTCCAAGAAAATCTCAATTTTTTTTATGGTGAATCAAATGTACATTAAATCATTTGTTGATGAATTTGAACATTATTATGGTTATGTTTTGACTGAGAATTTGGACAACCAAGTTAAGGTTTGATTGAAAATTTAGAAATGTATTAGTTATGATAGGTTTGACAATTTAGACAATGGTATTAGTTACGCTTGGGTTCACAATGTTATATGTTTTGCATTTGTATTAGCTATTCTATAGCATTAATTGAAACACTTTTGAATTCACATCATTATCAAGTGTTTCACCTACTGGACATTGAAACTTCATTTTGGTCTCTTGTCATTATTTTTTTCTTAAGTTTTGACCAATTTTCTTTTTCAATAAATTTGTTATTCTTTGATTCTCCTATATAAAATTTGAATCTACAATTTATTGATTATGCCTTTGCTTGGTTTGTGGATGAGGAGCTTTTATATCTTGTTTTGAGTTTGTAGGAACAAGTTTCTGAGTAATTTGGTATACGAGTTCAATTTCAGTGATTTTGGATATGGTAAAATGTCAAAACAAACGTATAAGTTCTAACATTCATCACCATTATTCACTCAACCTCCATTAAACTATCATAACAACCAAAGTTTTTCAGTTGGTGCGAAAGAGGAAAAAAAATTTGTTTCATAACTTCTAACTAATTCAAACCAACTTCCAAATTAACTTACAACATTGCACTATTAGGACAAATTATGACAATTTATATACAAATCCAGGTAATGCAACTCCCTAAAACTATAAGCGATATGAAAATGTCTCAATACTGGAGCTAGGTACATCAGACACCTAAGATATGTAATCACATAGGACCTATAAATTAAAGATAAAAATAAAAATATTACATTTATATATACTTACCTTTTGCAAGTAATAATGACTCTTACGAGCAAGACTCTTACCCTATTGTACAGAATATGTCTGAAATAAATTTTTACAGTAACAAAACTTCAACTTATTTACCAATACTAAATGCTTATAATACACCTATAATTTTAATATTGATTAAAATTTTGTGTAATAATGGCATCTTTAAAACTATAATTGAAATACTTCATTTGGTATTAATTCATTGATAAAAATGTTGATCAATATTAGGCTTAGCATTTGATATTTGTAACTTCATCTTCTCTTTACACTTGGGGTAATTAATAAAGAGAAGATGGAATATACATGTAAATATAATTGAAATACTTGATTTGGTATTAATTCATTGATAAAAATGTTGATCAACATTAGGCTTAGCATTTGATATTTGTAACTTCATCTTCTCTTTACAATTGGGGTAATTAATAAAGAGAAGACGGAATATACATGTAATTCACAATTTAAATTTTCAAAATTTACATGTATATTCCATACCCTAATTATTTTTCAAAATTCGTAAGTTTGTAAAACTCTTTTAGACTTAGATAACCACTTAGGGATGTAAAATATAGTACCTAATACCTTCTTTATTTAACAATTGACCCATAAAAGTTAGGACCCTTTTAGTTTCTTTTCTCTAGCTTTTTCTCTTAATAAAAGTTAGGTGGCAACTCTATTGAATACTTATTTGATATTTGGTCCCATTTTTATCAAATATGTCAAAAAACATTAGTGACATTACCCTTATATTATCAAGGAGGAAGCCTCAACTTGTATATATATAAAGATGTCGATGGATTTCAAATAGAGATGAGAAAAGAGGCAACCTCCAACTATGCCTTTTATCCATAATGGAATCAAATTATATTGATTGCACACTTGCAATATAGGAGGCTATCTGGTTGAGGTGATTCTTGTAAATCTTAAACTTTACAATACACTCAAATGAGAATATAATATTTTTATAGATAATATGGTAGCTACAACTTATGCAAAGGATCTCAAGAGTCATGGAAAGTTAAAGCACATTGATACCAGATATTGCTTTAGTCAGTATTCGGTTGCACAAGGTTATGTAGTCTTTAGATTCATTTAAACACACAAGATGATAGTTAATCATATTACCAAACTTGAAGTTAGACACATTTTATAAAGAAGTTAGAAGTTTGGGAATGTGTAAGATTTGAGATGTATGGATACATTTAATTTATGCATTAACAATATTTCATTGTTTTCTTATAATTGCAACATATGATAATTAATATATTGTATTTGTAGCTTAAGTTCTTGTAAACATATTGAGATCAACCTTCTCTCATTAGCAATGCTTTCTTGCTTTTTCATAATCAAGTGATAAGAGAAAATGAACCAAATTCTCATTTGAGTTTACAAATATGAAAACTTGTTGTTAGGTTGCACCATTCATTTCCAACATGAGTGAAAAAACAAGGTCGAAAGATAAATATTATGAGACAAAAATTATGTTCTTCCTGTGTGTGAGTAACAGAAGTAGATAGATATATAGAGATGGTATCTACAGAAAATAAAAGGAATTAAATATAAATTAAATACTTAGTAGAATTTATGAGAAATTCAATAATCAATACAATATTTCTTTTTTTTTGCTTTCATTTTCAAATTTAATAAAAAAAATTGTTTGATTGAGTTTCAAGTTTTCATTTTTTGTTTTGATTTTTCTTGTTTTCATAACTTATGAAAAAAATTATTCTTTGTTTTCTTGTTTTGTCATAATTTGTTTTTATTATTAATTAAGCATACACTATTAATTATTTTGATTAATTAATAATACTAATTATGGTTAATATAATTTAATTATTCAATATATTCTAATTTATTTTAAAATTTTTGTTTGAAAATAAAACTATTTTAAAATTTGATAATTGTTTAATAGATATTTTTAATTTTTAATATTTAATTCTAAATGATAACTTTGATTTTAAAATTTTAATGCATATTAAAATAAATATTATTTTAAACTAAATTTTATTTATTTATTTTTAGTAAAATATAATATAAGATAAAATATTTATTTTTATTAATGTATTGTACAACAGATTAAAATAAGGTTAGTTAATTAATTTATCTTATCCAATGTTTAATTATTATCAACAATAAATATAAATATATCTTAACAATCAAACATATATATTTTTTTATTTTGATGAAGGTTAAAAGTACAATTATATCATAATATAACTTAAACTTTAACATTACAGAGATTTTGATTTTAATCTTAATATTTTTAAAATATTCAAAATAAACCTTAAGTGAATAAAAAATTAAATAAAATCAATCTTTCGTATGTTATATGTTACGTTAATATTGACGTGATACATTTCATTATTTTTTAAAATTAGTTAATGAAATGTCATATGAGATAGTAGGTTATTATTTTTTAAAATTGGTCAATGCTAACTTACCCTTAGGATATGATCTAAAGGAAAATGTCGAAGTAGAAAAGCCAGTTCCAGCGAGCCTTGTAAAAACATTTTGGGTACCTGAGAGTTGTTGGAAAGAATTCGAATAGGTGCCCTCAGTACTGGCTTCGACATTTTCATTAGTATCATCCTTATCTTCACTTTCATTTTCATCCTATTTGTTTTGTAGCTTCCACCTTTGTTTTAGCAATCCCATTACTAACTTTTAGCATTTGAAGAGAATAAAAGCCAAGCATCCCTACCTTAATAATAATTTTCTTTTAATTTTATTCTATCTTATCTTCACAATATTATTATATCATTCGAGTATGATACCTTTTAACATTATAGCATATAAGAAGGGAATTATGGCGTTCAACACTTGGTAAGATGTTGAATTCTGAGTATGCACTTTTCTACAGGCATTCCAGTATTGGCGAACTTTCTCTAATGGTTTTTAATGGCATAGTTGTCGTGCATGTACATTGACCGAGGTAACAATTATTGATTGGCTGGCTTAAAACAGAATCCATGATCAAATTGTGTTGTTTCTCCAGTTGAAGTTGGTAGACGTGTGTGGCCTTCCGGTTGTTTATTTTTGTTGGATTCTGGCAATTGTCATAAGATGCATCTGAAAGTTGGAAAGTCACATAAGATACAATATTTAAGCATACCAGAAAAGCTTCTATTTACAATCAACTATACAGATAATATGGCCTCCAAGCTAAGCCTTGATCACACTTGTACATTACATACAACTGAGTCAATTGACATTCCTATCTTCTCCATTGTACAGGTGCTGCCATCCCTAGTGCCTAAAGCTAATTAAGTCACCAAGTTCAACGCAGACAGACGCAGGGCAAATTCAGTTTCAAGCCGACTGAAAACAATCCTATACAATTATTTTACAACTTGGGGGACAGGAGCATTGCATAATGAGAAACAGACTGACGTTTTGATGCTAGCATGAACATGGACAATCTGCAACCTGTTAACACCATGCATCTCATAAATATTTCATAGGATATTAAATATATAAACCAAAATGATATCTACTGAAATTGTTATGGGATTAGAAAGAAACCAGAAATTATATAAAATTGAATTCTAATAACATTTTATGTCCAACAAAATTTTAATCATGCATCCTAATGTCAAAAACACATGGTCAGCATGTGAAAGCTCTTAGAACTGAAGTACCCGGTATTCTTAAACCTTTTATATCCACTTACCAAAGAGCTGCAGCTGCCTACCATCATGCCCTAAAAACATGATGTCGTGCCAAAACTTCAGGTATCTTGGAGGCAGGAAGACTTTGGCAACCAAAGAGCTCTTGAAGCTTTGCATCACATAATATCACCATTGGATTCATTGGATCCTATAAATTACCAAACATAAAAGAGAATACACATAAGAACTTCAATGAGCAACATTGTTAAATTCTACAAGCAGACATGATTATTGCAAGTGGCCTTATAGACACCCAGATACCCTACAGATATGATCTCAACGACAAATTAAATCATGACGCCACTATGCAACAGACGAATGAATGTTTACTTAAACCAACTAACTACTTAAAAACTAAATTTATGCAAACGATGCATTTCAGTAACCTCCAAACTATTCACGTTTATGTACTGCCATATGCGCGTGAAAACCTCTGATTGTGCCATCTCCCTCACACCAACACCAAAAAAACTTGCAAGGGCCTCAGATATTGCAACTGAAGGAGCAGATGTGTTCTGTCTAGGTCCAGCCCCTTCGTCTACCTTTTGCTTCTTCGAAGCCGGTTCCTCTGCAAACACCGTAATGACATGCGAGTTACAGTCTCAAAAACATAAAGGCATCCCAAAGAATAAGTCTCAAGATTACAGCAGAAACAGTACTTGTGGGCTCGAGAGGAATGATGTGTTTAGCAAGCAACTTATTCATCTTGAACATGTCAGTACAATCAGTCTCGAAGACGAGACGCAGCTCATGGTTGCAAATTATTTTCCTCTTGTTACTTGGGTCTTGGAGGTTGTTCTTTCTTATGTAAGCCCACAACTGCTTCACAATCTAAACCCACAAAATTTCAACCAAAGTTTTCGATTTCACTAATCAAAACCGGTAATCTCTGACAAACTGAAACAAAAACATTGGCTAAAAACCTCAGTCCTCGGTAAAGCCGACTGGCCAACAATGGCCTGAAGTTCAGGAGACACCCCACAGACCTTGTTTAGACCACCTGGACCACCCCTTCTCTTTCCTTTACTAGTCCCACTGACCAAACCCAAAAAGATTTTTATCACCAACCAAACAAAACCAGCATGCCCACATAAAGAAAAACAAACGAACATGAGCAGGCAAAAGCCAAAAAGATCGAACCTTTCCTCAAGAGTGTTGCTGATGGATACCACAGAAGCTTCTGGTTTGATATGTGGGGAAAAAGGGTGAGAGGATACAGAAGACACGGCGGCGGACAAACGATCATTCCGGCACGGTGATGGTGGTGGCGGTTGCTGGAGCAAGTGTTGGATCTGGGCACGAATAAAGTCGGATTTTTGGGAGAGATCGAGGCCGAGTTTGGACTCCAGCTCTTGAACGACACCGTTCAGGGATGTTAGCACAGTGGCGGACGGCTGAGAGTGGTCGTGGAGGAGTGACTGTAAGGCTTGGGATATCTCTTGCTCTGTCATTATAGCAGCTCTCCGTCTCACTCTGTCTCTCTGCTTTCTTGCTATCTCGTGTCCACCAACTCCTCTTCTCCGTCCCATCTCTCTCTAGATTGGTTGCTTTTTACTTTTAGTTTTAGATATCTAGAGTGACGTGCGGGTTATGTAAACAGCACACTAGTACCTGTTCCATTTTGGCAAGTACACCAGAAAAGGAAATGGTAACTTTCGGAGCTTTAGGAATTAGGAGGTATGATTGGGATTTTTCAGCTTCAACTTTGTTTGCAGATAATCAAAATAAAATTTGTTAATTTTGATAAAATGATAAATAGTCATGAGAAAAGGTATCAAATGTCTCGCTTTAGACAATAATGACGTGGCAAAAAGTCAGAGGGAGAGTACTGACATCCTAGCACTGCCACAATACCTCTTTCTGTGACCCTAGTAAAGTTGTTTTTGATTGAGTAATTATTAACGTAATAAAACATTATTTTATTATTTAAGAGTAAGATTTATAATAAAATAGAATGAAGTATGATAAAAAGAAAAAGTTTTATTTTACAATTTATTTTATCTTAAATAATAAAAATAAGCTAATAGAATTATTTCTAATTTAAAAAATTTAAAATTGAATACAAAATGATAAATAATATTTTACTATATTATAATACTAACTCTTTTTTTAACAACATTTAACTGTGTTATATTATTAATTTTTCTTTCTCTATGAAATAACAATTTTCTAATCTTACAATTCAATTTACATTATATCACATTATAAATCATTACACTATTAAAAAACTTACTTAAAACCAAACATAGCTAAAATTATTATCACTTGCTCTTCTACCTTACCCAGAAGCATTCATATGCTTGCTTCTCTCTCTATACCTTTTTTTTTAATTCTTCATGCATTTTTATTGGTTTATGACGTGTTTTAAGCTTTTAAATAGGTATTCGCTTGCGGCTCATTTGCTACATAGCAACTATTGTTTACTTGTTTGTTGTTGCAGGTTGGTCGCTTTCTTTTGTAGTTTTCATTTCACATTTCACATTGATTATGGTTTTGAGTTCTTGTAATTTCTTATTCTTTCTTTTGTTTTAATTTTCATTATTGGTTATGGAATAGACGTGCTGATACTATATTTTATGGCTCCTTTTTTTTTCATTCACCATTTTGTCTATGTTTCTATTAGGGATTGAAGATTGGATTTCGATCTGCCAGGGTAATTTTGATCGTGGAGTGTTGGGATTCGTACATAAGGAGTATTTAAAGTTCGAGTCTTTTGATTCTTGTGCTATTTCTTTGATGTTGGGATTGGAAGACTCTTAAGAGGAACTCATTTCAATTTTTGTCTAAGTTTGGTAGATTATTATAGAGATCCTCTATGTTATGTGCGTTATAGAGATTTTCTGAGACGTCTAGTTACATAAAGTGTTCATATCTCCGATGAAGGGCTTCAAAGTCAGTTGACGCAAGTGGAACTTCAACCTTAAATCAAAAGTATTTAATCTTATTATTTCTTCATCCATTACGTGTTTGAATTATTATGTTTCTGTTCTATCCTGATTTCACTGAAGTTGGGAAGTCATTATATAGCTTTTTGAATATAGTTTCATCTCATGTGCTTTGTCAACTTTAGTTTCTTAGAGTAAAGAACCAAAATGGCAAGGTTACTATTGGAGATTCGCGACCATTGATGGATAAGTTAAAATCTTTTAGCTCAGTATTCAAAGAGGAGGTGATAACAGGGATCTTGAGTGAGTCCTTTCCTAACCTCAGTAGTTTTGAAGGCTTCCTTAAGAAGTAACTGGATGTTTGTTTCAACTTTACTGTTTCACTTCTCATAAACTTCCTGATGGTGAAGTGAACGTGGAACTAGAATTAGTTCTCTTTAACTATTTTTGGAGGTAGACACGGACATGACATATAAATTATTTCCATGGAGCTAGGATTGTTTGACGTTTCCTGTTCATCTACCATTTTTTATTTTTAGGCATATCTAAATTTGCAAGGTCGAGCTAAAGAAATAGCTAGCACTCTGAAACATGATTCTTCTTTTCTCAAAGCAACTACAACCACTCTTCTCCCCGCAATCACTGACCCAGAGAAATCATCTTATTACTAGAAAATCGGGTTGGGATTTAATCCGTCGTGTAGCAGAATAACTACAAATTTTTTTTGTTTAAGTTCCCGAAAGCCAAGATCACAAAAATTCTATAGAATGATTAACATATAAAATCATAATAAAGCATGAATCTTAATTTTTACCTTATTTCGAAACTTAATGCTTTTCTTGTCGTATTCTTTGAACTATTTCTGAAATCGGTTAATCTCAACCATCGTAGTCATACAAGTATCAGGCTTCTTACGGTATCCACAAAATGAGTTAAAAGAACTTTGCAACTATTGCAGAGAGGGTTAGTTAAAGAATGCTAGCTCTATTAGAGCATAAGTCTATTTATAATAAGTTTTAAATATTGTAGTAATTTAATTATATTTAAATTCTAATTTCAACCAAACTTTAATTATAATTACAAATAATTTTAATTAAATACCAATTATGACCAAATAAGATTCAATATCTTTTATTAATCCCTATTTATTAAAAACCTTATGTTTAATTATAAAGTTTTCCAAACTTTACAATCAACTCTAACTTAATTAAAATAACTTTGCTATTTTCAACATGTTCTATATGTTTAACTTATTAGGTCTCCAAATATGTTAGAAATGGATACAAATTATAACCCTAAACCACATATAGGATTAGATAAACTAAACTCCTTTAATTTATCTTTAATTATCTAATTAAATAATTTATATTTATAAATCAAGATTGACGTCTAGCAACATATCATGACCATCCAAATATTTAGAAATTTCAAAATGATTTTGACTAACCTTTTCATACATGATTTTTCTATATAATTCAATCATTTTATTATACAATGTTCTGATTAGACATAGAACATGGAATTAATGTCCACTATATTTTGAGTTCAATCATATTAGTTATTCAGCATAAGTTATTGATTCAATTAATGACATTTGTAAACTATTTACAAAATACCATTCCCCTTTGACCAAGAATTTTACGAATTAATATTAATCTAGAACAATGAAACATTCTTTCTAATTACTTTAGGGTGATGAATTATATCTTGGTCACTCAACTACCTCCATATAGTTGATGCTACATCTAATGCCTACTGAATGAACTACCCATGATTAAAATAGGTCATAAGTAGTATCACAATATAACAATCCATATAGAAGATAGCTTTGGAGACCTTAAGTCAAATAATCACTTATACAATCATCATAATTTGAATTTCCATAGATATATAAGTAATGTCTCAAATGGATTTCTCATATGGGGTCAACTCAATGAACTTGTTCTCTAATAAGTACCTACACGTTTGTTTAAGAATCTCCAAACTTTATTCGATGAGATCGAGTTCTTCCTTTATAAGGAAAAAATATGTGCTAGTTTTTTACATTATATTAATATCCAGTCTTAAGAAAACAATGACTAAAAACAATTTAAGAATAATACATAAATGTAATATGAATCTCATAATCATAATCTCGTCATAGTTTCATTTTCAATGTATAATTATCCTCTGGACTTTATCATATACATCTAGATATGTACGAGATAAATAATGTTTTTAAATTATTTTGTCACTAAACTACAACTAACCTACTAATTTTAAGGCATAAACTAACAATGTCTCACTTACACTAACCCAATCGTTTAAGTGTCTTACACTATATTACTATATGACAAACCACACTACTTGTTGGATGCCGCTTGAGTTCGGAATCCAACGCTTGCGAAAACATGAAATCTAGAGCATGGTTCCTTGTAATCAGATCTGAACGTGGCTTAATCCAATGGAATTTACTTGACCATCATCTATTCATCTTCTTGCTCATAATAGCCCAAAAATTTGCTCAC
>JANITX010000005.1:35962843-35974156 GCA_027564395.1 Erythroxylum ulei
GGTGATTGATTTGTATGGGCACGCCATTGAACAAATTGTGAGGAAATTTTTGGGATGTTATGAGAATGAAGATGAACCGATGATGGCTGATGAGGGTTAATTGAAATAACCCTATAGGGTGATATGTTCACACCTTATGACTCCGGACACGATTATTGGGCTTGGAAAACGGGGCCCAATATTAAAGCTAGACTGCAAGCCTTATATATCAAGGTTTATAGATCCTAACATCATATTTCAATTCTTCTTTCAACCTGCTAATAAAAACACCTAGCAAATAGTGTTCAAACCAATTTTTTACTTGTGTCACCCTTTTTGCAATTGTGAAGCACTTATGAAGCAAACTGTTAATTCTGCTTAACTTGCCTATAGTGTTATAATGAGTGTGGTTTTTTTGTAATGATTTTCCTCTGATCAGCCCACCTATGACCTCCCATTTACCTTCTTGTCCATTGTAGATGAGCAAAAGAGGTTCAGTGGTACCTACATAATCAGTATGGAACGAAAACTTGGTTGTTCCATATTCTTGCTGCATGAGGACATCATGGAGGTATAACTGTATATACTAGGCGAGGCTAATTTCTTTTTAAAAAGTCAATGAAAGCTTTCTGCGCTTTTTGGAGCACGGCTACATTTGGTCAGATAGATCTTTAGTTAGATGTGTGGTAGTTTATAGTTTGATATGTTAATATGGTTTGGGTGGCAGGTAAAGCAGAAGATGATTTGTACACTTGCAGCGAGCATAATGTACGGGAGTTTGCAAAAGGTAGTATAAAAGGGAGAGTGGATCTGTTAGCGGTGAAGATGAAATCTCCTGCTTGAGTGGAGGCGAGGTCTTGAACATGAATAATAATATTGAGGATACTGACTACTTCAGAGACTACAGTCTACCCACAGATGGAGAAAGAGGATGGAATGGATGCAATACATGCACGTCTTGTACTAAATCTTACGTGTTACATGCATACAAGTAGCAGTAGTACTTAGTATGGTTTAGTTTTGTTTAACCAACACATGTATATGTGTAGTAAATAAAGGAGATAGAAAGATAAAGGAGAACACTTAAACAATCTAAATAACTCACTTGATTTGGATTTCTTATCCCATTTTGGAAATGAACTAGTACATGGTATTTATAGATACATAAGACACCTCTTTGAAACAATAGAACTCTTGGAAACCATAAGATAGTAAATGCAAGATACATGCATAAGAACAATATAATGAATTTCTAAATACATAAACCAAATAATTAATCAAATTTAATTAAATGCTCCACTAATGCATTTTTTAACGTCCTCCCTTAAATTTGATTCTTCTTGGTAATTCTAATCCACGCATGCAGCTTGACAAAACTTTCAAACGTCAATCCTTTGGTAAAAATATCAACTACTTGACTATCACTTCTCATATATGAAAGCTCAACTTCTTTGTTCTCAATACACTCCCTTATGAAATGAAACTTTGTATCTATGTGCTTACTTCGATTATGGAAGATAGGATTCTTCCCTAATGCTATAGCAGATTTATTATCCATAAAAATAGAGGTAGCTCCCTCTTGAGTTACATGGAGCATCTTCAACAACCTTCTTAACCAAATTGCATATGTGAGACAAGAAGTAGTTGCAACATATTCAACTTCACATGTAGATAAAGTCACAATAGGTTGTTTTTTAGAACTCCAATTAAAAGTAGTGTCACTCATGAAAAATATAAACCCGTTTGTGATCTTTCTATCATCAACATCACCTCCCCAGTCACTATTACTATAATCAACAAGTTGAAAATTAAATAAAGAAGAATAGTTCAAACCATAGTCAATAGTACATTTGATATTTTGCAAAATCCTTTTAGCCATTGCCATATGAGTACTAGTTGGAGCTTCTATAAAATGACTTATAACCCCCACTCCAAAGAGAATATCAGATTTTCTGTAAGTCAAATACCTCAAGCGTACAACAAGACTCCTAAAAAGAGTTGGATCCATCTTTTCACCTTTATCAAACTTTGACAATTTTGTTACATAATTAATTGGGATATTAGTGGGTTACAATTCTTCATCTTAAATTTCTCAAGAATCTTTCTTGCATAAGCCTCTTGAGAAATAAAGATACCATGGTCATCTTGCTTCACTTCAATACCAAGGAAATAAGACATAAGTCCTAATCAGTCATTTCAAATTCTTTATTCATCACCTTCTTAAACTCTTCGAACATCTTTGAATTGTTACTCGTGAAGATCAAGTCATCAACATATAAGCATAAAAGAAGAACGCTTCCATTTTCACCTCCTTTAACATAAAGAGAATGTTCTTAGGGACATTTAATGAATCCATGGTTTTGGAAATACTTATCAATGTGGCTATACCAAGCTATTGGAGCTTGTTTCAAGCAATATAATGCCTTATTTAACTTCAGTACTTTATCTTCATGTCATTTCACCATGTACCCTGATGGTTATTGGATAAACGCCTTTTCCTCAAAGTAGCCATTCAAGAATGCCGATTTGACATCCATTTGATAAATCGTCCATCTCTTTTGTGCTGCCAAGGAAACGATTAACCAAATCATCTCTAGTTGAGCCATAGGAGCAAACACCTCATCATAATCTACTCGATGTTGTTAACTATAGCCTTTAGCGACGAGTCTTGCCTTGTACCACTCTACTTCTCCTTAAACATTTCTTTTGACTTTATATACCCATTTCACAACCATTGCCTTTTGCCCCTTTGGAAAAGTAGAAAGCTCTTATGTGTCATTCTTTTGCATTACTTGAATCTCTTCATCCATTGCACATCTCCATTTCATTTCTTGTATAGCTTCTTCAAAGTGCAGCAGCTCGAAATCGGCAAAGAGACAAAATAGTGTTGTATTTTCTATCATCTCCATAGACTCATAAAGATCTCGTAGACTCCTTCTTCTTCTAAGACCCTTGGACAAGCTTTGAGGAGGACTTTCATTTCTTCATTAAAATCAACATCCTCCTACTAATTACAATCTTCCCATTGGTAGGATTTAACAACTTATATCCTTTAGAATTAGAGTTATAGCCAATGAAGACATGCTTTTCACTTTTTTCATCTAACTTCGATCTCATCTTTTTAGGAACATGAGCATATGCTATGCTTCCAAAAATTCGCAGATGAGAAACACTTGGCTTCTTGGCACTCCAAGCTTCTTGAGGAGTTATCCTATGAACACTTATAATAAGGGATAAGTTGGACAAGTATACAGCGTAAGCGATAGCTTCGGCCCAAAACTCCTTAGGTATATTCTTGCTCTTTAGCATGCTCCTTACCATGTTGAGAATAGATTTATTCTTACATTTCACAACTCCATTTTGTTGCGGAGAGTATGGAACCATAATAAATTATGAATGCCTTTAGCTTCGCAAAATTTGTTAAATGCCAAGGAAGTGAGCTCTCCTCCTCTATCTGTCCTCAAATATTTAATGACAAATCCACTCTCATTTTCAACTCGGGCTTTGAACTTTTAGAGAACTCCAAAAGCTTAATCCTTTTTATTCAAAAAATAAACCTAAGTTTTACAAGAAAATCATCAATGAAGAGTAAGAAATAGTTTGTTTTACCATAAGAAGATGACTTAAGTGGGCCACAAATATCGGCATGAACAAGTTGAAGTGGCTTAATGGTTCTCATGGTGGACTCCTTTAGAAAAGGCTTTCTCACTTGCTTTCCCATGACACACCCTTCACATAATTGATTGGGTTGAGTAATAAGAGGCAAACCATTCACCATATTCTCCTTTACTAATAAATTTAATCCTTCAAATTTTAGATGATCAAATCTCATATAAAAAAGCCAAGAGAAGTCTTTGACACATGTCTTCAAGCCTTTTTGGTGATCAACATTGACATTGAGCTTGAACATTCTATTCTTTGACATAGGTACCCTTGCTATTAAGTTGTGTGCTTCATCTCTCAAAGTGTAATTAGAAGTGCAATAAGCATCTTTTAAATGGATATCATATCCATTCTCTAGCAATTGTCCCATACTCAAGATATTTTCTTTCAAAGAAGGAACATAATAGACTTGTGAAATAAGTCTATGACCATTATTTTTTGTAAAGACAAGAATATCACCTTTGCCTTCAATTGATACTTTTGAATCATTGCTAAAAACAATTTCTCCTTTTTTTTCTTTCTCATCAAGCTCTAGGTTGCCACTCATATGGTTGTTAGCACTAGTGTCAAGATGCCATAAGAATTTATTTTCTTCTCCTTTGTTAGCCAATAAGAAAAGTAGTTATTCTTCTTCTTCTTCTTCTTTCATCTCCACAAGATGAGCCTGGTTATTCTTCTTCTTCTTCTTCTTCTTTCATCTCCACAAGATGAGCCTCTCTTTGGTTGCTGGTAGCACTCCAACATTCATAGGAATAATGACTATATTTATGACAATTATGACATTGAATATTAGATTTGTCATACCTTCTTCTTCCTCCTCTCTTATAGTAATAGCTTCCACAACCTCTTGGGTTTTGAGATTGTTGGCTTGACTCTTCACTATTAAAGTGATGTTTGCCTCTTCCACGACCAAGACCACGATGATTTCTACCTCTTTCATAGCCTTGACTACGACCTCTTCCTCTTCTTCTTTCTTGTGAGCTAATGGATTCTTGCTTTTTGTCTTTCAAAGAGACCTTTTCTTGAAAGGCTTAAACTAATGGCTTTTTCTTCTTCAATCTTTCTTTATAAGCTTACAAGGGTCCTTGTAGTTTATCAATGGTCATGGCTTCCAAATCTTGAGATTGTTCAATAGTCATGGCAACGAGGTCAAATTTTGAATCAAGAGTATGAATAATTTTCTCCACAGCAAGAACATCTTCCAAATTCTCCTCATATCTCCTCATTTGATTGGTAGTTGCCAAGACTCTTGTGAAATAGTCATGGATGGATTCAATCTCTTTCTTGTGTAAGGATCAAATTCTCCTATCAATGTTTGAAGACGCACCTTCTTCACCTTGTCAACTCCTCCATGGGCCTTTTAAAGAATCCACCAGGCTTCCTTTGATTTTGTCGCGTTTGACACTTTTTTAATCATTTCATCATCCAATGTCTCATGAATGACGCTAAGAGCATATTGATCCAATCTACGATTCTTTTTGTAACGTGTTCCTTTGTTATTGATTTAAAGCTCCTTCATTTTTCGGTTCATCATATCCTTGTTTTACTATCTCCCATGCATCTTGAGAGCCAAAAATCGCCTTCATACACACACACCACTTATCATTATTTTCTTTTGTGAGTTTGGAGATTGAAACAACATAATTAGACATCTTTAAAATAATGTCTTTGATACCACTTCGTAGTAAATAAAGGAGACAAAAAGATAAAGGAGAACACTCAAACAATCCAAATAACTCACTTGATTTGGATTTCTTGTCCCATTTTAGAAATGAACTAGTATATGATATTTATAGATACGTAAGATATCTCTTTGAAACAATACAACTCTTAAAAACATAAGATAATAAATGCAAGATACATGCATAAGAAAAATATAACAAATCTCATAATACATTAACCAAATAAAAATCAAATTTAATTAAATATTCCACTCATATAATTGCATTTTTTAACAATACGATGCTTCCCTCTTCCTTACATGTTTTGTACAACGTAATTCACCAGGTTTTCTTCCACCTGGCTTAGTGTACTTTGAAATGGTAAATTAATAATATAATACGCATACTGTACTACTGCTAACTGAAATCATAAAATACAGTCTTTGCTTGTTTTATTATTTGGGCTGCTCTGGTTGGCCCAATTAATAAAATCTTTATTTATATAGAGCAAAACAAATACATCATTTCCCGACTGTCTGCAATTACCCTTTTTTTTCCCTCCTCAATCCCATCGGAGACGGGGCACTTAGAAAATTATTCTCAAACTGACCGAACCAGTGCACGGCCCTTTCAGGGTTCTGGTGAGATGCGTGCTTCGATTTTTTTTCCTGTCTTTTTCATTGCCTTTTTGTAACTTCGTGTTAGGCTTTACGCCTGATGTTTATCTTAGGTCTGTGGAGATCTCATTTATTGACTGTAATGTGTTTCTTTTTCTATTGCAAGATTCATTCTTCCTTTTTCTCTGTCATTGCCTTTTTCATTTGTTAGTTTCTTTGGAATTGGGGATTGAAAAAGAGTTCATTGCTACCGTAACAATGTTATGCTAGTTGGCTAGCTGTTGTTAGGAGTTGAATCTTGTTGGTGGTTGTATTGGTAATTCAATATTCTCTCTTATGTTTAGAGTTGGATGCAAATTTTCAGTATTTTGTGGGGAATGATATAATTGTATCTCATACTTCGGTAATTATTTTGCATTTTTTATTTTGATATAAATTGTTGATGGATTTTTCTTCGTGTAATTAGGGAATGGAATCCTCTGATGATGAGGTTGATGCTGTGATTCAATCAGTGTCAAACTACTACTTCCTGGATGACAAGAATGAGCCAATTTCGTTTTGTTCGCTGCCTATTCAATGGACTGAAACTGAGGGCGTAGATGACAAGAGAAGGACAGATATATTCTTACATGGAGCTGTGGACAATGGGCTCCAGAAGATTTGCAAGGAAGTCATGGCATGGAAGTTTGATCTGACAAATGCAACTCCAGACATATTTGTCCTCACCAAGGATAACAGTTGCATCAAACTAGGCAAGCCAAGAAAGAGCTTTGAGGAGACAATTAGGACAGCCTTGATTACAGTGCAATGTCTCCATTTTGCAAGGAGAAATCCAGAAGCCTCTGGGAAATCTGTGTGGGATCACCTATCAAGAGCTTTTCGGTAATCCTTGTAATTTACTGTTTGTTTCATGCTTGACTTTTTTTGTGCATCATTACTTAAAAGCTATTGTTAAATTTGTAGCTCGTTGGACGTTCGACCTTCTCAAGATGATTTGGTTGACCACATTACTTTAATCCAGGAAGCTGTTAGAAAAGATGAGCACTTAGCAAAGTGTAAGGTTGTAACATCATTATGCCCCCTTGCTGGATATTTTTACTGAAGATATATTTATTGTACTCACAAAAGATCATCATAGATATTGTATATACATTGGGAGCTGAAATTTCGGTTAGTTGTTTTTGAATGGCATTATATTTATATGATTTTCTAGAGTGCTGAGGTTGAGCTTATAGTTGCCTACTCATGCAAAAATGATGGATATTTGTTTCCTTATGGTTTCTTATTTTTGTTGAATTGACATCTAAAATTACCCATTTAGGTTTTATAGTTTCATTCTAACAAAATTGAGTTTAGGATTTATGGTTTTTAAATGATGATGAAATTTACATGAAATGATGCTATTTTCTAGATGTTTAACTATATTTTCTGTCTGCAGTTTTTGCTCACATTTATTGAGGAGAAGCCAAGGAAGAGGATGCTTTTGGATGAGGTCATATTATTATAACTATTGTGTTTCTCTGTCCACATTGGGATTAATTTCCTATACGGATTTATTGTAGCAAATTGGGATTTTGCTTTGCAGGATGTCACAACTACAAAAGTATCTGAATTCATTGTTGACAATGTTGCTGATGTTGATGATGATGGTGATGAGGATTGCATCTCTGAAGATGAAGAAGTTGACTCTGGTGAAGAGGGTGACTTATTTGATTCTGTTTGTGCATTTTGTGACAATGGTGGTGATCTTTTGTGGTACAGTTTTCTACTGGTTTCTTTTTTATCTCATTGCTAATTGTGCTTTCTGCTGTTGACATGCCAAAGAAAAGTTATTTTCTCATCATCCTAGTGATTAGTTTTTATACTGATTATACATGTCTTTCACTTTTAATAATAAAACCTTTGGCTTCCCTGTTAATGAAATTGACAATGTGGGACTTCTGTATTGGTTATTGTTAGTATTCTTTTATGCATGAAGTTGGATCACCTCTTGAAACTCATCTTTTCTGTGGTTAGTGCTCATCTGGTCAAGTTTTACTGTCATTTTATTATTGCTTGCTTCGCAGCTTATCCGCTTTAATATTTGAAACCATACAGCTGTGAAGGGAGATGCATGAGATCATTTCATGCAACTTTAGAAGCTGGAGAGGAATCTGTTTGTGACTCTCTTGGATTAACTGATGAAGAGGTCATGGTATGCTATCGTTAATTGTTTTACACCGACTTTTTATTTTGTTGTCACATCATCAATTTTCATTTTTGTTTCCTCTTTTTTGGCAGACAATTGAAAATTTTATTTGCAAGAATTGTAAATATGCACAACATCAATGCTTTTCTTGTGGAAAGTTGGGATCTTCTATTAAATCGGTTGGTGCCGAGGTACACTGTTGCTTAAAAAGATTTTAATCTTCTCTATCTTATCATATTTTTCTTTGTGCCATTTGCTAGTTCTAAATACTTACATTGGATAAGCCACAAAAAGTGCACGTACAAGGTAATTAAAAGCATTAAAACATGTTTTGGGAAAATGGTGGAAAAAATATGTTAAACGAATTGAATATTATTTATAGATTACTTATTTAATCTTTTTCTAGAATTTGGTTTGCTCTTACAATTCAAATAATCAAGAACCAAGAAGTAATTGGATGTTTTATTGTGATTAAGACTTTTTGTTATCATAATGTAGTAAAATGTTTGATCTAAATCTCTATTTATATACCTATGAGGTCTTTATTTATAGATACTTTATGCTTTACACTGATTCAAATAGTCTAATTCACTATCTGATCAGTTTATTAGTCTTTCCTATTCGCGAATTGATTTTTGGTTTGAATTCAAAATATTATAATTTTTAATATAGGTAGAGTGTAGAGCCCATTAAACAAGAATTGGACTTGGGTCAACCATTGCCAAAATGACTAGAACTAGTCATTTGGATAGTTGATCTTTACCACTTATAAACCTTTAACATTTTCATGTTTAGTTGGGATACTCTAACGCCCCCCTCAAGTGCAACTAGGACTGGACATCCAGTTGTCACTTGAAATAAATGCAGTGGTAACCGGACCGGGCTGCTGGGACTGGACATCCAGACGGACAACCAGGAAATTAATAATTTGGATCAAACCTGCTCTAATAGCATTTACGAAAATGGGGAATAATATTCTGATATATTGAATAGAAAGTATACAGCCATATATAGGCCATTACAAGCAGGAATTTAAATCTGGAAAGTTATCTAAAACTATCTAATGTAATCCCTTAATTTAAGAGATTTCAAACTTATTTTATCTTAATTATTGACAGCCTATCTATATCTCAATATAATCTATTTACAATTGTTTAGTATCTTGACAGGAATATTATGAATAATATTCCACCAACACAAAACATTGATTTCTTTATGCTAAACACCACTCCCCTGCTTACTGTGTTGCAAACAAACTACCTTTAAATTGACAGAAGCTTGAAACAACCTAGAAACATATATCATATCAACTAATACATATCAATGCTGTATCTTTTAATTGATCTCTAAGGATTATTATTGTGTGCAGTTCTTCAACTAACTTTTTTCAGGTCTTTCGGTGTGCTAATGCAACTTGTGGTTACTTTTATCATCCACATTGTGTGGCAAGATTGCTCTACCCAAATGATGAAAATGCAGCTTTAGGATTGCAGAAGCAAATCGTTGTAGGGGAATCTTTTGCATGCCCTATTCATAAGTGTACTGTTTGCAAACAAGGAGAGAATAAGAAGAATGTGGAATTACAATTTGCTGTATGCAGGCGGTGTCCAACATCATACCATCGAAAATGCTTGCCTAGGTTATAAAACCTCCTTATCACTTTTATGATTCTGTTTGTTTAGCATTTTTTATAGTTGTTCTCATGCTTTGATCAGGGAGATTGCTTTTGAAAATTTAGAGGAAGAAAATATCAGTATAAGGGCATGGGAAAAGCTGTTACCTAATCGCGTACTGATCTACTGCTTGTAAGCACTTTATCAAGCTCTCTCTGACCCTCTATGTCTAACAATCAGTGCTGCTTGATTCTCCCTCTCATTAGTTCCTATTTTCTGTTTTGGCAAAAATGAAAATTTTAATGTGGCTTTTTTTTTTTGTTCGTCAAGAAAACACGAGATTGATGAAGAACTTGGGACTCCTGCTAGAGACCATATAAAATTTCCTGACGTTGAAGAGAAAGAAAAACGAGCAGTAGAGCAGCCTCGAACTGAAGGTAAACCTCTATTGAAGAAGAGAAGGTTAATTTCTGAAGATTCTTCTCCTGAAACAACTGTTGGGAAAGCCACTAAGACAAAGAAGCTTGAAATTACCAAGAAAAACAAAAACATGTCAGAAAGATTAGCTTCCTTGAAGAAAGTGGGGACAAATGTTGTATCCAGGAAGTCCTTGAAGGTAAATAAGAAGTTCAATTCAAAGGAGGTTACTAAAGCTGCGACGGCTATTGAGAAAAAGACATCACTGGGGGACATGTTATTTGATGTTATGACGAAAAGTTCTGAACGAGGAAAGCATGGGAAGCAGGATATGCTTGGAAATGAACTTAACAAAAACACACCAGTTAAGATGGCAACTAAAAGTTTAAGCAGTGAACTACCTGCTTTAGATTCTGAAACAGAAAGAAGGTGACATTGTACTTTAGCTTCTTAATGGCTACAGTCTCTTGAGTCTCTTTCTACTGCAATGTCTTTGGAAGTTTTATTTTTAACATGTTATGTACTTTCCAGAGTTAAGGCTTTGATGAAAGAGGCTGAATCTTCAATATCCTTGGAAGATGTGATAAGAAAGCATGAAGTTCCATCAACACATACTTCCTCATCGAGAGCTGTTGTGGACAAAACCATTACACTGGGGAAGGTTGAGGGAGCAGTTGAGGTATATTTGTCAAACTTTCTTATTTGGAAATTATAGCTGCATGAGATTTTTATTATCTTTTAAGGATTTTTTTTTCTGATCTTCATCAACTAGGCTGCAAGAACGGCTTTGAAGAAGCTGGAACGAGGATGCAGTTTAGATGATGCCAAAGCTGTTTGTGAACCGGAGGTTCTTGGTCAAATGCATAAGTGGAAGGTGATTATTTATACACATTATGCCATTACTGTCATCTACTCTGTCAGTATTGCTTAATATATTGAAATTGTTACGTGCTTTCTACTATTCACATTTCTTTCTCCAAATATTTACCTTCTTGCTAAAGTGGAATGGAGAAAATAGTAGGCTTCCATGAGTTGGGACCGAAGCTACTTGAGTATGAGTTGATTACTCCCTTCTTTTCTAATGCTGCCAAGATCATTCCCCTTGAGTTTTTCCCTGAGTAGGCTGATAATAGGTTACTTCTTTAATTTTCCGTATGTTTGCATGCAAATACGTA
>JANITX010000005.1:35978570-35997443 GCA_027564395.1 Erythroxylum ulei
TGACAAATTCCCGATACCGATAATAGACGAGTTGATGGATGAACTAAATGGGGCAATTATCTTCTCTAAGATCGATTTGAAGTCCGGTTATCATCAAATAAGGATGAGGGAGGAAGATATTGAGAAAAAGGCATTTCGAACTCATGAAGGGCATTATGAATTTGTAGGTTTGACAAATGCCCTTGCGACATTTCAATCCTTGATGAATCAGATTTTTAATCCCCATCTCAGAAAAGTCATGCTAGTGTTTTTTTTGATGATATCTTGGTTTACAACAGAAGTAGAGAGGAGCATTTAAGGGTGACTTTGAGTATTTTGAAGGAGCAAAAGCTTTATGCTAATTATAAGAAGTGTGTTTTTGGTCAGCCTCACTTAGAATATCTGGGCCACATTGTATCAAAACAGGGGGTCGCAGTAGATCAGTCCAAAATTGAGGCGATGCTAAGGTGGCCTAAACCAGAAACCTTGAAGGAGTTGAGGGGGTTCTTGGGGTTGACGGGTTATTACCAAAAATTTGTAAGAGGGTACAACCACATTGCATGGCCGTTGACACAGCTGCTCAAGAAGAACAATTTTAAGTGGACAGTGGAAGCCGAGAAGGCTTTCAACAACCTAAAACAGGCCATGACCACCATACCTGTGCTAGCTTTGCCCGACTTCAACCAACCTTTTATCTTGGAGACCGATGCTTCAGCTTCGGGTGTGGGAGCTGTGCTGATGCAGAATAACCGACCGATTGCCTATTATAGTCAATCACTGTCAGCAGAAAGAAAAGGACAATCAGCTTATGAGAGGGAACTTATGGCTATTGTGTTGGCTGTCAGGAAATGGAGATCTTATCTCCTAGGCCATAGGTTTATCATTCGGACTGACCAAAAACCGTTGAAGTTTCTACTAAAGTAGCGGGAGATTCCCCCCGATTATCAAAAATGGATCACTAAACTGTTGGGTTTGACTTCACCATTGAATACAAACCGGGTAGAGATAACAAAGTGGCGGATGCTCTATCACGAGTACAGTACCAAGAAGAGTTGCGGACTGTAATGGCATGCAAAATCATAGATATGGATGTAATCTTGCGGGAGATAGACGCTGATAACAAGCTAAGGGAGTTGGCAGAAGCTGTCAGCTGAGATCCTGGTTTCAGGCCCCCATATACGGTGAAGCAAGGTAGGCTCTACTACAAAGATAGATTGGTAATCTCTAATGCTTCTACTTTTATAACTAAAATTATGAAGGATGGTCATGAGAGTTAGGTCCGTTAAAAACATGTAAGCGCATTTCTAGGGAGTTGTATTGGGAGGGCATGAAGAAAGAAATTTATCGATTTGTGGTAGCTTGCTTAACATGGCAGCAGAATAAATACCTAACGTTGTCACTAGTAGGGCTATTGTAGCCCCTTGCGACAGGTATGGGATGATATAACGATGGATTTTATCGAAGGGCTCCCAAAATCCTTTGGATATGCATCCATCTTGGTGGTTGTTGATAGGCTGAGCAAGTATGCTCACTTCATACCACTTAAGCACCCATACATGGCACAATCAGTGGCTAAAGTGTTCATCAAGGATATTGTGAAGCTACATGGATTCCCTAGATCGGTGGTTTCTGACAGAGATAAAGTTTTCATGAGCAAATTTTGGGGGGAGCTGTTCAAGGTGCACGGAACAGTCCTTAAATTCAACTTACCCTACCATCCTCAAACCGATGGTGCTACTGAGGTGGTGAATAGATCAGTAGAAGCCTACTTGAGGTGCTTTGTAGGAGATACCCCCAAGCAATGGGCGAAATGGTTGGGCTGGGCAGAGTATTGCTATAATACTTCCTATCACTTGGCTCTTAAAACTACACCTTTTAAGGTCTTATATGAAAGGGATCCTCCTCCAATTTTTCAGCTAGGATCAAGGGTTTCAAGAATGGAGTTGGTTGATGTATTACTATAACAAAGAGACAACTACTTGACCAAAATTAAACAGCACTTATCTAAGGCACAAAATGACATGAAAAGTAGGGCTGATAAACACAGGCGAGAAGTAGTTTTCCAAGTTGGAGACATGGTATGGCTGAAGCTAGCTCTTTATAGACAATTGACTGTAGCAAGAAGAGTGAGTGAGAAGTTGGCCCCTGGGTATTTTGGTCCATTTCGAGTGTTGAGAAGGATTGGGGAAGTGGCGTATGAATTGCAATTACCAGAATCAGCCCGGATTCATCCTATCTATCATGTGTCACAGTTGAGAGCCGTGGTGGGAGAGGATAAGGATAAGCTGAGTCTACCAGAAAAATGGACAAGGGAAGAGGAGTCAATGGTGCAACCTGAAAAGGTCTTAGCAGTAAGACCACTATGGGGATCTAAGGGGCTGGAAGTCTTGATCAAGTGGGAAGGCTTAGCAGATTTGGAAACTACTTGGGAGAAATTCGATGACATAGTGGAACAATTCCCAGATTTTTCACCTTGAGGACAAGGTGCAACTTATGAGGGGGAGCAGTGTTAGACCTCCTATTGCCAAGGTTTATTGTAGAAGGGTAAAGGAAAGGGTAACCGAATAAAGTTACCACTTTCTATAAGAGTCAGGGGCTGGTGGGTATTATGTGTATGTGGGAGGGGAGAGAATAGTGAGTTTGTTGCATGGCTGACGCAAGTAGTTGGCAAGTATAAATAATGTAATGATTGGGAACGGGGATTTTCATCAGATTACTGAGAGATTTCTGGTGAGCCTTAGGCTAGGAGAGAGCAGACTCTCTCGAAATTGTCTGTAAATCACATTGTAACTTGACAGACTTGAGTTACATAATAATAATATTCAGTGACATACTTCTCAAATACTGAGAGTATCTATCACAAAACTACAGTTTAACATGACCAAGACTTGAAGTCTGAAGTACAGATTTCATCCAAGCTCAGATCAAATTCCAATCCTGACATAGTCTTCGCAAATCTCCTTTATAGTACTTCTTTACTATTCAGCTCCATTATGCGTCTCCATAATCCTCGTTGAATCAGCTATTCCCCTACTGCATAACAAATGAATTTTGTTAGCTAAAAGCTGTTCCCTTGTCTGGTCAATGAGTTCTTGAAGTAACTGATAGCTAAGCTTCTCTTTGTCTTGGTATGTTCTCTGGTTCCTTTCCCTTCAAATAGCATAAATGGTTCTATGAAATGCTATTTTTTATACTAAGAGATTGTCCTTATGCATATTTTGTTCATGACTTAGCCATTCCACCATATCAGACCGTTCATCTTTGACGACCAGCTGTTTGCAAAGCTTCTGAATCACAAACCATATGCCAGAGAAAAAATTACATTGGAAGAATAGGTGGTTTAGTGTTTCAGATTGTTGTTTGATAGCTTACAATTTTGTGGAATATTGTTACCTCTCATTCTGTCCAGAGTTGCCAATCATTGCCTTAATACTAACCATAGGATGAAGGTGATCCTAGGAAGTGCTTGGCCGAACCATGCTACTTTGAGCCAGGTTCTGTGTGATTGGCTTCTGAACAGCTCCTTGCAGGACCTATTATTATGTCTGAGGGATGATAACACTGGAGTAAGAGAAGAGAGTAAAAGAAAAAAAAAACTGAGAAGGAAGAGAGGAGTGAAAGAATAGGAACCAAAACTTTTTTTGTTTTATGTCTTTGTTCCTGGACCTTTTTCCTCCAACAGTTTTTCATTAGCATAGCATTAACACATATTTAATGTTTATTTGTGGTAATTAAAAATATGTAAAATAAATAGGAAAAATTATGGAGTAGTCACATATGACAATTTTACATTTTCAAGGAAAATTTTGTGTTACTCCTAAAAACACAAACTTAAAACATAAAACAAAAACTAAAAACTAAAAATCACAACAGAAAAATACAAGTGAAACCAAATAGCCCTTTAGTTTCTTTGATTATGAACACGTTATTGCAAATTATAAACTATCATTTTTTTTCTATGCAGATTGCTGACATGCTCCATTGGTATGTAGAAGATGGAGACACGGTAATAATTTCTGTTTCATGTTTCATTGTGGATTAATGTTCTGAAGGCAAAATGGAGTAGATTTGTTTCGTGGCTGTGAAAGTAAGAACTTTCAGTAGTGCCTGATTTTTTAACTTACTACTTGCATGATTAGATTTGCATATGTATGAATGAGAATCTTTTTTTTCAAAATTCTTGTTAAATATTCTTGGAAGAGTTATTTCAAGACTTGTAGGGTTCATCAGCTGATGATTTCTTTTGCCCGAGTATCTGCTTTTTTAAGGAAAAATAGGAAAAAAATTTAGTGAGAAGTTGTTATCACGTTAGTTATCTTATTGGTTGATTTGATAAATACTTGTGTATTCAGCACACTGACAGGCAATATTTTGATTGCCAGCTCTTCTGATCTAATTATTACTAATGGCCATGGAAGATTTTGCTTTCTGACGAAACCTTGATGAAATTGGGTGATGAGCATTAAACTGAAGGATAAAATTTCAACTCAGTTTAGGATTATACCACACTCGCCTATTCTGATGCATAGGTGGCAATTCACACATATTATGTGAAATAATATGATGTAATGAGATAATTAAATGGAGAGGAAAGGATGGAATGAGTTAGCTACTTATGTCTACAGAAAATATTTTTGACTTTCTTCCTTGGGATTAGAGATGGCAGGTGGCCTGAACCGAGTCAACAGGCCAGGCCCAAAAAGGCCTTTGCCTCCTGACACAAAACGTTGTTTTGTTCTTATGTTTAAGAAACAGGCTGCTCAAACCGACATTGTTTTGGGAAGTTTCCCCAAAATGATGTTTTGGACAATGCGAGTGGTAGGCTGAGATTAGGCCTCAGATTAGGGGGTTGGATCGAGTCAAACTGGGAATGAGACCGGTCCTGCTTGGACCGTTGCCATCCCTACTCGGGATTCTTAAGCCCTACTAGACTTCAGGCCAGACTTGAGAGGCAGGTTAGGGGGTCGGACTGGGCCAGACATCAGCAACAGGCCTGGCCCTGCCCATACTGGTTCCATCCCTATGTGAGATGTGATTGCTTTTCAGTGGGATATAACGCCTTGTAGATGTGATCTACTTGCTTAGTGACTTATATTTACTGTTGTTGCTTTTAAATGCTTACTACTTCGGTATATGTTTTCTGCGAACAGATTGTTGACTTCTGCTGTGGTGCTAACGATTTTAGTTGGATAATGAAAAATAAACTGGAAGAGACAGGGAAGAAATGCTTTTACCGAAATTATGACTTTATTCAACCAAAGGTACATCTTATTTTCTATATTAGAAAATCAACTTACAACCTATTAATTAGTTTTTGAACTTTTTAGATGACTGGAGATGATTTCTTGAATCCTCTTTCATGTGCTTTGATCTTATGCCGCCTCGAGCCTAAAGTTCTCCCTTTCCCTTGTTATTTCAGTATGTTGTATCGTTTATGTTAACTGTATAAGGTTAATAAGAAGCAACTAATTATAGACTTGGTAAATTTATTACATATGCTCGTGAAGATAAGCATGAATCTGAAGACATAATTGTACCAAGGTCCCTTTTATAAATTCCAAATTCTGATCTTGTTTTTAGGTTTCCTGTGTGAGATTTTAGTATTTAGCTTTAATTGTTTCTTTGATTGGCTTCAAAATGTTCTGTAATTTGTGATGTTCTGGTTTATCTGCATAATTTGGTAAGTCCAGTTATTATGATCTGGTCAAGTTTCTTTTATTCCTGCTCTTCTGATGCATTCTTTTGTATTTGGTGTCGGGCTTTGTGCATGAGTTTGTTCTGCATATCCATTTGCAATATAATTGTAGAACTCATTGGCAATATATTGTTAAACACATTGCTTTGTGACAGAATGATTTCAACTTCGAGAGGAGGGATTGGATGACAGTTCATCTTGTTGAGCTTCCAACAAGTGGTTCACGATTGGTGAGACTCATTTTTCTTTCTAATAAAAGCATGGTGAAAGGACAAAATCATTGTTGAAGTTTTCCCAATGTTTTAACTACTCTTTACTAATTGAATAGATCATGGGGCTAAATCCACCTTTTGGAGTTCAAGCAGTTTTGGCAAACAAGTTCATTGATAAGGCTCTTGAATTTAGACCAAAACTCCTCATCCTTATTGTTCCACCAGAAACAGAAAGGTAAAAGGTCAAATTTTGTTTTTCTTTTCTTTTTCTCTCTTATATATCTTTATTTTAATTTTTTCAGGTTAGACAAGAAGAATCCACCTTATGATCTTGTTTGGGAGAAGGATCAATTTTTATCAGGAAAGGTAAATAGAAAATTCTTGGAATTGGGTCTGATTTAGTATTAGATTTCAGCATATTGTAGCTTACCTTTTTTTTCCATTATCCTCTGCAGTCATTTTATCTGCCAGGGTCAATAGATCAAAATGACAAACAGATTGAGCAGTCGAATTTGACTCCACCACTTCTTTATCTCTGGAGTCGTCGGGATTGGAGTGCTAGACATAATATTGTAGCTCGTAAGCACGGTCATGCAGTCAACAAGTGGGAACAATCAATTAGGGATGAAATGCAGAACTGTTCTTATCAAATCGACGACCATGATTCTAACGGCAAAGCTTCAGTTTTGGATGATTTCTTGACTAAAATAAAGGAAGCCAAAAATTTTGGTCATGGATTATTTGTTGGTGAAGGTTATGGAGGAAGTGCTTCTCGAGTTGAATGTGATGCTGCAAGTCATGATAGCCGTGGATCTGTGAAGAGTCTGTCTAGTGAGACACTAAAGAAGAGAAGTGAAGAAAAGGTTGGAAGAGGACTGATCAACTCCTCACCAGGCATTATTTCAAATGATGGAAATCTGTCTGCGAGCAATGTAAACAATGAAATGCCTCCTCATTGTCCGAGCAGTATTCTCCTCAATAGATCTTCACAGGAAGGTCTTCCATCTGGATCTGGTGAAATGGCCTCACATGTAGAGGCTTCTGACAACCGTTATCATCACATGGAGCCTGGTTTATCTGGTTCTTACTTGCAGTATGGATCAGATTATAGTGGTAACAGCTCCAGAATTCATGATGACATTAGAAGATATGGTCTAAACAATGACGAGCCTTATTTACATGGAAGCTACAGAATATCTGGTGACACAAACTGGGAAGAGCAGTATGCCATGAATATGAGAAAGAGTGGCAAGATCGTTGACCATGGATGCTATGCCGCCGATAGGGACACGGACTTGCAGTCACAAGTTCATCTTTATGGACGTGATTCCCCAGATTTTTGGACACGAGTTCATGTTTATGGACGTGATTCCCCAGATTTACGGTCACATGTTCATCTGTATGGACAAGCTAGCGATCCCCCTATTCAAAGAAGTCATCCGTTCATGAATGATCCAGGGTCCAGCCATATTAGACCACTGTCCTCTGTTCCTCCAATGGATCAATATCCATCTCACTTGAATGAACTGAACCATATGAGGGCGAACAACTGGGGTCTTGAACCACCCCCGGCAAACAGAAATGATTTTTATGCTTCAAGATCATCTGCACTCCAACCTGGATATTTTGGTGAAACCAGGGGATTTCCCTCTGTTCCTCACAATCCTTACCCTCACAACTCTGCAGGTTGGCTCAATGACTAGATATGTAGTACAGTACTGTCATCGCCGTACATTTGAGCTTAGGGGCATGTTATGCTTGTTCTAACATAGTGTACTTTATAATAAGACGTCCAATGTTTTTTTGAGTTGGAATATCTTGCCCACTGGCATTTTATGTTACCTATCAAGTTTCTTACTTTTATCGGCCAGAAGTTGCTTGTGACATTTGAAGGCACACAACACAATTTATATGTGTGATGTGTCACCTTCAAATGGCTTCTGAGTTGCTTGATCATTCTCAACGAGCACTGAAGATTGGTTATGGAGGTACAGATGCAGGAATTGAGATTGGCAACGGGGTTTTCCAGCCAAATATACCTTTTAGGTTATGACGGCATCTGAGAGCTTTATTTTTGAACACCTAGACGCAATTTCTAGTTACAAATCCTTGTCTTAGTTGAAAGGGAAGGGACATTGAGAATAAGTTTATGTGAGAGGAAGTCTACCTATTTCCCATCCTTCCTCTTCTTATTGTTTGGGAAAGAAAAAGGGCTCTAAATACAAGATTATATGTTGCCAACCTTATAAAGGAGGTACTGACATGTAAAACTAGTTGAAGCTAAAGAATGAGTGAAATGGGAGACATGGGTTTTGGATTCGAGTGATTTTCTTAATAGAAAGAGAAGTGTTTGAAGATGGAGCTTGTTGGGATCCCAAATTGTCAAATCTTTGCATCGTTTTTTGTTATTTAGATATGAAAATGATTTATTATAACATTTGCCAACCCTCCTCTTCCTACAACCCATTTCCAGCTGGTGACTGCCAAAGCCTGGCCACATAAAACAAAAACAATTAGTTAATTTATTCTATGGATTTAAATTATTGAAAAGACCGCCAATCGTTTGCTAATAAATAAAAGACTGATGCAGCCCATGTTGGCTGTCTATAAAATTGGCCACTCCCCCGTTATTAGTGGTGAGAAAAAAGAAAACAAAAGAACATGTCTCTGGATCTTAAGCCAATATGCACTGATATTAGCTTGCACCGGGCACTGCATCTCTTGAATCTTGACGTCTAACTTTCATCTTATATATAATATATATATATATATATATACCCGAATAATTAACAGAGTTAGAGGTGATAAGAGAAATGGAAGGTGATGAGTTCAAGAACTTGATCAGGGTATGGGCTATAGCTTCAGCATGCTTGTGTTACTGTTACTTTGTATCATCCAGAGTCCCAAAGGGTATCCCAAGACTCCTCTCTCTACTGCCCACCTTCTACCTTTTCATCATCCTTCCTTTGGACCTCACCATCCTCCATCTTTGTTGCCCAACAGCTTTCTTTCTTACTTGGCTTGCCACCTTCAAGCTCCTTCTCTTCTCTATTGATCAAGGCCCCTTGTACCCACCACCACCAAGTGTCTTCCATTTCATTTGCTTAACTTGTCTTCCCATAAAACTCAAGCATAATGACGCCAACACTAACCCATCTCACAAATCCGTGTCTCAGTCCAATGCAAACTTAACCTCTTCCACCACATCACCCCTTTACATCCCAAAACCACTTCTGTTGCTTATCAAATTTTTGCTTCTAGTTGTCATATTTCAGAGCTATAACTACAGACAATTCGTGAACTCTTACATCATCTTAGCTCTGTATTGCGTGCACTTGTACCTTGAGCTGGAGATTGTGCTGGCCATATGTGCCACACCGGCTCTAGGCCTTTTTGGGTTCCAGCTCGAGCCACAGTTCAACGAGCCTTACCTGACCACATCGTTGCAAGATTTCTGGGGGCGTAGATGGAACCTCATGGTTACAAGTATTCTACGGCCTACCGTATACAACCCCGTAAGGCGTTTTTTCACACCTGCAATAGGGCACGCGTATGCTGCACTGCCTGCCATTTTGTTGACATTTGTCGTATCGGGTTTAATACATGAGATCTTCTGGTTTTATATGACGCGCGTGAGTCCTACCTGGGAGGTGACGTGGTTCTTTGTCCTCCATGGAGTATGTATTAATGTGGAGGTGGTGGTAAAAAGGATGGTCGGCGGTAGGTGGCGGTTGCACCGGGCGATTTCGGGTCCATTAACAATTGGATTTCTAGGTGTAACTGCTGTTTGGTTGTTCTTCCCTCAGATATTAAGACATGAGGTGGACATTAGAGCAATTGGAGAGTATTCAATGTTAAAAGACAAAATAACACATCTTGTTTCTTGGATACTTGGTTGACTGTGTTGGTGTTGTAAGAAAACAAAACAACGACGACATTTTTTGATATGGATAAGGATAACCATCCTTTTTACCACCACCTCCACATTCATACTGATACATACTCCATGGAGGACAAAGAACAATTGTGTTGGTGTTGTAAGAAAACAAAACAACGAAGACATTTTTGGATATGGGGATCATTTCATTCTGTTTCGTGGTGTTAGAATGTAGTAAATTGATGCCCACTGTCAGTGAAATGTTATTCTTCGTAGATTTTTTTAACGAAACCAAATAAGGGAGGCCTTCTAATTATTATTAACTTTTTATAAATACATTATGTTTATGTTTTTTATTCAATAGTCATTAAATTTCCGTCTACTTAATATTTTTAAGTGCTTGTGAGTGAAGGCGTTGAGATGGAAATCCTTACCAAAACCCGCCTCCCGTGTTCTAATTTAGCATGTGTCTTAGTCTTGGGCAAACAAGCAACCATGGATTCGGGTCCTTTAAATCACAAATCTTACAAATGAGCGCAACACTGAGGAATCCTGGGGATAGTAATACAAATGAAACTTATTGACAAGAAGACTCGGGTGGACGATTAATGGGACTAAGAAATAGTGACATATCAATAAAAGCCTCCAAATTTTAAAGGAAGGAAGGAAAATAAGGAGGGAAAACATGTATCAAAGCCTATATAGATAAGAGCATCCGGGACCTCGTGGACTCTGACGGTAATTGGTAGTGGGCCGCTTTTCACCAATATCTCCCACAGTCGATTTGTCGCGCTATCGTTGGGACCTTGCCCCCGCAATCTTTCTTCGGGCCGGATACTTTGGTATGGGGGCCCTCCGACACTGGCAAGTTTACCGTGGTGTCCACCTACAACATGATCATGGACATAGCCGAGGCGCCTATGCCCGACGCCTGGGCGGGTATCTGGACATGGCCAGGGCCTCAACGTATTATGTCCTTTCTCTGGCTGCTCGCGAAAGAGTGATTATTGACTAATAAGGAACGCGTGCGACGACACTTCACTGCAGATGGCACTTGCTCTCATTGTTCCTTGGAGGAATCCTCGCTACATGCCATTCGCGACTGCGCTCACGCCCGGCGTGTGTGGAATAGCTTCCCTCCTTCGACACTTCCCCACAACTTTTACCGGTTGCATATGAGAGAGTGGCTCCATCACAACCTCCACCTCCACCGCCGGATGCTGGGCCACAACTGGTCGCTCCTATTTGGCATTACCTGCTGGTTTCTTTGGTAGTGGCGGAATTTGTCCCTTTTCGATGCTTAATTCTCTTGGCCACACTCACCCATTTCTCACATTTTGTCTTATGCAGGTTTGCTTATCCACTCTGACATGTGGCACGGTAGAGCGACGACGATCGGTCGGCGCCTTCCACAAGAGCACCTTCTTAGATGGACCCCACCTCCTACCGACTGAATCAAGCTTAACACTGATGGCGCGAGCAACCGTTCCTCGACCACAGCTACTGCCGGCGGTCTTCTCCGGGACAGTGATGGCAACTGGAGGGGCAGTTTCTCCCATAACATTGGTTGGTGCCCTCCTCTCCAAGCGGAGCTATGGGGCGTTTATACGGGCCTGTCTCTTGCTTGGAATTTGGGGTACCGCAGGATCGAGCTTGAGGTTGAGTTTACTAGAGTGATCGATATCCTTTCCTCCTCAGATCATCGCACTTAGACTCCCTACCCTCTTGTCCTCGGCATTCACGAGCTGTTCTCTAGGAACTGGACTGTTGTTCATCGCCATGTCTATCGAGAAAGCAATAGAGCCGCTGACTGCCTTGCTCATTATGCCGACCATTTTGATGTTGGAGTCACTTTTTTTGACACTACACCTATAGGGTGCCATATGATCCTTGTAGAGGATCGCTCGGGAACTTGTTTCCTGCGTCTTGTTATGTAATCTCATTTTCTTCCCATTAAAAAAATCTTATATATAAGACTGTATATGATGCTATCACCCTACAAATAAAGTAAAGTGGGGAAACATTAGGGTATCCACGAAGTACAAAAGTAAAGGGAAATTTTCTGAAGTTGTAAAAAGAAGTTGTTGGTAATTCCGAGGTGACAAATAAAGTCAATGTTGGACAAGAAAGCCTAGAGGAGGTGAGTAAAGATTATCAGGTCAAACAAGACTTTATTAATAGGAGTAAGTTTGCTTAGACACTCTAACGCTTGCACAAAGGAATAAAGTGGTGATAGTGAAAATGATCATCCTATAGGTAGATCCTTCCATAATTGGGATTAAGAATAAGTTTGAAAGGGACAAGGGGGCAAATGTAGGATATAATATCAAGAAGGAGGTTATTAATAGGAGTAAGTTTGCTTAGACACTCTAACGCTTGCACAAAGTAATAAAGTGGTGATAATGAAAATGATCATCCCATAGGTAGATCCTTCCATAATTGGGATTGAGAATAAGTTTGAAAGGGACAAGGAGGCAAATGTAGGATATAATATCAAGAAGAAACTTGGAAGAAAACTATGAAGAAGACGCCCCAAGGCTTGACTTCTTCCCCATAATTATTACTTTAAGTTGTCAACGACATGAATTTCCCTAAGGAACAACTAATGAGAAAACTTTATGCTGTCAAAAAGGCTATATACAGTGACAAGGAGGCAAATGTAGAATATAGCACTAAGAAAAACCTAAAAGAAAACCCAAGAAGAGGAGACTCTAGGACCAAACTTCTTCCTTATGATTATTACTTAGAACGTCAAGGGTGTGAACTACCCTAAGGAACGACTGATGATGCAAGATTTTTCACTATCAAAAGGGCAATGCACGATGACAAGGAGGCAAATTTGGAAAATAATAATGAGAAGAAACCTGGAGGAAAACCAAAGAAAAAGAGGCCCTAGGGCCTAACTTCTCCCAATGATTATTACTTAGAAATCAAGGGCATGAATTGACCCAAGCAACAGCTAATGATGCAAGACTTTATGTTGTCACAGAGTCCATCTATAGTAGAGATTTTGGAGATAAGAATCATATGTAATTAGCTCAACAAATATCTGTGGATGTTTAAGAATGGTTGATGCCTTATCTCTAACCATCAAGTTCACTACAATGGAAGGATTGTAATAGAATATGACACAAGAGTGAATATACAAGAGTCCATTATTTCATATTAATGTATCTATAAACTAAGTTCAAGGCCAGTTAGAGATATCTTTTATATATATTACTAATCTTAAGTTTCAAAGGAGTTGCATCTTCTTTAAGTGCCCCCATACATAACCCTTAGATTGCACTAAAGGACTTTAATTGTACTTTATTAGCTCAAGAGGCTAAAGGGGACAAATTGAATAAGAGAAATGTGAATTTATAAATAGGGAACTATTTTACTAATGTAACTCTAACATTGTATAAATTTTACAATTAAAGAAACAATTAAGGAGGGAATTGGTTAATAAAAAAGAAATTGGATAGGAAAATTGTGAATAATCAATGGCTTCTCAAATTCCTTGGGAATATAATTTATTTTCATGCACTTACATGTTCAGACCACTCTCCTATAGAGATAACTGTTGAGATAGACAATAGTAGGATAAAAGTACCTTTTAAATTCATCAATTTTTTCACTAAGTTAGAGTACTTAAAAATCTATAATTAAAGGGATGAAATAAAGATCAAGGGTTATGAGGCTTTTATATTCTCAAAGAAGCTCTAGTCAATCAAAAATAAATTTAAAATACTCCACTTGGAGAATGTGTAAGATACTAAGGTTTGCATCAATAGAGCAAGGGATGAGCTAATTCTAGGTAATGTTAACCTTAAGAAATAGAACAATTATATCTTTATCCAAATACTCTTAAAGGTTTGCATCAATAGAGTAAGGGATGAGCTAATTCTAGGTAATGCTAACCTTAAGAAATAGAACAATTATAGCTTTATCCAAATACTCTTAAGTATTAAAGTGTCACCAATATCTAATGAAGCAAAAGGTAAGAGTAACTAGATGAAGTATAGTGATAGAAAAACTAAATTCTTCCATAAATTTTTGTTGGCAAGGAAAAACACTAATATACTTCTTAAAGAATAGTGAGAGGAAGACTACTAAAGGATAGGAGTAGATCAAGGAGTTATTACTTTTGCATTTTAAGAAGAAATTAAGGACTTTAGAAAGAAACCAAGGCTATTTAAATATGATGAAGGATTTTTTACTAGATTTAATCCTTCCACAACAATGGGAGAAACTAATCAAGCCTTTGAAACATTATAAATTTCTTAGGTAATGAAACATAACTTTATTATGGCTAATTCTTAAGGTTATTAATGCCAAGTTCATTAGTGAATTAAGGTCTACTTTTTATCGTAACATCCTTTATAAAATAATTTCTAAACTAATTACTCTAAGACTTAAGGATGTGTTAAAGATGATCATCAATCCATCATAGGGTGCTTTCTTACAAAAGAGAAGTATATGGATAATTTTTTGATTATATAGGAAATATTTAATAGCTAAAAGAGCATAAAGCCTTTGAGGAGTTGTGCTATGAAGTGGAACTTAATAAAGCTTATGATTTTTTGCTTTAGAGATTTGTACTAGATTTAATAATATCCTTTGCTTTTTTATGCTCTTTGTTTCATAGATTGAGCAATGCGTATCTTCTGTGTCATATTTTGTATTAGTCAATAAGGAACTTACCACACCTTTTCATAGAGCAAAAAGCTTGAGTCAATGAGATCCTTTGAGTCAATGAGATCCTTTGTCTCTATACTTAATCACTTTGTATGAGTAAGTGTTAACAAGAATGTTATAAAAGAGAATAAAAGAGAGTGGTGATTTCATTTATCATTATTGTCGTAAAAAGTTGAAGTTATTTCACCTCACTTTTGTAAATGATATAGGTCTAATGAGTGTGCAGATCCTAACTTAATTAAGCTACTCATAAAGACTATGCAAAGTTTTAGCAATATTTCAAGATTACCTATAAACCTAAATAAAGAGCCCCCTTTTATTTTTTATGTCTTATTGTTTCATGTTGATAATTTATTTGGAGTATTAGGTCTCAAACTTTAAAATTTTACCATTTAAATGTTTAGGGGTTCCTATATCTAATGAGATTTTCCTATAATAATTGTAAGCCTCTATTTGACTTGATTAAAAGGAGAATAGATCATTGGAGTTGAAGATTCCTTATATTTGCATGTATGGTCCAATTGCTATCAGCGGTACTAGAGAATCTCCTAGTCCATTAGTGAAATTTTCTATTCTTACCACTTAACCTGGTTAAGAAAATTGAAAAGTTGTTAAAGAACTTCATTTGCTAAGGGAGCTTAGATTAAAGTTCTAAAACTAAACTTAAATGGAGGGATATGTGCTTAACTAATGAAGAAGGGTGATAAAGATTAAATCTATAAGGGTGGAAAACAAAATGTTAATGGCCAATAGAATTTGGAAATTATTTAAGGATAATAAACTCATTTAGGTTAAGTGAATGCACGCGTACACACAAACAAACATATAGATAGATACACACACACACACACACACATGCACATATATATACATGTATAAAAGTTTTTAGAGCATTAATGAACAACCTAGTTATTATATATATAATAAGAGCTTTTAAAGCATTAATGAACGACCTAGTTATTCTTGGTCCCTTAACCAATTTCCCAAGTTAAGGAATGCCTTAGATTAGGAGATGAACATTAGAATTGGTAATGGGAGGAGTGGCTTGTTTTTGGATTGATAACTAGAATGACTTAGATCTTATTTATAGGCTTAAAGGCATATATAATCTTAGGCTTCTGCTTCCTTACTTAGAAAAAGTAGCAGAGGTCATCATATAAGGGGATTGGCAATTTAGATTTAGAGGATTCAACCAAATTATGGAATTACCCCCAACTTATAGACCAATTATGAAGCAATAAGATAAATTGATTTGGAGAAGGCATAGTTCTGACATATTTACAAATAAATCCTACATTGAGTTATTTAGAGAGTTAGTTGCACAAGTTTCTTAGAAGGACCTAGTATGATTTAAAAATAACACTTCAAAGTCCTTATTTGTGTTTTGGTTGGAAATTAAAAATAAACTTCAAACCTTCGATAGAGTGAAATGAGTTGTCTTCAATAACTATATAAGGAAGTTCTGTAAGTGTGTTTATAGGGCACATGAATAGCTTCTCCTTCAATATCACTATGCTTAGAGGTTTTAAGGCCAAAATGGGAACATATGTAGAGTGTTATATTTTTATGTTACCTAAGCACAATACCTATCCTAAGTTGAAAGGTTTAGATTCATGCATAAAGGTGTTGAAATGGCATTGAAGGTAATGCTGAATGAAGGGGTTTATACTTTATAGAAAGAGAGGAACATGAGATGCTTTAACAAATAGAAGGTAAGCCCTCAAGAATTATGTAAGAGTATGTTTAATTAAATCAGGTGAAAATTATTTATTAAAGGGATAGATAGGAATATGAGCCATAATATGGGGGAGAACTAGATAGCTAGTCAGTAGGAGAAGGTCTTGAATTCCATTAGGGGATGATAACATACATATAAAAAATGTAACTAAGATAAATTAGATAGTAGCTATATTACTATTACATTAACTAGTGCTTCACCTTCTTTGTTTTAGCTTGGTTCTAGTTGATCCTATTTTGTCTACATATAATTCTTATGAACACTTGTTATTATACTGATTTTTTAGTATAGTTCATTATTTTTCTAATCTTTTTAGAAAAATCTTATCATTATTAAACATGTCAATATTATTATTAGGTTAATATTTTCTTAATTACTAAATGGTAAAATTAAGGTTAATTAGTAAGTTACCATGTTTCACATGTTATTTTAATTGTAAAAACATGTGCACTTACTTTTATGCCCCAAAAAACTTATGTAGACAAAATTTATGTTATTTTTAATAAATATCTAATAGATAACTCTTCCCATTGTTTTTGAGAAAAGAAAAGTTTTTTTTAATTATGAGAAACCTTGTCAGAAATTAAACCTATTAAGCATCACCATTCTCACTCAACATCGTCGTCCTCCAACCACCACCCCTCTCCATTACACCTCCCTACCTGTTGTCCGTCTCTCCCTCTCCAGTCACCACTGCACCTCCCTGCCACCTCTACCTCTTTCTCCTCCACCTGCTGCTACCTCTGTCTGCTTCTCCCTCCTTCTCCTAGGTCTATTGCTATTCGCGTCTGTCCACCATTGTGGTCATTGCTCCTCGTCAATCAAAAAGTGAAACTAGAATTTCATATCTGGTTTTTCACCTAACCTGACCCACTAAAACAAATTGACGTTGTGATTTTTTTGGGTGTGTTCTTAATTGGTTTTTTCTGCTCCTAAATTGCATTTGTGATTGTGAATGGTTGGAAATTGGAATTGAATTGTGAATTGCATTTGTGATCTGTGAATGGTTAGATTGGAATTGAATGAAATGAACAGGTTTTGTTTTATCTGGTTTAGAGGTTTAGTTTAAGTAGAACTTATAAGGCCCCAAACTATAGCTTAGTTGAAATGTTACATGTTCATAAAACTAAATGTGATAGGTGTTGAAAGTGTGATATTATTATGAATTATATATATCTTGAATCTTGGTTTGATGGACCATGATTAGTAACTTGGAATTAACTGATACCATTAGAAAATTGATGTGTTAAAATGTACATTTGGACTAGGAAAATTGTCAAGTGGCAAGATAAGTTGGTACATAAAAATTAGTGTGACTAAACCTATACATTGAATGACATTTGGCAACATTAGTTGAGTGACAAATGACCTAATAGAATTGTGACATTTAGTAACTTAAATGTAGGACAAGTGGATCACTTCTATGTGTGACATGTAGGTTGATTCATTGAAGGACGTGTGCCCTTTCAAATTTATGACACCTAGAACTAAACAAGTGTTGAATCATTACAGCCCATTTGATGTTTTTGCTACATTTTCACTATCCTTTGCTCCTCTCCACCGAAACTCTCTCTTACTCTCACAAACTCCTAGATTTTTCTTGAACTAGGATCATCATCACTTAACATCTTTGCAAGATTCTGCATCAAGGAAGCTAGATCTTGTTATCTTTTATGTTGTCTTTTTGGTGCTAAGATTCGCAATTTGATCTTGGATGTGTGCTGGTTGCTTGGAAGGGCTAAATTAGTTGGTTCTTTGGAGTTAAAATTTGAAGTTAAATAGGTAAGGAAATTCTAAACTTGATAGCATGTATAATTTCTATGGTGATTGAATTGGCATGGGACGTGTGTTATGATGATGATAAATGAGTGATGGAAAAGTGATCCTTGTATGGCAAATTCTGTTTTGTTTTTGATGTATGAAAGATAATGATTTATAAGTTACCTAATAAATGATTTTTGAATTGGATTGGACATGAATTTGATAAGGGATTGAATCATGAATAAGTTAGAATTGAAGTGAAATTGATGGACTTTAGTGAAGGTGTATTAAATGGAGCATTTAAGAGTTAAAATTGGAAACACATTGAAGGCAATGGCAGAGTGAATCTTTGGTTCACTCATCCCACGATCGTGGGATTTATATGGTACCTTCCCACAGTCGTGGAAAATGCTTTGGAAGGAGAAAAAGATTGGTTTTGTACATTTATTGGACTATATAAGGTTAAGGCACTTTTTAATGGTGTAATTGGACTTGATTAAGGTATAAAATGAACCTAGTTTGATATGGAATTAGTTAATCAAAGGTTGAATAAGGTTTGGATTATTAATTGAAGTAATAACTTAAGGAAGGTGTTATTTGCTAACAAAGTATCTAATTTTGGAACTTATAAGTTGTTAAATGAATGAAGTTTACTTATGAATGTTAATGTGATTTAAAGAACAAGAGTAATGTGTTAGTTGTGAATGCTTATAAATTGGGAACTTGTGTGAATACATGTAATGTGTAATTACTTAATGTATTCATTTGTGCATTATTGCAAATGTTTATGCTTATAAGGCATATTAAGTTTGATCAAATGGGAATGAATATGTTAAATTTGAGCAAAATGGAATAAAGTCATATGTTATACACTACATCATTTACATGTGATTCTGAAATCTAAATTGTTTGTTTTTTAAAACTGCCAAAT
>JANITX010000005.1:36078958-36093190 GCA_027564395.1 Erythroxylum ulei
CTTTTTCTCTTTATTTCTTGATTTTTAACTTCCATTTCAATCAACTCATTCACTTTACTCTCATAATCCATACAAATTTATTCAAATATCAAAGTCCCCAAATCTTTTCTCATCAATTTTCCTTAAGGCACAAAATATCTATAACACAATTCATATACAAAACTTATTGAATTTCATTTCATATCTCTAATTTGCCACTTAAGGATCGGGGTCCAACATTCGATCCCAACTAAATGCTTCTTTAATATATGATTTCCCTACCAAATGGTACGTTTCTCTATTCTATAAACCGATATAGCATGAGCCTAAGCTAGATCATCAAATATTCTTAAAACGACAGAATTGTCAGGAGTACTTGAACTCTCCTTTATTTATCTACAAAAATAAATGAAGATTTGTGTCAAAATTAAATTAATAAGTTTATATTCAAAAATACAATTTTTTTTATATAATATCATTACATAACTATAAAAATTCAAAAGTTTATTATAAGCATATCCAAATTTCTGATGGACTATATCTTACATCCTTTTTTTACGATAACACGCATAGAAAAAATGACATTTCTTTGTGATAATACACATCGCAAGAATGATTTAATCACTTATAATTTTACATTATATTAAGTAATGAGTATCCTCTTAAAAATTCATATATTGTTTACTACTATTTTGTCAGTTAAATATTTTTGAAATTTTATTAAAAATTAATTAAAGTATTATTAATAGATATAAATTTTTAGTTATATATGTGTGTGTGTGTGTAAATTATATATATAACAGCTTCTCTATTCTGTAGGATAAAGCTGCATATCATCAAAGCTTTTCAGAATTTGAATTTGTTGCATGATTTGGAGTGAGTACGATGATGATATATTTGTAAATTATAAAATATTTAATAAATTGTTTTATAATTTGCGTTTTATTTAATCAACCCTCGGACATGCTTATGAGTCTGTGAATAATACGCAGGGAGCCAGGGCAACTGGGTTGCAGAAAATAAAGAGAAATTCGAAAGAGTGTGTTGTGAACTCAAGCAAATAAAACAATAACCAACAAGGGAATAGTAGATCGACCAAGCAAATATCAACCAACACAAGATTCAGTGATGTATTTCATTCAGCAAAAAGGAAGATTACAAGGAATTAAAGGTTCTTGCAGGAAAGTAAATGAGAAGGGGATGGGAAGAAGAAACAGAGAATTTGATGAGAGGAGAAAGAGAGAATCTGAGATGAGAAAGAGTTACATTCAACATAACAATAATCATGTCCCAACCCTTAGCAGAATATCGAATATATAGAGCACATTCAGCAAGTGTAAACCGTTTCATTCAATGATCTGGCACTAGGCCGAGAACTTCTCCTTAGGCCCCTGTGGATCAAAAGGCTCAATAGCGGCTTTGGGCTTTGCTGGTTGCTCCACTAATATGTTCATAACAGAAGATATTGACTAAGATGCTCAATGGTGTGGATTGCGGACTTGCATGATCATATGGGTTGTGATTGTGTCTTACACTTATCTTAGCGATAACCTTGCTGCTCATCATTTTCTATAACTAGACGCCAAACTTGTTTTCTTGTAATTCATTTTTTATGGACCGGATAAGTAGTCTATAGTGATGCCCTGACAGGTTAGGAGAATGGCGACACTTCAACTTCAGCTGGTGGCATACACTCCACTTCGCCAAAAGCTAAGTTGCTCTAAAAGAAGTCGGCAAACGAGTGTTTTGAAGCAGAACCATTTGAATGCTGGAACGGTAAGCTGCTCCTTTGTGCCCATGGAGTCTGCCAAGATAAAGGTTGTGGGCATTGGTGGTGGTGGCAACAATGCCGTTAATCGCATGATTGGAAGTGGTTTGCAGGTAAATGAATTGTTATCTTTCCTTAATGTTTTTTCGGGCTTTGATTAAAATAATATAATATTGAGCACTCTATTTTAAGAGATGACTACTTATCGTATTTTGTCATCTTTTTCTTTTTTTGGCCTATTGGCTTGGCATTTTCTTATTTTTAATCTGTTGAGGTGATGTGCAAGGAAAATAACCTCATTTTCTTTTCTTTTCTTTTTCCCACACATGAAATTTGCTCTTTCTTAGTGAGGAATCTGGTAAAATTCACTTGTTTTATTGCTTATTGTCGCTTTCTCATCTTTCGGGTGTGCTCCAATGTTGCTAATAAAATTAGTATATCGGTTTTTCTCTTCAGTTTTCCATCAATGCTTGACTTGTGGCTTCTTAAGTAGGGGTCTATGTAGTTGGCATGTTGATGTTCCTTCTCTGTTTTCTTGAACTTGTCTGGTGAAATTGGATTCGCTTAATTGAAGTTAATGGTAAGATGTTTTTGAACTTAGGAGTACACAAAAATGACCAGAAATGTTTTATATATAAAAAAAAAGACCAGAAATGGGTGTATGGAACTAACGTTTTAGTTTCATACATAACTTGGATAATTAAAATCTTGCTTTTGTAAGTGTTATGGAAACTTTAATATTGATAGCATGGTTTAATATGTCCCTAATAAAGTATTACAACTCATAATAAAGCATGATTAGGAATATTAGCCTCAATGGCAGCATGGTTTAAATCCTTTTTGGAGTTTTCTGTATATATATGTGTTTATGTTTATGTTTTTTGGAAAATAACTGACTGTAATGTCTGCTTGATGGAAACTAGGGAGTTGATTTCTATGCCATAAATACAGATTCTCAAGCGCTGTTGCAGTCCGCTGCAGAAAATCCTATTCAGATTGGAGAGCTTTTAACTCGTGGATTAGGTCTGGCAATTGAAAATTTGTTTTCAGTAGCATCCCAGTTCCATTTATCTGCTTTTTCCTTTTAACCGAAGACACTTTGGTGGGAGGCATGCTGTGTCTCTTTGATTTGGTCACTTGTAAGAGTGTTAAAAAGTGTGCAGGTACTGGGGGAAACCCACTTCTAGGAGAGCAGGCTGCTGAGGAATCAAAAGAAGCAATTGCAAATTCCCTCAAGGGCTCAGATCTTGTGTTCATCACAGCTGGCATGGGTGGAGGCACTGGATCAGGTGCTGCCCCAGTCGTTGCACAAATATCAAAGGAGGCAGGATATTTGACTGTTGGTGTTGTTACCTATCCTTTTAGCTTTGAAGGGCGTAAAAGGTCCACGCAGGCAGGTGTCATTTTTTCATTTTGTCTGTTCAAATGATTTACATTTCTGAATTCCAACGATGAAAATGGTTGGCTTCTTCCAATTGCAAAGATTAAAATTTGCATGCTTTACTGGTTATTTTTATCATCTATATTGACAAATTCTTTGCTTTGTAATATGTTTCCTCAAGCATAGAGGTCTCTCTAAATAATTGTATCTTGATTGATTTTCATTTTTATATTTGCAGGCATTAGAGGCTATTGAAAAACTACAGAAAAATGTGGATACACTAATTGTGATACCCAATGACAGATTGCTTGATATTGCCGATGAACAGACACCGCTTCAAGATGCTTTTGTTCTTGCAGATGATGTTCTCCGCCAAGGGGTGCAAGGAATATCGGACATCATCACGGTGTGTGGTTTTGTGAATGATTAATATGCATCTCCATATTTTGCCTGCAACCATCTGCCTTTTGAAGTTAAGACTAATGAATTGACATTTTTGGGCCTGTTCACAGGATCGACCATATTGTAATAAACATTAATTTTATTTATTTTCCTTAAAAACATAAAATCATAGTCAGGACATTCAATTGATGGAATTTAGCTATGGCCATATTTAAATATATTCTCCTGCTTATCATGCGTTGAATCTCATTCCAATAATCCATTTGTAAGTTGTTCCTTAATTGGTTTTGGTTGAAACAAAACCATTGCTGATGTACACTGGATTATGTAATTTCTAACTTTTACTTTATATCATCTAGCCATAATCTACATTACATCTTTATCTGCAGATAATTTATGACAGCTTTCATGTTTTGCAGATACCTGGTCTAGTTAATGTGGATTTTGCAGATGTAAAGGCGGTTATGAAAGATTCCGGCACCGCAATGCTTGGAGTGGGGGTTTCATCTGGAAAAAATCGGGCTGAAGAAGCAGCTGAACAAGCAACATTGGCACCCTTGATTGGATCATCTATCCAGTCAGCAACTGGAGTGGTTTATAATATTACTGGAGGAAAAGACATCACATTGCAAGAAGTGAATAGAGTATCCCAGGTACTTAAATAGGCTATTGTCCATAAAACTCGTGAGAGTGTCAAAAGCATTGAGAATGGAGTTCAAACTAGGCAAGAGATAGTAGACAATTGCAATGGCTCAATTAATACCCTATAAGATTGGAGTTTCCCAAGTTCTCCTTATACTGGTTCATGTTTCTAGACTTTGAGTTTGCAAAGATGCCTTTTTTTGCAGTAAGATTGAAAACTTTTGATGTCAGGACATAAAAAATCCGTTAATGATTAATTAAAGACAAATTGCAAAGGATCTATATGTGGGGCTCCAGTAGACCCCTTAGCTATCCCCCGTCTTTAATGAAATTGAACGTTTGTTTAGAGTTGAGCATAGCCAGTAGATTATAAACCAGGATTGACAATTTGGGTTGGGTGGACTCTCAGCTTACATCTAGACATGTTATGCTTGTGATGTGTTAATGGTCTATGATATTGCATCAGGTTGTTACAAGTTTGGCCGATCCATCTGCAAACATAATATTTGGGGCTGTTGTGGACGATCGTTACAATGGAGAGATTCATGTGACTATTATTGCAACTGGCTTCTCACAGTCATTTCAGAAGACTCTTCTCACAGACCCCAAGGCTGCAAAACTGTTAGATACGATGGCTCTGGCTCAGGAGGGTAAAGCAATTCCCACCCCCATCAGGACTGCAAACCCACCTTCAACTGTACCTTCAAGACCGTCTCCACGAAAACTTTTCTTCTAGTTATTTTCGCCTTCTTTTTTTCATTAGGATTTCGACAAGATAGGGTGCCATATTTCTTGACATTTTTGATGGCTCAACTTGCAAATCATCGTTTGAAGGATAATGAATTTGTTGTTCCTGGGCTAGCGGGCTGGCCATCTCATTTGTTAATATTCGCAACTTATTGTAGCACAGCACCATTTCAGCTAATAGAACGCCTTTGCTTTTGTCACAATTTGCAATTGAATGACTTCGATTTTCATAACATTTGTGTTGCCTACTTTGGTTTTATTTGCTCCACACTTCCTAATGACTTAAATCTGCAGTGAGAGCTATAGTCAGACTAACTTGCACTGTTTGAAGGATGGCACATTACCAGTAGTGCCAGTTACACTTCAATTATCATAATTTAACAGCAAACATTACACCTCGGCTCGATCAGCAAAGCACCGCAAGCAAATTGGACAAACCAGACGCATCGTTTCGAACATCAACCCATCAAAGGGAAAATTGCACACGCACATGTCCAAGCGAGGAATAAATAAAAACAATGCATTGTCGAGTATCGCCATTACAAAAACTTGACCAGTACGTAAATAACTACAGCCAGAATGACAATCCCAATGACGGCTATGAGCATGCACATGCAGGAGCAGCCACCCTTGGTGCGCTTGTTCAGAATCGCCAAATTCTTCTGCACCCGCTGTTCACAAATCATCAAATTATGAAATTCCGGTATACATAAAATCAAAAAGATTGCAAATCCAATCTTCTAAAACTATGCAAGGACGAGATTGTTATCACCACCCCAATGTGCCTATATACTCGTGTGAAGGACAACAAAGCAATTAAACTTTTTTCTCCATTACGGACATGAGGTGACTTCATTCTTCTATAGAGGTATGAGGTCACAAGGTAAAACATACTGCAGCATGCAAAAAATGTTTACCAGCAGGGATTGTTTGTGAGTCCCACAATTTATGATTCAATTTCACATGCTAATTATCTCTGAAAACTACGTTTAGCTGTAATATTTTGTTATTCATTCAGACAGTTAAGAGGAGTTTAAGGTCATAGTTATGGCTGAAGTATATCTGTTATCTAGTATGTTATCCACTGAAAGTAAACATGTAGGTATGATTATAACTTCGAATGAATAGCATTTAGTGGACCAGAGGCTTTGGATTAAGCAAGATTACTTGTAAACGGGAGTCTGTAACATCCACGTGCTGATCCAAGTCATCCTGCAAAGTGCATGAGCAAAAGTTGCATAATGATGGCAATGCCTGGCTACTTCATAAAATGGCCAAAAAAAATGGGGCATGGGAAAAGGATAGTAAAGGTAGAAAAGAAAAGGAGATGAAGCATACAATTAATCTGGAATGAAGATCAAGCTCCTCATTGACTGCCAATGCAATATGCTTTGTACTTACAACCGTCTCCTCCAATTTCTCAAGTCCTTCATCTTGTTCTGCTTCAATCATGTTAGATAATGTTAGGTTACTAGAAAAAACAGAAGATAAATGGTTAATAGTGCAGATCCTTTATTTAGGTGGAAATCAGTGCAGAGGAAATTACAGGCAACTTTCAAGAGGTGTCATTCTCTCCATAGACATTCCCATTCTTGGTACATTTTTCTTGCCTCTTTATACTCCCCCCTGTCAGCTAAATATTCCCTGACCTGACACTTTCCCTAAGAACCATTCCACCTCAGCCTCCTAGAATCTTGCTAAAAACAAACAAGTAATAAAGCAGAAATAACAAATAACGACTTTTCCTCTCATTGTTTTAGCTCCTTTTCTTTCTTCTCGAGTAGAAAAGCTTAAATGGATGCTTATTAATACTCTCCGCTATGAGTGTCACCTTGTCCTCAAGGTGAAAAGCTGGAAATTATTGCTGGATGGTGTCATTGAATTCCCATGATGCCTCAAAATCTGGCAAATGTTTCCATTTGACCAATACTTCAGTAGCGCTAATAGAGTCCTACCCAGGACGAACCCCCAAGACCTCCTCAGGTTCGAATTTCCATTCCAAATCAGCTTAGAGTGTAGGAGGAATCTCTAAGCTGGGGGTGTCAGCTTTAAGCTGTGATACACAAAAAATTGGATCAATGGTGGCCGAGTCCAACAGTCCTAATTTGTATTCAACTGGGCCAAATTTCTAAATAACTGTGTAGGGACCAAAATAGCGAGGTGATAACTTCTCATTTGCTCTCTTGGCTACAATAACTTCTCATTTGCTCTCTTGGCTACAACCTGCTACAGTAAGGGCAAAGTTTTAAGTAAACCATATCACCAATTTGAAAGTGAACGTCCCTTAAGCTGGTTTGCTTGTTTTTTGATTTGTTCCAATGGTACACTCAATTGCTCGTTCTTTTCCTTAAGCATCAAGTCCCACTCTTTTGACTGTTCCTCTATATTGGCATTATATGCACGCTCATCTATGTACTGAAGTAAGGGCAGTGTTTCCCTTGCATATACAATTTTAAAAGGGGTAAGCTTGGTTAATGTGTGAAAAGCGATGTTATACCAATATTCGCACCATGGTAACCACTTACCCCAGGTGTGTGGTGCTGTGTCTGTACAAAACAACGCAGATATGTTTCGAGACAACGATTAACCATTTCGGTTTTGCTGTCAGTTTGGGGTGGTAGGCGGTGCCACGTCATAATTGAGTTTGTTGTAGGCGAAATAGTTCCCTCCAAAAGTGACTAATAAAAACCTTAGTCACTTTTGGAAATCCATGAAATTTGACAATGTGCTAGACAAAAAATTTAGCCACGATGGAGACACCGTAGGGATGTTTGACAGCGACAAAATGAGCATATGACTTTATCTACTATCAATTACACTAACCCTCCTGATTTAGGTAGTCCTTCCATAAAATTTATGGAGATATCATCCCACATTTGTTCTAGAATAGGAAGAGGCTGCAATAATCCTGCTAGAGAAAGTGAAAATGTTTTGTTTTGTTGACAAATTGCACAGCTGTCCATATGTTTCTTTATATTAGCCTTCATCCCTTCCCAATAGAGCTCTGCAATGTAGGTCTTAAAATAGCCCGAATACCCTCCCACCAAGCTGTCGCAAAATTTAGCCAAAATTTTGAGAATTAGTTTTGAGGTTTTAGAGAGCACTAATTTGTTATTGTAGCAAAGCTGGTCCCCAACCTAACTCCATTTAGGTTTGCAATTTGGACCTGTTTGCAAGGCTTCTTTTATTCTGACGAAGTCAAGCTCACAATCGTCTTTTTCTTCAAGAACTGCTACATTGGCGCAATGCGCCACTATAAAATGCAAGAATTCGAGCATGCGAGAGAGAACATTTGTTGCTTTGTTTTACCCTCCTGATTTATATTCAATCTAAAAATCGTATCCCAATAACTTGGTTAACCATCATTGATGCTCCTCAATGACGAGTCTTTGCTCAAGTAGGTGTTTCAAGTTGCGTTGGTCAGTTCTGACCAAAATTTCCTACCTAAGAGATAATGCCGCCACTTTGGGACTGCAAATACAATAGCCATGAGTTCCCTCTTGTAAACGGACTTCAAGCAAGCACGCCCTTTCAAAGCATGGCTGAAGAAAGCTAAGGGTCAGTTCAACTGCATTAGTATTGCCCCTAGCCCTGAGCCTGATGCGTCTGTCTCGATAACAACCTATTCATCAAAATTAGGAAAGGTTAGTATAGGTAGCTGCACCATGGCCTTCTTAAGATGTTGTATTGCTGCAATTGCTTCTTTGCTCCACTTGAATGCATCATTTTTAACAAGTCCATTAATGATGCGACTATTTTACCATAGTCTTTGACAAACCGTCGATAGTAGCCTGTTAATCCTAAGAAGCTTCGTAATTCTTTCAAATTTTTGGGCATCGGCCATCGCTCCATTACCTTCACTTTTTCAAGATCAGCAGTCACTCCCTCTTCAACAATAACATGACCCAAATATTCAATCCTATTCAGAAATAACATTTTTTAAGTTATTTTAGCATGGTTAGTACTTCTCTCAATTGTTGAAAATGGGCCTCCTTGGAGTTGTAAATTAATGTCATCTAAAAAATCTAAGACCCCTTCCGCAACATTGGTTTGAAAATAGCGTTCATGATAGGCTAAAATGTTGCTAGTGCATTGGTTAAGTCGAAGGACATGACCAAAAACTCGCATTGGCTCTCATGAGTGCAAAATGCTATTTTTGGGACATCCTCGGTTTTTACCCAAATCTAATGGGAAACAACTGAGCTCCTCGCAACTCATCAAATAACTTGTCTATTGTGATAATGGGAAATTGGTCAGGGATTGTACCCTTATTCAAGGCTTAATAGTCTATACAAAATCTCCAACTGCCATCCTTCTTCTTAACTAAGAGTATCGGGCTCGAAAAAGGACTTACGTTAGGCCCATCCTTATGATTATAAGGGTATCGATAAGCTCGGACATTGATGGGAGTAGCTCCGGGTTTTAAATTGATTTCTCGGCATTTTTCTTGCCATGGGGGTAGCTCCCTCGACCAAGGAAAAGCTTCTTGGAATTCGTCTATCAACACTCACACCCACTCCAAAAGTTGGTCTCTTTGATCCTCCTCCGAAATAATTAGCCTACACATCTCAATCTCATTCCTTGGCCTTCTTGGATAAAAGTCTTGACCATAGATTTTAGGTATACAACTATTTTTCTTAGGCTAGGGTCCCCACGTAGCACTACCGTCTTTGCCTCAATGGGTAACATCATTGTTAGAGAGTGCCAATCCAAGCCAGCATGTTGCATTGCAAACAACCACTTGAGCCCTAAGATCAAATCAGACCCACCAAGATTGAAAGGCAGGAAATCTTCTACCACCATGACTTCTTGTGATTGAAGTACAACCCCTTTGCAAATTCTTGTGCCTAGTACAAGTGCGCCAGTTCCCATTGTCACTCCATAGCTTGTCGTCTTTGTGATTGAAATGCCCAATTTAGCCACCAGCTGGTCACTGATGAAGTTTTAGGTAGCCCAACAATTAACGAGGACCGTTGCCTCCTAGCAATTTATCATTCCTCGTAGTTTCATCAAGTGTGGAGAGCTTAATCCAATGATTGAATTTAGTGTCAACTGGATTTCTCCTACCTACAACAATGCTTTAGCGTCTGATTGCGCTTCAACTATCTCCAGCTCGCTTTCTACTTCGTCATCAAACACAGCTAAAATTTTCAATTCCCGATTTTTACATCTATACCCCACATGATATTTTTTATCACACTTGAAGCATAACCCCTTTACCTCTTAGGTTGAATTTAAGCTGCAAACATTCATTTGAAAGGTGAATCAAGGTTGCTATGAATTTTTAGGGTGGGTTGACAATGTTGGTAGTAGGGTGGGTGGCTGGATTAGAATTAGGTTGGGTCCATATAGGTTAGGTCCACGTGGTGTATCGGTTTGGGTTATAGACAGCAATAGAGCTCCAATTAGCTGGGGTCTTTTTTAACTTCTTGGCCGCATGATTGTCCTAGACTGGGTTCAGAACTATGTTGCCCTATTCTATCCTCTCAGTTGACTCCATTAACTCTAATAACTCTGAGCAATTCATCTTCATTAATTTCCATTTGACACCATCAAGCCCATTAAGAAATACTACCACTAATGAGTCATCTAGGTGTTTTAGTAGAATGGTTAACACCTCAAACTCCTTCCGATACTACACTACAGAAGATGTTTGTGTTAGACCCCCTATCACTAAGGTGTATTCTAGAAGGGGGAAGGAAAGGGTAACTGAGTAAAGTTACCACTTTCTGTTATGGTCAGGAGCAGGGGAGTGTTACGTGCATGTGGGAGGGGAGAGAATAGGAGTGTTTGTTATTTGGCTAATGTAAGAAGTTAGTTGATATAAATGCTGTAATGATTGGGAGGGGAGGTAGGCAATTAGAAGGAATATACTGTGAGCCTTAGGCTGGAGAGAGCAGCACTCTCGAAGTTGGCCGCATACTACATTGTAAATTGACAGCAATTGTCATTACATACTAATAATATTCAGTAAGAAATCTCTCAGCTATTGAGAGTTCTATCAATTTGTCGTAGTGAAAGGAGACGATGTTGATGAGTCCCTTTGCGTTTTGGCAAGTACCTTCTCAGAAGTTGGGTCTTTAGCACATCCCATGTTAGTATAGGTTGTTGATTCTCCTCCCATTATAACCACACCAAGGCGACACTCCGAATGCACACCCCTGCTACTTCTAACTTTTCTGTTTCACCCAGTATGTTCAAAACGAAGTATCTTTCTACCTGAAAAACCCATGAGGTTGGGTGATCCTCACCATCATAAGTTGGAATGTCCAGTTTACAATCATATCTGTTGTGGCAGACTAGAACATGAATGCTAGACCCTTCTATTCCATAAGTTGCCTCGCAACTAGGTTGGAGGCTCCTATCTCCACTTGATTTTGCTATACTTTTTTTGGAACGAATAGTGCTCTTGTGAAGGGCATTTAGGAACTCATCCAACTTTTGGTTTAAAGAAGAAATTAAGGAGTCGAGATGAGAAAGATGACTCTCAATTACCGATAGCTTCTCTTCCATATTTTCTACTCTTGCTTCCCTCCTTGTCGCCAGCATTCCCTAGGTTTTGGAACCAGCTTGGATACTAGTTTTGTTAGGTTACTAGAAAAATAGAAGATAAATGGTTAATAGTGCAGATACTTTATTTAGGTGGAAATCAATGGGGAGAAAATTACAAGCAACATTCAAGAGGTGTCATTCTCTCCATAGACATTCCCATTCGTAGTACATTTTTCTTGCCTCTTTCTACTCCCCTGTCCCAGCTAAATATTCCCTAACCTGACACCTTTCCCTAAAAACCATGCCACCTTAGCCTTCTAGAATCTTGCTAAAAAAAGACTAAGTAATAAAGCAGAAAAAACAAATAACAAATAACAACCCTCCAATATTGTTCTTAGGAATTGTTGGGCTTTTCTTCTCATTGTTTTAGCTCCCTTGCTTTCTTCTTGAGTAGAAAAGCTAATTGGAGGCTTGTCAAATAAGAATTCAATATTTGCAGAAGAAAGAAAAGCAATCGAACAAAGAAAAGCAATTGAACACTAAGCAGAACTACCAAAGTTCAAAAGAAGATTGCAAACTTGCCTTTCATGATTTGTCTTTGAAGTCCAACAAGGCCTTGGTTGTCCAACCCTTGAGTTCTGCTCATGGCATCAGCTGGCTTTATTTCTGGGCCAAACAAACTGTCCCTGTTGGCAAAGTTAGACATATTCAATGTGGAAGCCATTTGGTTCACTTTGGTCCTCAGATTTGCAATCATGTCCTTGCGACGATTCATCTCTTTCTCCGATCTGCATCTCAAAGGGGAAGCATTGGTAAGGACATGCTCGGAGTTGCATTAGAATCATAGGTTCCATAGAGAGAACCAGTGTGTAATGCATTACCGAAGAGCTTATTGAAACCAAAAACAGAAAGTCATAAAACACAATGAAGGTAATTATAATAAACCTTTGTTCAATAAAAGCAGTAAAATTCTAAGCTGTCCATATCAAATATCTCAATGGAAGAGCTTCATGTACAGTGTACCCTTCTCTCTCCATAATTTATATATCATTCGACTACTTTTTACCCCACAACACAATAAATAGTTACCAGGGAAAGAAATTCTCATTAAAAAAATAGCTCAAACCAACATTTTGAATCCCACTAACAAACGATCATCTACACATACATTCGTGTACGTATATATACGTGTTTGTGTGTGTGTGTGGGCAAAAGATATCCAATTTATTGCTCAACAAACATGAAGAATCACAGAACTGACTCTACATTTGCTGTCTTCCAGGAAGTTTAGACAAGAGGGACTGCAAGCTATCGAGCCTAGTCCCTAGAATCGTGATCTTTCTCCGAATAGAAGACGCGTGGCGCTGTGCCTCCGGTCCCGTCGACGGGAAAGAGCTGCGGTCAGCGATCATCCCACTGATGTCATCGGCGATTTTCACAGCCTCTTGGTACTCCTTCACCCACGGTTCCGATGCCGATGCCATGTGAAACCCTTATCAATACCTGATCGATTCAATCCAAAACCCAAAATCAAAATCAAAATAGACTCAAATTTTCAATCAATCCTGCACAAAAATCAACAAATTCCTGATCAGATCAAAAGAAAAGGCACTACGAACAAGATTGTGATTGGAAGAGTAAACCAAACGACCGGTAAATTGTGAATGGAATCGGAAAGGAGAGCATAAACGTTGTCGTAGCTACAAGAACACGACGATACCACCACCGTGTTTGACGGGCTCCGTCGTCGTTTAAAATAATCTTAAACGCGTTATTATAAGCAACCAACTCCAACAAGCAAAAAAGTAAACATTCCATCAAACGACACCGTTTGAGTTTCGTGGTTACATAAAACCTGGGCAATTGATGTGACCTTTCGTGTGAAGTTTATGTTATGCATATTAGTATTATCAAAATATATAACACGCTAAAACAGTATTTTTGAGAGTTAGGGATGAAAAAGCAAGCCGCGAAGTACGTTGTTAAGTGTTTGGTTTGTCAATAGATTAAAGCTAAGCATTAGGCTCCGCTCGGAAAGTTATAATCATGACCTATTTCGGAGTAAAAATGGGAGAGAATTATTATGCATTTTATCATGGGTTTGTCGAAAACTCCAAGACAACATGATTTTATATAGGTCATTGTTGATAGATTGATGAAATTAGACTATTTGTTACCTTTGCGAGGGAATAATACATTGGATCAATTGGCCTGGAGGTATGTTAATGAGGTAGTGAGGTTGCATGGTATTCCATTGTTTATCGTGTCTAATTGGGATTTCAAATTTACCTTTAAATTTTGGGGTAGTTTATAGACAACATTAAGTATGAAGTTAAATTTCAATACAATATTTCATCCTCAAATAGATGGACAGGGTGAGAAAACTATTAAGATTGTTGAGGATATGCTTAGGACTTATGTTTTGGAGTTTCAAGGAGCATGAGATCAATATGTAACCTTTATTGAATTTGCTTACAACAATCATTACCACAGTAGCATCAGTATGGCTCCATATGAGGTGTTATATGGCAGAAAGTGTCGATTGTTATTGTATTGGAATGAAGAGGGCCTAAAGATTGTTGAGGCCTATATTTGATCCAAGGCATTGTTGATAAGGTTAAATCGATTCGTAGTAGGATTAAGGGCCTGTTTGGTTAAGATTTTATCAGTAGAGCTTTTATTAGTAGAGCTTTTGTCAGTAGAGCTTTTCTGAGAAGAGCTTTTTTTAAAAGTCAGTTGACTGTTGGGTTGTCAATTAAAAAAATAGCTTTTTTAAAAGAGCTTCATACAGTAGATTGTTTGGCAACATAAAAATAAAAAG
>JANITX010000005.1:36155760-36166256 GCA_027564395.1 Erythroxylum ulei
GAATTAGGATTTTATTGTTACAATTAAGTGATGGATAAAGTAATATGTGCATCTAGTCTAAGAAAAATGTTAAAGGGCAAGGCAAAATGATATATGAGAATATAGGTTGAATGAGTATATAAAATGGTGACATGTGACATTATTAATAAAGTGACAAATGGCTTAAATAAATGAGTGACAAATGGTGGTATAGTTGCACGACATATGGTCTAGTAATTAAGTGACAAATGGACTAGTTATGAATTGATAATTGGTAATGTAAGAGGAAGACACATGACTTTTTGACAAGTGGCAAGACATGTGTCCCACCTCTCCACCATGCATTTGTAACCCACGAATTTCACACTTGAAAAACCATCTTTCTTAATGTTTTTGGTCTTATGTCCTTTCCTTCATCTCCTCACCAACGACATCCCCACACAACCTCCTAAAAATCCTGAGTTTTGTCAAATTTGTAGCCTTCATCTTGTATTTAGAAACCCTTCTCATTCCATCTTGTTCTTGGAGTATGTTTGCATGCTAGAGAGGCTTGCTTAGCTTGTTAATTGAGGAGATTTTGGGTTGAGCAAGTAAGTAATTGATTGCCTTCTTATGTTATATATGAGCATAGCATGCATGGAGATTGATTAAGGGTGACTTGAGATGAATTGCATATAGGGTTGATGATGAGAAGTGCTTAAAACTTGACGAGTGAATTGGTTTTTTTCTTGATGTTTGGACACCTTAAGTTATAGATTGTTTTAGGGATGAATTGATAAGGAATTGAAGTGTTTTTAAGGTATAAATTGAGGTGAAATTGATGAACTATCATAAAGGTGTCAAAATTTGGAAGAAAAGTTAAAGAGATGAAGGTAAAATTTTCGGTTCACCTTTCCTACGATTGTGGAAATTGTATGGTTTCTTTCCATAACCGTGGAAATGCTTGGCATAGAGGAAAATTTGTGTTTTGTGTTTTTGTTGAATCATATAAGGATAATTCACTATACATTGGTGCTTTTAGACTTGATTAGGACTTAAAATGAACTTAGTTGATATTAAATCAATTAGTTAAGTGTTTGATGAATTTAGGTTGATAATTGATGTTATAACTTAAGGATTGGATTCTTGTGCATTGAATTTTCTTAACGTGAGTATATAATTATTTGCAACATCATGTCACATATGATCATACTAACTGTTAGGGATATAATAGGTAAAAAGTTTGGATTCGATCCAAAGTTAATAAATAAAGCTTACTTTAGTTAGATGTCAAATTCAAGAATACAATCTTAACATAATTACTTAAATTAAATTTTTATTCAAATTTCAATTAAATTTCGAAAATTCAAAGTCTTACTCAACTCAAGCTTACTTTAATAAACTCATTTTATTGCTAACTATAATTAAAGAACATGTCTATTTTCAAATAACATATCTAAAATATTCTCTTTTAACATTTAATTTTTTACTATAAATAAAAATAAATGCATAATTAATTTTTGTTATAAATTATATATTTTAAAATAGTGCATTGACAAATTATATATTGTTAATATTTTAGGTACAGGAAGTAAATTTATGAACAAGCGTGATGAAGCTCTTTTTATTAATTGTATTATTACTAAGTCCCGAATATTTCCTTTAACTTTTAGTTAAATATAAGTAAATAACATAATATAATTCCATGTAAATTTATCAAGTTTTCAAATATTTGATCTTTGAATATAATATTATGGCGCTTAATAATAAAAAATGACGTTAAATGCTTGTTGGTCTTTGTTACGTTATAATGGTTTTAATCTAACGTCGAGTATACATGCAATTGATTGTTACGGGGACTAGATAAGTGATATTTTCTTTTTTTAAATAAGATGAACTAATTTATTAACAGAATTTATACATTTTTACATTATAATCCAAATTTTAAAAAATCACAATTGAATACTTAAATTTTTATTTTTTAAAATTTAATTTAACGTTAATATTTTCGTTAACGTTGTTGACGTATTTTAGACACATATGATAACACGTGAAATGAGATGTACATGTTAGATTTTTAGACACATACGATAAAGCATTCTCAATTTTGTACATTATATGAATTCGTGTATTGTAAATTTATTGCATAGTATTTACCTTCTAGGCAGTTTAACTTACTTAGTTTCCTATTTAGAGTAATTAATATATTGACAGACATAGTCAAAGTTACTCCTATACAAATCTTGTTTCCTTTTGGTCTGGTTGGAATTTACCTTTGTATGAGCCGTTTCTAGTATGTATTCTTATCTTAATATTTATTGTTAAATTTTCAAATGTTCTGTATGAAAGTTATTTTCATATTGCCTTACTTATTTGTATTATTAATGTTGTTATTGTTTTTCTTTATTATTTATTTGTATTTATGTACTTAGTTATTTTATTACATTTTTTATGTTTATTTGACTTATTTATTTAGTTATTTTATTTTAATATTTTTGTTTGACATATGTATGCGCGTCTATTTGTAATTTTATAATATCTTCGTGACACATTGCATGTAGGTCTAACAGAAATAGCTTCTTAACTAGGTAGGGGTAAAGTTGTGTGCTATCGAGCGTCTTCAGACTCTACTCCTTAAAGAGGCTTCAACTGGGTATTGATCATAACAATAAAATAATTAATATTAAGGAAAAAATTAAAACAAAAACCCTTACCATTCTGAAATTAGGAATAAGATGTTCACAACTGTATCCCAACCTATTTGAGAAATGTTAAGTTCTTCCACGCTAGTGGTCAAAGAATTGGCAACTTCCTCGATATCTCAACTTTATGATCAATTTACGACGCCATCCCCTCTAACGTTAAGGCCAACCTCCGCGTTGTTTAATTCGTTCACCTCGACCCTCAGGTTAGGCTCTTCCTCGCCACCTTCAATCTCCTTCTCTTCACTGCTAGCAGGTAATGACATTCCTATCTAGTTCTCACTTTCCCTCGGAGATGGATGATAAAGTTATAATTTTTGATAAATTTGTAGGCTATATGGCAAGCTCAAGTACATGGGCTTGATTATTTGTGGGAAAGTGTAAGAAGAATCAAAATTGAGGCTCTACATTTCGTAATTTTAGATAGTTTAAAGTTTTTTGTTTTTCTTAATAATAATTAATTATTTAAACAAGAATATGACATGTATATTTTATCCCACTTATTATTATATGTGTCTAAAAGTCACATCAATAACATTAATAAAGATATTAACTTTAGGTTAAATTTAGAAAAATTAAAAATTTAAATATTATTTTTAAACTTGTAGATTATAATTATAGAATTGAGTTTAAGTTTTGAAATGTTTTGTAATTAAATAGCAGAAAGTAAGAATTTGGAGGCAGTAATAAGAAAAAGTGAAAGCCAAACGTGTAAATCCTGGCAAGCTTAGAAGATATTACAAAAATATAGACTACATATGACAAAAAGAAGAAGAAGACAGGAACAACATCGAATACTACACATCTACAAATAAGCAAAACACAGTGTGGGAAGCAATGGTCTCAACCGAAGACTCACATGATAGTCTAGAATATTCTACGTATTGTATGAAATAGCCATTATACCCGAATGAGGGAAGCCATGGAAAAATCTGTAATTAATGTCTGAATCTCTATTCTCTCTCTCAACTCTCTTCCCTCTCTAAATTTGTGTGGATGTGTGACCTATAGAAGATGTGCGAGTAAAAAATACATAACATCTAGTATCAGAGCAAACATTCCTATAAAAATTAATGGCAGAAAGCACACACGGAGGTGAAGTTCGTCATTTAGAGGGAAGCATGAAAAACCTTTTGGAGGCTCAGCTACGACATGAAAAGGAAATTTGTGATATTAAATCCATGTTTCAACAGTTCATGGAAAAAATGGACAAGGAAGAGATTGAAACTTCTGTGAAAAGTTCAGGAGATGGAGGACGCTACACTGGGCCCACGAAGGCCAACAATATTGATTTCCCAACATTCGACGATATGAAGGTGAGAAGTTGGAGTTACCGGTGTGAACAATTTTTCACGATGGATCAAACACCAGATGACATGAAGATAAGGATGGCTTCCCTCGACATGGAAGGAATCACGTTAGAATGGTATTAGCTGACGATTCATAATCGTAAGGAAGTAAACGAGTTGAAGTGAGAAGAATTTATTACTCTATTACGACAACGATTTGACGAGAAAATTTTTGAAGATCCTATAGGGGATCTAAAAGAGCTATGACAGGAAGGCTCGGTACTAAACTATTGTGCCTTATTTGATAAGTACTCGAATAAACTTACATTACAAGAAGATTATTTAGTGGATTTTTCTTAAAGGACTCAAGCTGGAGCTGGGATTGACTGTAAAAATGATGGACCCTCAAACCTTACATCAGGCTTGTATGTGGGCACGTAAACAAGAAGTAATTGTGGCAATAAGTGTTCTAATTTACTTCGAAAAGGGTACCAAGGCTGGAAGTGCAGTTGGAGGAGGAATAAACACCAACAAGGGAGTCATTCATACAACATCCCCACCTAGATGGCAAACAAAGGATGGATTGTTGCCCATACCAGGAAGTCAAGGCAGTAGGATCAATACTTAAAGAGGCTCTCGAAGCAGTAGAATGACAAGCAGTAAGGAGTTTGACGAAAAAATAGCTAAAAGGTTGTGCTTTTGGTGCGATGGAAAATACACTTTGTTACATCGTTGTAAGAGGAAACAATTTCAACTATACATGATCGAAGACGAAGAATAAGAGGAAGAGGAACCTGGAAGTGAAGAACATGAAGGTAGAGCTCCCCTTAATCCTAATATTTCATTATAAGCCATGTGGGCCTTAAAAGACTAGACAGATTACAAGCAATTGAGGATCATGGGAAGTCATCAAAGGAAACCTTTACATATACTTATAGATAGCGGAAGTACGCATAATTTCCTGGATGAAAAGGTGATACAAAAAGAAAATGCAGAGGTAATTAACATAGACACCATAAGTATTACTGTAGGTGGAGGTTTGAAATTAGATTGCAGACAAGTATGCGAAAATTTTGTGTGGAAAATGCAAGGGTTGTAGTTTTCTATAGAAGCATTAATTATTAAGCTAGGGGGTTGTGACATGGTATTGGGAGTGCAATGGTTGGTGATATAAAGGTCACCTTTGGGACTCGAACTTTCACCAAAGTCTATCGCCAACATCTTTTGCATGACAGTTTCATTTAGGTCCGCTCAAGCAAGACTCAACCCTCAACACACCCTCGAAGTGTTTATCTCGCATATTCTTGAAGAAACAATACTTATAAAAGCAATAAGAAGAAAAGCAACAAGGAAACACAAAGATACGGTCAAAAACTAACTTTATATACTTTCCCTCAAAAGAATACAAAGAATGCTCTTTTTGATTGAATGAGAAGAGTAAAGCTCAAATGAGCTATATATAGGCATCCTAACTTGCCTTCCAAGTTACATTCAGAATCCCACTATATTTGAACTGCCTAAGATCGTGCTAAGATCATGTCTATCCTTATCAGATTACATCACGTATACCAATTAGACGACACCCCCGTTTAAATAGGACTCTAACTGATAAGATAAGATAAGACAAGATAACAACAAGATGAAGTTTACATTTAACTAGGAAACTAGCATCCTTATCCTCGAAGAACTCCACTGTCTTCAGATGTTTAGTTCCATTGTAACTCTAACTCCCAGTCATCGCCACATCATCCAAGATCTACCCACGATCTCTATCCGCTGATGATGCAGTGTGATCTCATTGAAGCCCAAGTAGCATATTGGCCTGATCCAATGCTTCCCACAACAAGTTCATTAGTCGTGGTCCATTCATCTGAGCGTGGCTAAGTCCTTTGTCTGTCAAGTCCTAACTTGGGTTGAGTCAATCTCCACAAGGTTCGAGACTCTATCAAAATTCGTACCAAGTCTGATCTCACTCGCCCACATTTGCCTTAGTGTTTTCGCATGCCTCTCTCATGTATGAATCCAACTAACCTTCCACCTAAGGCCTTCCACAAAGATAGCTGAGAAGTGCTCCGAAACTTAGGGGTCTAACAAACCACCCCCGCCAGATGGATTCGTCGCCCTCGTCAAATTAGTTTGAAGGTAGGCATTCACCTGATCCTCGAACTGCCATAAGGTCGTATCTTTCTCCCACGTAGCTTCCGTGATAGGTTTACCTTTCCACTGAATTAAGAACTCGGTCCGTTAGTTCTTCTTATGTTGACCCATAGTTCGGTGATCTAGGATCTTCTCCACTTGATCCTCGAGTTGTTTCCTCACAACCGGTGGTGCTCGCTTCACTTGACTCCTATTCAGATCTGATGCATCCTCATAATAGGCTTGAGAAAACTAACATGAAAAGTAGGGTATACGTTTAACCGCTCAAGCAACTTTAATCAGTATGCCACATTCCCCACTTTATGTAACACTTCAAACGGTTTATCGTACTTTGGCACCAGTCCCCTATGAACTTGCTTGCTTGAAATCTTCTTCCAAATTTACGGAGTTAGTTTCAACAATACTTTGTCTCCCACGTCAAACTCTAGCCGTTTCCTCCAAAGATCCGCTTGCTTCTTCATCCGTCGAGAAGCTTTACGAAGATTGTCCCTCGTCTCATCCAATAGTTCTTGGTTCTCCATCGCAAACTTATGCGCCGCAGGAAATTTACCACCTATCCTTTGTTGAGCAATCTTCAATGGGGTAAGAGGTTGTTGTCCTTGTTAAGTCAAAATGACTTCACGATTAATAATTTTGATGAAAATCAAATAATAAAAATATTAGAAAGTGAGACGGAAGAAAGAAAGTAAGACAAAGCGGAAGCAAGAGTAAGACGAAGCGGAAGCAAAAGTAAGACGAAGCAGAAGCAGAAACTAAGACGAAGCGGAAGAAAAAGTAAGACGAAAGAAATTAAGATGAAGCGGAAGAGAAAGTAAGCCGAAAGAAACTAATACAAAGCGGAAGAGAAAGTAAGATGAAGCGGAAGAGAAAGTAAGACGAAAGAAACTAAGACGAAAGTGATACGAAGACAAAGATCCGATACGATGTCGGTTGGTTAATCAGTTTGAGTTAGTTACAGAACTCAACTGAATAACTTTTTCTTCAAAGATCAAGAAATAAGAAGAAAGAAGCAGTTATCAAGAAGCAGTTGAAGATGAAGGCTATAAATATGAGTCGGAGTCGAAGACTGAATAAGTTAAAGATTTTGAAAGTTAGTGATTTTGAGAAACACTGTATTCATTGTGCTAAACTCTAGAGCTATTATTGTCTGTAACAAAGCTCGCCATATCTTTCTGTAAAGAGAGAAGAAAAGCTGAGAACCTGAAGAGGCTAAGTGAGAAAAACAATACTTGCTGTAAGAGACTTGAAGAGGCTCGGTGAAAAAAATACTTGTATTTTTTAGAAGAATAGTGAAATCTCAAAAAGGATTCTAAGGACTGGACGTAGACCACGATTTGGGATGAACTAGGATAAAACTGTTGTGTTGACTTCTACTCTCTAACTCTCAATTTTTAATTTCTATTTTTCTATACAAGTACTAGAAGTTAATTGCAATACATCATGATATTCTTACTCAATAGTTTGAAAAAGCAAGTTTCCAAAGAAATTAAAAAAAGGGGATTGTATTCACGAAAAAGGACAAAAACCCCAGGTTTGGCAGGGTAAATGCATTAAAAAGGTACAAGTTTTAATGGTACAATTCAACCACCCCCCCTTCTTGTGCATTTTGTATATTGTACGGAAAGTCTATACTAACGATTGGTTTACTCCAATTGGTATCAGAGCACGGTGTCCAAGAACCACCATTACAAAGTACGGATAAAGATCCAAGGCAGAATCACACGTTTATATAGCTGAAGGCGCCTCCGTCACTAGACCCCCTGCATTCAATGGTGAAGATTACCATTACTGGAAAGACAGGATGCGACTCTTCATTGAATCTACTCATATTGATCTTTGAGAGATTATAGATAATGGACCGTATACACCGGTAGATGACGAAGGGAATGCCATCCCACGTACGAGATGGTCAACTGATCAAAAAGCAAGATTTTAGCTTAATTTAAAGGCCAAGTTCTTCCTAAGTTATGCCCTAAGCAGAAGTGAGTACGATAAAGTTCACGGATGCAACACTACAAAGGAGATGTGGGATACTCTATCCATCACACAGGAAGGCACCAATCAAGTAAAGGAAACCAAAATAAGCATTCTTATACACCAGTATGAGCTATTCAAGATAAAGGAAGAGGAGTCTATCGATCAGATGTTTGGACAATTTCAAACTATCGTTAATAGACTTAACGCTCTCGGGAGAGTCTATGATAATCAAGATCATGTTCGAAAGATTCTCATAAGCCTACCGAAAAGATGGAGACCTAAAGTCAAGACAGTACAAGAAGCCAAGGACATGAGCATGTTAAAGCTTGATGAATTGCTTGGATCCATAAAGATACATGAAGTAGAGCTCGATGCAGAAGATAAACCCAGGCGAGATAAATCTATAGCAATGATGGCTGGACAAAATAATCACAACATTCAGAGGAAGAGAAATTCATCGTCAAAAGCATTGAAGATAGAAGAAGTCAAAAATGACGACTCCAGTGAATCTGAACAAGATTCGAGCGAAGAAGATGATGAATTATCCTTTATCTCGATGAAGATCAGAAACATGTGGAAGAAGAAAGCAAAAGGAAACAAAGAGTTTTCTTTCAAGAAGAATGGTAAAGATGAAGGCAAGAACGAGAAAACATCCATCATCTGATATGAATGCAATAAACTGGGACACTACATGTCCGAGTGTTCATTGCTAAAAAGAAACCAAAAAAGAATAGAGAAAACAAGAAGAGTATGATAGCAACATGGGAAGATTTGGATTCATCGGAATTTGATACTGATTCAGAGGCATCAGTTCAAGCAAACATTTACTTGGTAGCTAGAAGTGAAAGTGACAAGGAAGGGTCTATATTTTTTGCTGCCAAAAGACGAAACAATCTTTACAAAATCAATTTAGAAGATTTGCAAAGTCAAAAGATTTCTTATTTTATAACAACAGATGAAGAAAAATTGATCTGGAATAAAAAGCTAAGTCATGTTAGTTTTAAACATATTTCCAAGTTGATTAAACATGATTTGGTAAAAGGATTACCAAAAATAAGTTTTAACAAGAATTTCTTTTGTGAAAGTTGTCAAAAAGAAAAACAAGTTAAAACATCTTTTTCTTCTAAAAATATTGTAACTTCATCTAGACCTCTAGAGTTGTTATATATGGATTTATTTGGTCCAATTAGGACACTGAGTCTTGGCAGAAAGAAGTATGGTCTCGTAGTTGTTGATGAATTCACTAAATTTTGTTGGATATTATTCTTATCACATAAGGACGAGTCTTTTAAGTGTTTTAAAGTGCTTTCCAAAAAGTAACAGAATGAAAAAGGGATTTCTATTACTAGTATTAGAAGCGATCATGGTGGTGAGTTTGAGAATGAGAAATTCAGAATATTTTGTGAAAAAAATGGAATTTTCCACAATTTCTCTACTCCTAAAACTCCACAAAAAATGGAGTTGTAGAAAGGAAGAAGAGGACGATTTAGGAAATGGCAAGGACAATGCTGTGTGAAATGAATCTTCCTAAGTATTTCTGGGCAGAAGCTGTGAATACAACTTGTTATACTCAAAATAGAATACTTATGCGACCGTTGTTGAAGAAAACTCCATATGAGTTATGGAAAGGAAGGAAACCTAATATATCTTACTTCCATCCATTTGGTTGCAAGTGTACTATATTGAATACGAAGGAAATTCTGGATAAATTTGATTCTAAGACTTATTCAGGAATTTTTCTAGGATATTCTTTACCTTCGAAAGCTTATAGGGTTTACAATCTTACTTATAAGATTGTTGAAGAGACTATTCATGCCAAGTTTGATGATAGTGCTCAACCAAATAAGAGAGATGATACTAATAATGAAACCCTATCAGTACCTTTGGTTAATAGTGAAGATGTGTCACCATCAGAAATTCCTTTAGACAAAGTAGAAGATATTCCTGAAATGCTTGATCTGAAAAGGGATTGGAGATATAAGAGTTCTCATCCAGAAGAATTGATTATAGGAGAGACCTCAGAACGTGTGAGAACTAGGTCCAAATTCAGAAGAGAAGCAGATGTAGCTTTTATTTCCGAGATAGAGCCTAAGAAAATTAATGAAGCTTGGATTTTAGCTATACAAAAATAGCTGAACTAGTTTACTAGGAATAAATTTTGGTCTTTTAGTTCCCAGACCCTCTAAAAAGTCCATCATAGAAACTAGATGGGTTTTTAAGAATAAACTAGACAAATCAGGTAGAGTCAGTTACAACAAAGCGAGATTAGTAGCACAATGCTATAATCAACAGGAAAGAATAGACTACAATGAGACTTATGCTCCTGTAGCAAGACGAGAAGCTATTAGGATTTTGCTTGCATACGCTATCTGTCATGATATAAAGCTATTTCAAATGGATGTGAAAAGTGCAT
>JANITX010000005.1:36198481-36209404 GCA_027564395.1 Erythroxylum ulei
CTGCAAAATGATTTCTTAAAAGTTTTGAAATCTACCGTTTCTCCAAATAATGCATGCTTTCCTTTTCCGATCCAACAAAGAGAGATCTCGTGGTTTTTATCCTTTACATTGAAGGAGTTTTTCACGTTAAAATTGTGATGTTCTTTTGTGATTGATTGAAAATTGTTTCTGCTCCTTATAGATTCTTTTAAGCAGGAGAAATCTTATTGTTCTTGTTTTGTCTAACTGTTGGTTGTTTGAGAGAGTGCTATTTTTGTCCATTTTTTCCTATCAGTGTGGTATCAGAGCCTAGTTACTTTAGTGTTTGCTTAATTGAATGATGAAGGCAAGTTTCAGTAGAAGGGATTATCACAGATGAAAAGGAAAAATGAAAGATCTTCTCTTTGTGAAGAAGACGCACTTACCAATATTTTCTAGTCAAAAGCTTGAATTTAAAAGTAATGAAGCATAGGAGTTCGAGCATTAATAAGTTTGTGGCTTTATTCTGCATTGGGTTAAAGATAATGTGTTGAATCACATTGCAAATGAAACATATGCCAGAACTTTATGGGATAAGCTTGAGACTTTGTATGCTTTTAAAACAGACAACAACAAGTTATTCTTGGTTAAACAAGCTATGCGCTTGCAATATAAAGAAGGTACCTCTATTTCTGATCACATTAGTGAATTTAGGGTTGCTTTGATCAGTTGGTTAGCATGAGAATCAAATTTGATGATGAAGTTCTTAGTCTATAGTTGCTTAATTCTCTTCCTAACTCATGGGAGAATTTTGGATTTCTTTGACCAACTCAGCCCCTAGTGGTTTGATCAACATGCAATTTGCTAAAAGTGGAGTCTTGAATGAAGAGATGAGAAGAAATTAAGGAACATCTTCATCACAGTCAAAGGATCTACTTACAACAAATAGGGGGGAAAATAAGAGTAGGGGTTAAGATCAAGGCAAAAGAGGCAAGAGCAAAGGTAGAATCAAAAGCAAGTCAAAGCCTAGGTATAAAGATCTTGAATGCCATCACTGCGGGAAAACAAGGCATATTAAGAAGTATTACTTCAAGTTGAAGGCAAAAGGTGATAAGCAAGAGAAGGGAAAAAATGATACTGACAATAATGATCGTGTTAGTACTACTACAACAGATGATCTTGTAACTATTTATAATGAAATTGACATTAATCTTGCTAGTAATGAAGTTAGTTAGGTTTGTGATAGTGGAGCAGCTTTTCATGTCACTTCAAGGAAGAAATTCTTCACATCTTATACTCCTGGTGATTTTGGAGTTTTGAAGATGGATAATGATGAAGTGTCTAACGTAGTAGGCACTAGAACAATTTGCTTGGACATTAGCCTTGGCTTAAAGCTAGTGCTCGAAGAAGTGAGGCATCCTCCAGATGTTCGGTTGCACTTGATTTGTACTAGTAGACTTCATAACGAAAGTTGTTCTTGCATCTTTGCTGATGCTTCATAGAAAATCTCTAAAGATTCCATCGTTGTGGCTTGTGGAAAGAAGTATGCCAACTTGTATTGGTTGCAGGCTTCTCTTTATGATAATCTTGTTAATGTTATTGAGAAAGTGAGCTCTTCAAGTTTGTAGCATAAGAGATTGATTCACATTAGTGAGAAGGGATTTAATTGCCCACTTAAGAAAATTTTACTTTCAGGGTTGAAATTTACAAACTTAGACAAGTATACTCAGTACTTGGCAGGAAAACAAAGAAGAGTTTCTTTCAAGCACCATCATCCTTCTAGGAGAAATGAACTACTTAAGTTAGTCCATTCAAATATTTGTGGTCCTATAAAGGTAAAGTCTCTTGGTGGTGCACTTTACTTTGTCACATTTATTGATGACTACTCTAAGAAATTTTGGGTGTATGTCTTAAAGTCAAAGGACCAAGTGTTGGAAAAATTTAAAGAATTTCAAGCTTCTGTTGAAAGGGAAATATGCAAGAGATTGAAATGTTTCCTTTCTGATAATGGTGCTTATGTTATTAATCTAACTCCCACAGTTGCATTGTAAGTTGATATTCTTGACAGAATGTGATATGGTAAGGATTTTCTTATAACCACTTACGTATGTTTGGCTGCACATGCTTTGTTCATGTGTCAAAAGATGAGAGATCAAAGCTAGATGCCAAAACAAAACAATATATCTTCATTGGTTATGGCAAGGATGAGTTCAGGTAGAAGTGTTATGATCTAGTTGAGAAGAAGATTGTGTCTTCATGGAGGATCAAACCATTGAAGATATTGATAAGGCTGAAAAGTCTAAGCCTTAGGAAAAAGATAGTTTGGTTGGCTTGGATTGTAACATCTCGTTATCCCATGTTAGGGGATAGGACCCTAGAATAGTGTATATGAGAGTTTATTGAGAAGTTAGAAGTGCAATTCATGCTCATGCATAATACAGCATACACACACACGTGAATATTGATTTTTGCACATTAAAATGGTTATACATGCATTCATTGACAATTTTTTAGGTTTAATTGATTTATAAATGTGATTTTATTGAGAATTGTGATTTTTATGTGTTGAAAATTGATTTGGAGAGTATATTTATTGATTTAGAATTTTTAGTGAAATTTAGGAAATTTCTAAAATTTTGGGTGTTTTTGGACTAGTAAAAATACCAAGTGGCAAGACAATTAATAAATGGTAGTAGAATTAACTGTCAAATGGCAATGAAAATTTTGATAAGTGATTTTGGGTTTTATTGACAAGTGTCAATGAAAATTAGGAGACAATTGGAGTAGGAATTAGAATTGATTGGACTAGTTAAATAAGAGAACCTAGTTAAATCCACAGAAATTGGACATGTGGCAAGTGATCACTTGCCAAGCCAAGCCTTTAAACTCATGATTCTTTTAATTTGAAAGACAAAGCTATTGTTTTGTTCTTGCCTTCTTCATCTTCTTCGTGGCTTTCTCTTCTTCTTTGCAATTTTGATTCACCAAACCTTCATCAACGTTACACTTTGCTTTCATCTATCAATTGCTACTTCCATCTTGTTGTCTCTTCCATTTGCCACAAGAAAACCTAACCTAATCTACCTTCAAGATGATGATCATGTGAAATGGGAAGTTAGAGCTTCTTGGTGTTTTTGAAGAACTTTGAGTTTTATCAAGTAAGTTATCCTTTAATCACTATGGGTAGTGTAAATGAAACGTTTATGATGAGTAATTTGAGATTGAATGATCATGATCATGAAGTTACATATATGTTGTAACGTAGGTGTAAGAATAAAGAGGTTTATGGTCTTTCTCTTTAGAGTATTAATGACATTCTTGGGTTGGCTAAATGAAGGCATTTATAATGATCATTTTGAGATAGATTGAAATTGTAAATGGAGTTGATTTTTTTTTTTTGCTAAATCGTGGATGAATAAATGAATATATTCATGGCTTGTTTTTGTGTTTATGATGAGTAATAACTCATAAATTGTTATAGAGATGTTTTTGAGGTAGAATGATCATTATAATGGTGTTTGAATGAGTACACTAAATTGATGAGTGAATGGACATGTTTGATGTTCTATTTTGTGGTTATGATTAACAATCTTTTATGACTTGTTTTGTGAATGTTTTGAGTAGTATATTGGGGTGAGAATGAAGAGGAAAGGAAGTAGAAAAGATTATCTATGTTCAAGATGTGTTAGATGTAAAATGTAGGAAGTTTTAAAAAAATCTGAAAAATTGGAAGAGAGTGGCTAGAATATTTTAGCTATATTTTTCCAATGGATATGCTTCTGTATTTTAGCCATAACTTGAGTTATAGATATCCAAATGGGATGATTTTTCATTTGGATTTAATTAGAGACATATGGCTACATTTTTCTAAAGACATCGAATTCAAATTCTGTCTTTAAGAGTTTCAAAATTAGACTTAAAGTTGAGTACTGGATGTAGTAAATTGGTGGATGAATACATGTGTTTATGTTCTTTTTCGAGAATATGAAAACCATGACTGATGAGTTGTTATGTAGATGTTATGAGTTAGGAATTAAAGGTTTAATGAAAGTGAAAGTTATGTTAACCAAGATGCTGAGTTATATTCTTGAAATGAGATGAATTAAGATAATAGTTAGGAACGAAATGAAGGTGAAAAATGAAGTATAACATATTCAGAAAATTTAAGATGAAAGCGTATAAGAATATGTTATATTTTGGAGATTATGATCAAAAATGAATTCTGATTTTTGTGTAGATGATATTAAACTAAAATTGAAGTATACGTGAAGAAGTTATCGGCTTGAAATGATGAACTTTGAATATGAATTGTTTGATACATATAAATGAGATATGTTATGAAAAAAAGATAGGCTTTCATGAATGATGAGATTTATTTAAATGTGATGAATCAAATGAGTAGAGGTTTAAGGGTCTAACGAAATCAATTTATTAGTTGAATTAGTGTAAAATGATATTGCATTAGAAGAGGTGAATTCGGAAAATCTTGGAATGAAAGTGATGTTAGAATATAGGTAGAAACCATTGGAAATGCTCTTGAGTGAGTTGTGTTTCTCCCATGTCCGTTGGACAAACTTTAGGTCCATTGAATGGACCTTCTCGGGTCTGGAAGACTTCCCAAGCCCATTCATGTCCGTTTGGAGGGATGTATGTCCACTAAGCGGACATTCATGGGACACATATACAAATTTGCAATTTTGGCCCCCTAAACGGCAAAATCTCTCTTCTAGATCTTCACAAAAGTTGTAGATCTTGAAGTTTTCTTCGAAAGCATCCTAGAATGACATTAATCTGACATCTATAGCAAAAGTTATGCCTTCTGTACCAAGATATGTTTATTTATAGATGATTGACTTATTAATGTTTTCCCATGAGATATTTAGGCTTGATTGTGATCTTGAATGAGCCTAGTTGATGTTGGATTAAGTGATTAAAGTAAGGAAAGTGTACCAGGTGTTAAGGAATGATTCAAAGATCATGTTAATTGGTTATGAGATGTGTATTAAGGAAATGTACCTGGGATTGTCATTGAGCATGCATTGTGCATATTCCATATATACATTTGTGCATAAATGAATACTTATGATTGTGCAATGTTGTTATGTGTATAAATGTGTATGTATTGCATGATTTAGAAGAGCTTATTGAGCGACAACATCTAGATGTTGCTAGGACTTCGAGGCAATAGCTTTCTGGAGCAAACTATGAGTAACCTAGATGGTATCACTTAATTAATTGTTGTTTTAAATTCTGTATTGAATTATTTTGTGAAATTGATTATGTTGATTCCGGACATTGAATGTTAGAGGTGTTTGATGCATGAATAACATATTGGAAGTGTTTCTTGTACGTAAATTTGACGAAATAAATGATTCTCTATGTATATGTTGAATGCTAGACTAAGGTCCGATGACAAATGTGAATGTGATTGATCGAAAACAATGATTGATTGAATACGTGTGGTGCATTGCATTACATGAATGCATGATTAGATAATGAAAATTGTGACCTGAGTAATCACCGAAAATGAGCTTAAAGCTCATAATGTGATTAAGAGTCAAAGGCTTACTATGTATAATTAGCCCTGCATCTCCAACAGATAAAGGGCAATTAACAATGAGCCCAATATGTATAATGGATATGGGATAATTATAGGCACTCGGTCACAACAACGTAATAATCAAAAGTGAGTCTCATGAGCATTGCATATATATTTAATATGTATGTTTGGGTGATAGAAATGAAATGTTGACTTGTATTTGAATGAGAACGTGAAAAATTATGAACAAAGTGCTCTGTAATGGTACATGATGATAAATAAAATAATGTCAATTATGTGGTTTTATATGTTGATGTGTTGTATGAATTGAGTGAACTATCGAGGATGGTTACCTCACTGAGTTCACAAAACTCACCAAAATTGCAACGTTGATATTTCAGGAACGAGAAAGGACACTAGTGACATAGAAACTCTACAAGACCATAGTTCTTGTACTTTTCGATAGAAAAATAGCTTAAAGGTCGGTCTGTTGAGACTGAAGGATCTAGTTAAAATTTTTTTGTATAATTCCTCATGTTTGTAATATGTTCTGTAATTAGTCTTGATAATGTACATATTTGGATGATTTTGTAAAGCTACAATGTATATTCAGTTTTTATGAAATAAAATGAGGAAATTTTAGATTTTCAATTATTGTGTCTTTCTTTATGATGCCTTATAAGAGAATTTGAGTGCTCTAGCATGCCACCCTTATGGGGTACATATTCAGATATCACTCAAGATGTTGGGTACGTGTCATATAAGAGTGGGGTGCTACATGGATCCTATTCCCGCCAATGATAATCAAGTTGATGTAGAATTCAGGATCAGAATGATCAAGTTGAAGATGAGCATGAAGTTGTTGATCAGATGGAAGCTCCTGCACATGATGAGGTTGTTGATGAAGAACCTATACCCGTACTTAGAAGGTCTACCAAAGATAAAAGACTTTCCATTCAGTATTCAGTTAATGAGTATGTTCTCTTAACAGATGTAAAAGAACCTGAAAATTATGAAGAAGCTATTGAGAGTGAGCAAAAGAAGAAATGGGTTGTTACCATGAAAGATGAAATGCAATCCTTAGTTGACAATGATACTTTTGAGTTGGTTAAGCTTCCTAAAGGTAGAAAAACCTTGAAGAATCAGTGGATCTACAGGGTTCAGCATGAAGAGAATTCTTCTTTTAGATACAAAGCCAGATTGGTTGTTAAAGGGTTCAGGCAAAAGAATGACATTGGCTTTGGGGAAATTTTCTCATTATTTGTTAAGATGTATTCAATTTGGGTTATTTTGGGCTTGGCTACAAGTCTTGGTTTAGAAGTTAAGTAGATAGATGTCAAGCCAACTTTCCTCTATGGTGATTTAGAAGAGGAAATTCATATGGAGCTGCCTAAAGGTTTTGTAGTGAAAGGCTGATAAGGAAAAATGGACAAAATTAACGCTCTCTTCATCAGTCAACTGTCAGACAAAACAAGAACAATAAAATTTCCCCTATTTAAAAAATATATATAAGGAGTATAAACAATATAATCAATTAATGATAAAAGAACACCACAATTTTAACGTGAAAAACACCTTCAATATGAAGGATAAAAACCACGAGCTATAGAGTAAAATTGTTTATAGTAGATACAATCCAGCATAAGTTCACAAGAAGTTCACAACCCAAACAGTAATGAGGATGAGTTACAACTCAAGTACAACAATTGATAAAGCAATATCAAAAGTACTGAACTCTTAAACCCAATCTCCATTGAACAAATTAACTAGTAGAGTCTAAAATAAGCTTACCAAATTTTAGCTAAATCCGAGAAGAGCTTCAAACAATGAAAGAGAAGAAATAACTTTATGCAAAAAATCAGGTGCAGAGTATAAGCATACAACTTTAAAATGAATAGAAAAATAGTCATTTTTAGACCCCCAAAACTAATCTCCACCGTTCAAAATATACAACTAGATGTATATTCAATGCAGTCAAAATTTCAGTCATATCTAATAGATAGAAAACAATCTACAAGAGACAACAGTTGTTCATAAACAAGAAAAACCCCAACTTACAAACTTCTAATCCAAATATAGACCATTCAAAATGAAGAACAAAGAGACCCTAATGTTGTCTCCAAAATTAGCAAGATTGGACTTCAAATGAGTGAAAGATCACTAATGGAAGATAATAATTTTAAGTTTAAACAAATGTTTCAGATTTTCTTCTAGTTGTTTATGGCACCACAAACTTCTCTCATACTCTTCAAATAAGGAAACATGCTCCTTTTATATTATAACCTAAAAGGTTTAAAGACTTGAGCTTAACACAAGTGGGTCTCTTTCATATAAGAAGGGAAACCAAGACCAAAAAAGGCAAGGAGAAGTATGTCTACAAGTTGAAGAAGAGTTTGTATGTTTTGAAACAAGTTCCAAGGTAGTGATACAAAAAGTTTGAGTTTGTTATGATTCAACAAGGCTATAAGAAGACAACTTTTGATCATTGTCTTTTTGTGCAGAAATTCTCTAACAATGATTTTTTCATTTTGCTTGTGTATGTTCATGATATAGGTCTTAGCTTCACTAAGATTGACAATTTTAAGAAGGAGATGAGCAAATTCTTTGCAATGAAAGACTCAGGACCTGAAAAGCACATTCTTGGAGTGAATTACTCGTGATAAAAAGGAGAAGCAGTTATGGCTATCTCAAGAGAACTACAATGAGAGGGTGTTGCAATGGTTCAACATGTCTAAGGCAAAAGCTGTGGGTACTCCTCTTTCTAGGTCCTTTAAATTGAGTATGAAGTAGTGTCCATCAACTAAGGAAGAAAAGGAAGAGATGCAAAAAGTTCCTTATACATCTGTTGTAGGTAATTTGATGTATACAATGGTTTGTACAAGGCCATATATAGCTCATATAGTTGGTGTGGTCAGTAAATTTATGTCTAATCCAGGAAAGAAAACATTGGAATGCTATGAAATGGATTTTAAGATATCTTCCTTATACTTATAGTATGAAGCTTCATTTTGGATCTAGAAAGCCTATCCATATGGTTGGATTACAAGAGAGTGTACTTTAGGGCACTTGATTACTTTTGCATGGAGAGCTAATTCATGACAATCTAAGTTGCAAAAATGTGTTACATGGTCTAGCACAAAAGCAGAGCTTATCGTAGTAGTTAAGGCTTTTAAAGAGTTGCTTTGGATGAAGAGATTTGTACAAGAATTAAGTTGCACTCAAAGGAAGTATACCTCATTTTGTGACGGTCAAAGAGTAATCTATCTCAGCAAGAATTTAACTTTCACAGAAAATCTAAATAAATTAAAGTGAATTATTAGATTCGAGATATTTTGAATTCTAACTAGCTTAAACTTGAAAAGATTCATATTGATGACAATGGTTCTGATATGTGCACTAAAATTCTTCCAAGAGGTAAGTTTGAGTTTTCTCATGAGGTTGTCAATTTGGTAACATCCTCCACATAGTCAGAAGGGGGAGATTTGTTGGGCTTGGTTTCCCTTCCTATATGGAGGAGGTCCACTTGTTTTAAGCTTAAGTCTTTAAATCTTTTAGATTTGTTATATAAAAGGAACATGTTTTCTCATTTGAAGATTATGAAAAAAGTGTGTGGTGCCATAAAAAACAAGAAAAAAGCTGAAACCTTTATTTAAATTTAAACTTGTCATTTACCATTAGTGATTTTTCAATTGTTTAGAATTCGATCTTATTGATTTTTGGAGAGGATATTGGGGTCTCTTTGTTCTTCATTTTCAATGACCGAGATATAGTTTAGAGATTTATAAATTGGAGTTTTCTTGTTTGTGAACAACTGCTGCTTCTTCGCCTTTTTTTTACGACTAATTTTCTTATACCTCTTGAGATTTTTTTTTAGCTATTAGATGTGGCTGAAATTTTAACTGCATTGAGTAGACATTTGGTTATTTATTCAGTGGAGATTAGTTTTGGAGGTTTGAAAGTAACTCGTTTTCTGTTCGTATTGAAGTTATATGTTGGTACTCTGCATCTATTTTTCTGCGTAAAGTTGTTTCATCTCTTTTGGTGTTTGAATGGTTTGTTCTTCTCGGATTTAGCTGAAATTTGGTGAGCTTGTTCTAGAATCCATACTCTTTAATCTATACGGTGGAGATTGAGTTTGAAATTCCAAAATTTTTGCTATTGCTTTATCAATTGCAGTATTTGAGTTGTAACTCATCCTTGTTGCTATTTGAGTTATGAACTTTTTGTTGTTCACTTGTGTTGGATTGTATCTGCTACTTTATAGTGGAGATTTCCATTAAGTTAGGAGAGGCCTCATAGTTTTTATCTTTCACATTAAAGGAGTTTTTAATGTTAAAATTGTGATGTTCTTTTGTGATTGATTAATTCTATTATTTATACACCTCATAGATTCTTTTTGGTAAGAGAAAGTTTATTGTATTTGTTTTGTCTAACTAGTGACTGCTTGAGAGAAAGTTATTTTTATCCATTTTTCCTATCAAAAAAGCCAGCATCTAATCACTTTTTATGATATCTACTATATCAAATATTCCCATGCATTGCTGCCAAGGAAACCATTGATAGAGAGGACCATCTCATTAAACTCTTCCCAGTTTTGATTATTTATTATACATCCACTTCTCACATTGTATTTATGTATAAATTAAATAGTTTTCATGTTGGGATTTTATTTGTTTTGTTGTTCTTTAAACACAAGACTGATAAAGATTGTTATTTGCAGATATAATATGATTGCAGAAAGTAAAGAAGACTGGATTTTTACTTAGTTCGATAGTGTAAATATTCACCACTGAAAGTGGGAACCTTAGATGTAGATAGTGTAAGTGAATATTTCACTATATGATGAAGAAGGAGAAGATAAAACCAATGCAGAGATGAGTGTATCATACACTTGCAAAGAACTTTTCCTAAAACTCTCCTAGTACCCATTGGTGTACTCTAGCCGTCTCTGCACCTATTCTCTACTCTCTTTTTGCACTCTCAAATACTGAATATAAGGTAAATTGAAAATTGAAGTTTTTTGTATGTGTTCTGTGTTGTCTGATGCTTCTGCTTTCTTTTTATAGCTGATGGAGATGAATGCTTTCGGTTGGGTCTGCATGATCTGATGCTTGTCATGTGCCTCATGTGATTCACTTATTTCCTTACTTCTGTCTGTGTTTAATGTTGGTTGGAGCTGTGTTTTATATCTTCAGTTGTAATGACATGTCAGTGTATTAAAGACTTAAGCTGTAAATGTTGGACCCTGAACTTTTCGTAAAAGATTAGAACCATTGAATGAGAAATTTGGTGGTTAGTCACGAGTTAAGAACTCTTGAATAAAAGTTCTTGAACTAAGAAATGATAGATAAGAGTAAAGTAGGAACTATGAAAAGTGGATAGATTCATGATTTGTTAGGGTGTTTTCGGTTGCTAAGACATTTTTG
>JANITX010000005.1:36309078-36320905 GCA_027564395.1 Erythroxylum ulei
GGAGAGTCGGCAGCAGAGGTGAGTGAGGGAGAGAGACAATCGGGGGTGGGGGTGGGGGTTGGGATTTTTTAGGGTTAAATTTTTAATTTTTCCAAAATGGTCCCTAACCAATTTTTTTTTGCGGAATTTTTCGAAAGGTACCGGAATTTTTGGTACCGGCCGGTACTGGCCAGAATTTTTGACCGGTATATTTGTTCCAGTTCCGATACCGGATTTCAGCCGGAAAGGAACATTCCGGCCGGTACCGTCCGGTACGGAACGGTATTCAGATCATTGATTAAAACACAACCTCCGCTCATTTTCATCAATCCAATTAATAATGATAATTTTCTTATATGTTTAATTTAAAATGTCAAAACTAAACAAAGAATATATAAAATATATTCTAACACAGGAGATGGGCCGAACTAGTAACCAATTATGTATGAGAGTTTATACTAGTTTGGTATTATTATAATAAGGTATATCATTTCAAATTGGTTTTCAAATGGGTAAATTATATTTACAATCTTAAACTTTGTTTGATTGAATTCTAGTCAGTATTACTAAAATATTAATAAAATGTTCAAAAACTTAATTTATCACAAAACTAATTCTCTATTAATTCTTTAATTGATGGTAATAATATGATATGTCATGTCAATAAGACTCGTAAACAAGTAAGTTTTCATATGGCAAAAAGTTTACATCAATAATTATATTAAAACAAAAAATAATAATAATACATAACCTTAATTTTTACCTAATTCAAAAGCCTCTACTTCCTCGATATCTTTCCTTCAGTGATTGTTATATCCATCTGATTGAACAAGGTGCTTCATCTTTTCATATGAAAGGGTACATTTCAACCATCCCAACTTTTAAAATTGTTACAACCATGCTTTTGATTGGTCGGGAAATCTTGCATTACCTATCAGGTATCCTTCGATGTCTTGGTAAAGAAGTTTCAACCACTGAGATGCAACACTAATTAGAGTTGCAAGTATTATAAGTATTTAAATTAGATAAAAGTGTTCAATTTTCACTTGTTAGTAGTAGTAAGATACGAAGGGACAGAAGGTTACTGGAACATACGTAACTCTTGATATTACAATTTCTATAATCTATTCCTAAGGGGTTGTAGATTTTTGTGCTGAAATTTTACAGATTATGGCATAAACTCCCCTAAACAAAAATCAGTTTCTAACCTTTTGTAGATACAGAAGAAATAGTAATCGTGTCTATTGATTCCTCGTTAGAAAATGTGTCAGATTCATTAGAGGCCTTAGTTAATAATGACACCCTTAATACCAACGAATCATCCTCACTAATATCTGAAAGTGAGTGACAAAATCGCTGTCACATATCATATGCCTATTTACCGTGTTTGCTAACCGGCCTCCGGGACAATAGCTCAATCTCCTATTTGCTTACTCAAAAAGAAAGCATCTGAACTCAAATTTCCAGGTAAGAAGCTGAGTTATAGCATTGCAAACTAGTCTTTGTGATTGGTAGTCCAAGTGTTCCAGCAAAATAGCATTGGAAGTAGCTCATTGATGCTAAAGTCAGTTTCCTATTAGAGTGTGGTTCTGTCGGATTTTGCTGGGGCTGAACCCAAATCAATTCCTACACCACAATTAGAACCCATATCCACTCTAGTTTCACCTCCCAATTCCACAACCATTTCATTTTTATGTCAATTGTCATGCCACATTAACATTGGTAAGCATGGTATTAGTTCATCTACATGCTCAAGATAAACAACAACCATATCATATACGTCTAACAATTTAATCAAATCAATTGCACCCTGATTAGATTCTAACCTTCTTAAACCTTGATCCAAACCCTTCTCAAGAATCAAACACCATGCATTAACAATATTTATATATCTTAAAATATAACCCGTTTCAAATACCTCCTTAAACTAATCAAGCCAACGTTGACAAAATATTTTAGTGGCTTAATAGTAGTAATAGTAGTGATAGTAGTAGTAGTAGTTATAGTAGTGGTAGTAATCGTAATAGTAGTAGTTGTTGTAGTAGTCGTTGTTATCGTTGTCGTTGTCTTTGCCATTGTCGTCGTCGTCATATTAGTTGTTCTTGAGGTTATAATAGTAGTAGTAGATGACATTACTAACTCATCTACAGGTCTAAGAACTCTATGTTGACTAAGGATTAGCCAAGCCCGACAACTGCCATTTCAAGCCCAAGCTCAATTAGGCCAGAGGCGATCGAGCTCAAACTGGGCTAGATGGGGGCTTAAGACGGGCTAGACTGACTAGCACGTCTAATTTTTTATTTGTTTAAAAAGCAAAATGACGTAGTTTTATGGAAAAATCATGTTATTTTGGGCTACTGGGCCCAAGCAGCTCTGATCTAGAAAATTAGGCTTGAGGCCCAATCAATTCGGACTTGATCTGTTGACTTTGAACTGAGCCAATTCGGTTCGGGCCGGGCCCGAGCCTTTTTGTCATTCCTAATGTTGACTTTGGAGCATATCAGTTAGGTCCTTAATTTTTATACATTTTTATGAACACCTCTTACGTTGGTATTCTTTAATAAGTATCTTATTCATTTCTAACTATTGACTCTTGATGACATCAAACTTCCTAATATCGAATTTTCGAGAACCCTCATCTTAATTCCTAGCCTCTCGATTGGATTTTAAAAATTGTGATTTAAGTATGATCTAATTATAGATCTACAAAGTCTTCATGATTAGTAGTCTTTAAATGTTCCTACAAAATAACTTCAAACCTAGTTCCAATATAAAGACTCTAATATTAAGGTTAATTTTTGATTTGTTTACAGAAAGGAGAGATCAAAACTATGTTATTCGCATACATTGTAAAAGAAATATATATTTCTTATTTACAAAAGGTGAGTAATGGTTAAGAATCCCAACCAATTCTTGCACAGGTTCAAGTCTTAGAGGCATGTTCTTAGGCATTTCTAAACCTTGCTGCTAAACCAAGCACTGTCTAGATGGATGTCATTTTCACAACCGGTGAAAATATCTTGTCAAAATCAATACCTTTTCTTTGGTTGAATCCTTTAACAACCAATCTATCTTTAAATCTTGTATTAGGATTGTGTTTATCATGCTTAATCTTGAACAACCACTTATTTTTCAAAGTTTTTTTCCTTTTGGCAACTTCATTTGCTCAGAAGTTTTATTCTTATATAAGGACTTCATCTCATCTTGCATGGATTCAAACTATTTCATCTTATGTTCAGCTATTATATCCTCTTGAAAATTCTCAGGTTCTCTCCCATCAGTAAGTAACAAATATTGATCACTAAAGTATCTAGTAATGGTTTGTCTTACTTGCGTAGATCTCCTTATTGGAACCTGAGCATCTCTAGTGCTAGTGGTTGACTCTGAACATCATCTTCATTTGATTAATTTTGAATGAGAGCATCATCATCAACTACGTTCGACTGGTGATTTCAACTTCATTTCCAAATTATCTTGGCACCGTTTTTGGAGGAATTATCACCATTAGTTCTTGGAACATCCTTTTTCACGTTTTCAAGATCTTAAATGGTATGATCTTTGACAAATATAGCATCACCACTCCGAATCAACTTCTTCTAGACTGAACCATAAAACTGATAGTTGAATTGATCTTCTCCACAACCAATAAATATAAAATGGTGAGTCTTGATGTCAAGCTTAGATCTCTCATCTTTAGGGATATAGACATAAGCTTTGCAATCAAATACCTTTATATGATCATAGGAAACATCCTTTCCTGACCATACTTTCTCCGAAACATCAGACTATAAAGGGATGCATGGTGGGTGATTTAATGCATGAACTATTGTAAATAGAGCCTCACTCCAAAATGTCTTTAGCAACTTTGCATGTGAGAGCAGGCATCTAACTCTCTCCATCAAAGTCTTGTTCATACTCTCAGCTAAACCATTCAACTGTAGTGTCTTAGGAGGAGTAGTCTGATGTCGAATACCATGCTCTTTGCAATAGATGTCAAACGGTCCAGTGTACTCTCCACCATTGTCTGTTTGAATGCATTTAAATTTCTTCCCAATTACTAAGGCGTGAAATTGTTTGAAAACATCTAACATTTTATGTTTAGTCTTCAAGGTGTATGCCCACATCTTCCTAGAATGGTCATCAATGGAACTTAAAAAATATTGAGCACCACGTAGTGAATTTGGCATTGGCCCACATAGATATGAGTTTACCAAATCCAACAAATTCTTCATTCTGGAAGGAGTGAAACTCTTGAAAGCAACTCTATTTTGCTTTCCTAGAAAACAATCAACACACTTCTTTAAATGTACCTGGTCAAGTTTAAATAATGCATTCTTTTTCACCAACTGAGTCATCCCCTTCTCACTTATATGACTAAGTCTCCTATGCCATAATTCAATTACATCATCTTTCTCCACTGGATTTACAACATCATTGGAGACCTTTGCCTGCATCACATACAACTTTGAGCACTTCTTACCATTAGCGATTACCAAGGAGCCTTTAGTAAGTTTCCATTTTTCATCTTTGAAAGTGCTGCAAAAACCTTCATCATCAAGTATGCCAATTAAGATTAGATTTAGGCGAAGATTAGGAACATTTATGACATCTTTCAAAGGCAATCTCATGTTATTGTCTATAGCCAAATAAATATCACCTTTTTCAGTAATTTTGGCTAAAATGTTATTTCCCAATTTAATGAGAGAAGAATTCATTATGTGATGTGGCGTGAATAACGGCACCACTGTCACCTATCTAGTTAAACTCACAAGATGTACTATTCACATCATTATCCTATGTGACGATGTGAAAGTCATCAATGGTGATAGTCGTTGATGTGTGTTCATCATCATTGCTATCATCTTTCTTTACTTCTTTGTTTTTGTTCTTTTCTTCTTTGAACTTTTGGTAGAACCTTTTGATGTGACCCTTCTTTTTGCAGTGATGGCACTCAACGTTTGCATATTTGTTTGATCTTCCTTTGCTCTTATCTTTAAAATTTGGACCTCTAGATTTGCTCCTCCCTCTAACTGTGACTAGAACTTCTGACTGTGTTCAAAAGGTCAAACTCTATGATCTTCGTCTAATCTTTTCGTTCAAAATTCCACTTTTTAATAGATTCAATGTTAACAACACTGTCAACTATAGAATTGGTGATTGAAATCTTCAAAGTCTCTCAAGACTCTATCAAGGAGGTAAGCATGAAAAGAGCAAGCACTTCATCATTGAACTTTATGACCATTCCTAATAATTGATCCACAATCCCCTGAAATTCATTTAAGTGATCTGCCACAGAGGTACCTTCTCGATATTTTATCTATACTAATTTTGTCAAGTAAAATAACTTATTGTTATCGATTTTTTAGGCATACAACTCGTCGAGCTTCTTCCACAATGTCCATGCATGAATCTCGTTGCATATATGATTATACACATTATCGTCAAAAAATTGCCAAACAAAACTACATACCTGCTAACACCCACTCTTCATTTGATTTATTTTTGAGTTTTGCTGTGGTAAACACCGATAAATGCATTTTTGTGCCATATGTGGTTGTTTGAGCCATTTTGGCTAATCATCTTGCTTATTTTTGTCTCCATCTTCGTTGAGAAATGCTTTGACACAGAACTGAACCTGGTTCTGATACCACTTGTTGGAAAAATTACTAATTAAATTCGATAGGTAAATTAAGCAAGGAAATAACACACAGAAATTTAACATGGTTTACCCTCTAATTTGGACTATGTCTATGGGCTAAACTCTGAATAAATCTTCCACTAATGAAAATAGCAGGCGCAGAGAGTGAAGATGATACAACAAAATAGTGGCGCTTTCACACAAGGTGTTTCTCAAATTTACTATCCTCACTATTTTGTCACTCACTCTTTTTAGAAAATATTTCCTAAAAATACCCCAAAAACCACTCTCTCATACAAAATGACTCTTTAATCTCTCTTAAAACTCACCACATTAGTCACATATATAATGCAAACGTTAAAAATAAAAGAGGGAGGGAGGGTCTTTTATAGACCCTCCACCGCCTTAGCTATAGCTTTCAACATGCAAGCTGTAGCAGTCTACTGTCACAGCTTGCATGCAAGTTGTTGACTTTTATAGACCCTCTACCACCTTAGCTATAGCTTGCAACATGCAAGTTGCCACAGCTTGTATGCAAGTTGTGGCGGTGGACTACTACAGCTTGCAACATGCAAGCTATAGCGAAGGCGATGGGGGGTCTATAAAAGACCATACAACTTGCATCTTTTTTTTTTTTTTTTTTTACATAAGTTTAGGACATTGGCAATACTCATGTAGTCGATGTTGCCTTACAACATTTAGCGGAGCTTGTACTGAAATGTTATTATTGTTATTATTATTGATCTTTTTAAGTGCTGAATTAGGGAGTGTCGATGATCCATTGAATAACTTATATGGTTATAATTTGATTGAGGAAAGTACACACTTCCTTTTGCTGTATGACAGTAACCTTGGATGACAATCTATATATCCTTTTTCCTTTTAGTTTGGTCTTTTCTAAATTGGCATGGTTGAGTGACTTGCTGACTATGATGGAACATGGGTTTCATTAGTAAAATTGTGGGCTCATTGCGTACTGACGTATATGGAAATCTGAAGCTTGAATGAATGTCATGTGCACATAAAATTACATACAGCCCCAGAACCAGAAGAGCGACTAACTTGCTGTTCACGGTGAAGATGATTGATATCTAAGTATAGTAAGCAAAGCTAGTGTTTTATTTAACCACACTCTAATACATGTCCTAAATAGGATTTAATTTATTATTAAAAAATTATGGATAATTATAAAATTGTCTAAACTCTAACTACATACAAGCCCAGGATTTGCTTTCTTCGTAAACCCTATATAACTCACCAAAATTACTTAAGGATTGGGTTGTATATTGTATAGTACCTACGGCCCTAATCCTACTACTACTCCCCTGCTATTAACGAGTTTCTTTGTAGCATCTAATCCCTTGATGCTGCTGCTTCTGATCCCTTACAGCCCTAATAGAAAAGGTATGTCGCTTTGTTCGCAATCCTCTCTAACTTTTTTGTTCTAGAGAAAACTTATATAACAAGGTGGGTTAATGGGAGCTATTAGATTCCAAGGCAATTCTTCAATACGGCTTTTATTGTCCTATTCCTTGAGCTTTTCACGGCTAGTTGGTTTGCTCTTGCATCTTTTATGATTTTTGGCTCACACCCACGACAATTTATGTCTATTTGTCTTAATAGGCGAAACAGTAAGCTTGGTCTTTACTGAGTTATGAACTCCAAAATTTCCTTCCTTCTCATGTTAGACAAGAATTTGGCAACTGGTTCATTTATCTATCCCTATAGGCTATGGCATTTAGCTTGTAATTATATGGAATTGGAACCCCTTTCCTCTAATTTCTTAATATCTCCGGTGAATACCTTCTTTCCTATGTTTCCTAAAGAGTCCAAAAATTTCTCCCTACTTTTTCGTTTGTGCTTAATTATATATGCTATTTATAGAATAGAAGATTGCTGGGAATCTTAATGGCAGAGAAGAAACCAGTTATAGGCCTATCGAGGGAGCGTAAGCTGCTTCCTAGTTTACCATCTTTGAAGAATAGTAATACTAGTAAGTCCCAAGTTATTGACAAAGCAGAAAGTTAGTTCCCTTTGGAAACCCAATACAGAGCTTCTTGAGGGCCTATTTGTCCCACCTAATGATCTTACCAAGTTAAACAGGTTACTCAGGAACCAACGGAAATATATCCATGGCAAGGGCTGGTATGTATTTATTCTAGTCAAAAAAAATTCTTCTCTTGTTCTCTAAATAAAGTACTTTCCTTATATTGCGTTGTTTATTGAAGTTTTTGCATTTTATGGTTAAATAGGGTTGAGATGCCTGCTCCAACTATGACTCCCGAGTTGAAAAGAGATCTCCAACTACTTAAGGTCCTTTCCTATCCATTTTTTTGTAATGCCATGTTAACACTGTTTAGGCATACTTCATCACTCTCATACACAAGCTTCAAAAGTACGGGTGCATGTTTGTGTTATGTGCATTATGTAAACGGTTTTGTATATTCAGACCTCTTACCATTTTGTCTCAAGACAAATATGCTAAATGATTGATTATTTGGTTGGAATTGTCCTGTTACCATCTTCATGTTCTTATGAATGTTTATCTTTATTATTTGTTATACATTTGCATTTGCAAATTGACTCACCCGAGGAAAGAAAAAAAGTTGTTTTTATCTATAATATATTGCCAACATTTATGATCAGCTCTTTTCATTCTTATTATAGATTGTACTCTGGTTGGTTTATTATGTTTTCACATAAATGAATTGGTTTAAGTAAAAAGTTTCCCTTTTCTTTAATACAGCTTAGAAATGTAATAGACCCTAAGAGACACTACAAGAAGGGAGATTGAAAATCAAAAGCTTTGCCCAAATACATCCAGGTAAGAATGTAATACCCAACATTGGGCAACATTTAGCTTTCCTAATGAACTCCATCCTTTCTTAACGCCTTATTCCTTCAATGATCAATCAGGTGGGTCATGTTATTGAGTCATCAATAGGTTTCTTCACCGGCAGGCTTACTAGAAAGGAGAGGAAGGCAACACTTGCAGATGAGCTACTCTAAAATCCCACTTTAAAGGCTTACCAGTGACTCAGGCATCCCTAATATCTTGTCTGCAGAACAAAAATGAATATTGTTGGTTACGAAGATGTGTTATTCTAAGAAATCAATAATGGATGAAAGGTTCAGGACTTTAAAATGAAGTAAAATCTAAGACTTATGTCTGCTGTGCGACAGAATGAGATCACACAAAATAGATAATTGATCATAAAGAGAATGTGGCTGCTACAATAAAGTTTCTATCTCTCTTGTCAATCTATAAGATTAGGATGAACGTTCATGCCTATTTTTATCACCTAGATGCTAATCTATTTTTATTATTTTGTGTTTTAGGAAGCGCAAGGTTAGAGAGATTGAGGAAAAAATCGTCTTGTTAGAAACGAGAAATGGAAAGGGACGCCAATCACGAAAGCGTGCCAAGGAAAGAAGACAGTAACTTGGTCACCTTTCATTATATTTTCTTATCCAGAGCTCTTTAAGTCGTCAGGTAGATTTGTTAAGAGTATGTGTTAAAGGTGAGAGTATAGAGGAATCTGAAAGGATGACCTTTAGGAATTTGTTCTTAAATTACTGATATGTGATTCATCATAATTGGGGTAAACCCAAATTGTGAAGTTGTCATGTTACTCGTATTCTGTTTCAAAAGTCAGAGAAAACTGTGCAGAGAAAAATTTGCGGTCAATCCTGGTGGTTCGATTGAAAGGTCTTTGATCATAAATAGGACTTGGTTGGTTGGTGGATAAAGTCGTTGAACTTTTAATGTTGATAGAAAATGGTTGTGTTACCAAGCGGCTTATAAATGTGTGGTGGTTGCTGCTTGTGGCAGCCTTCAGGCTAATTTTATAAAGTTTTAACAAATGATGGTATGAATTATTCAATCCCAATTAATTGGACTTGCACTTCATTTCAAGTAATGTTGTGAAAACGTTAAACAACGTTAAGTCTAAATTGTCAATATTTGCATGAGTTAAATCACATAAGCTGAAATTGAAGTTCACAATCACGACAAAGGCTCTTGTGAGTCTCCTAATCGAGACAAGTGAAGATACACATCGGTGCCTGTATAACACAGCAGAAAACATCTCGTAAACATAAAAAAGCAGAAACCGGTCAGGAAGTTTATGGTAAAAATAAGCAAAACAGTATGATGTTTGGTAGGGTAGGACGTCAAGATGGATAGAAAATGAAATGTAATGCTAAGACCAAAATATGAGTTGGCTTAATATCATGGTAGGAAGTCTATCGGCAACTAGAAAAAGGAATATTATTATAACCCAAAATAAAATAAAACAAAGCAATTATACAATCAAATATAAGATTGGATCTCTCTCTTCATCGTACCAAACATCATCCTAGAGATGAAGATCAAAGATAAATTTCTTCAAACCATGACTATCCTCTCCTATTCACCTTCTCTTAGCCAAACCTAGATAAAGTACACCATTCTTTGGAGAAATGGCTACAACCCTACAGGAGATTGCAAAACTAAAAAACCTATCTAGAATATTAGCAAAGAAAGAATAACAAGATAGAAACTTGCATATAGTAATAAATGCAGAGAGGCAATGCTACTTGCAGAGCATAAATCAAGTGAATTACTATCATGAACTGGCTGAAATATATGTGCATTAGCTTCTGTGAGAGAGGTGAGACAGAAACAGAGACACAGAATACAAAGAAACACCCAATCCACTCACCATATCCCTCTATGGAGATGATCTGCAGATCACCTCCAAAACACCGAGCATACAAGCGGCTAATTGGAGTTCCATATCCATATCCAGCCATTGTTACTGTATCAGATATTCCAAGATCAGAACACTCATCCAGTAGATTTTTTGCAGTACTATAAAGGTATCTAAAGATTTTGGGAAGGCCACTCCTTGGGATCCCGCCTCCCTCATCCGAAACCTATTATAATGAAATGAACAACTTGTTAAGAATCAACATCACAGAAAAACTCCTAGGCAAGCCTAACATAATATTAAGTTATCATGGATGACAATAGATGTGGAAACCCAATCTGATGGCAGCATGTCTAAAGCAGCAAGACCTTTATAGTGATGTCCTCAATTCCATCGACAACTCCTATTCTGATGAGAGGAGCCACTTTATCTAAATCCATAGAAAGCTCTTGGACAGCTCGCGGGGAATTCTTAACCAACTCAAATACCGTAAGGTGCAAGTGTGTTGGAACATAGCTGTTACACAAGTCAAAAGCTACGGCTTTATGCATAGGCAACAAGAAAGCAATTTTCCTAATTGCTTTCTACACTGCTAAAATGAAAGCAATTAAATGCAATAATGTAAGATGCAAAAATAAAAACAAATTAGTGAGTTAACAGAAAAATGTTTGAGAGAGAGGCATAGAAGAAGCAATTGAAGTTACAAAGGAAAACACAAACAAAGGAAATCCAACTTACATAAATGTAAACTTGGGATCCCCATAGATAGTAAAACCAGGTGCACTCCCATACTCTCTTAGACAAATAACACGGGCATCCTCGCTAGCATTTTGTGCTGCCTCAAGAAGAGACATTTTTGTATTGATATAACTGTTGGATCGTTTATGGCCCGAGTATTCACAATACGCTGCAGAAAAGATCATAACACAACAAAAAGTATAACTGAAAACTATAGCTTGTATGAAAATACCTTTTGACGCGGATTGGTTGTTTCTTTTTCAGATTCATAGACACTGCAATACGCGAACTTCCTCTACCGGTATCCACACGAGTATGAATGATCCGGGCAGCGGCTATCGTGTGCTAGCACGTCCTAAAACCCTTTTCGATTGCCGCACAGTTTTCTCTCGAAGGGTGGCTAGGGTTTTTCCGTCTCCTTCTCTCCTTTTCTAATGAGACCTAAGTTTCTCTACTTATAGAGAAAACCTAATCCCATTGAAGCCCAATAAGTTTCAGCCCATATTATATCTCATATAATTAAAGCCCAACAACTTAATTCAATCTAGCCCAATAAATATATCCACATATATTTATTCAATGCCTAATAAATTAGACCCAAGAGAATAAGCCCAGATCACACCACTCTTTGTGTGTGACCCTGTAGGCTCATTTGATATTGGCAATGGGCTTGATCACACTTCAAGGCCCACAAGTCATAAGCAGCCTCTAGCAAGACATTATGACTACCCAAATCAAATGAGGATCGGTAATCCGATTTAACCTGTAACCATGGTTATAA
>JANITX010000005.1:36423011-36434072 GCA_027564395.1 Erythroxylum ulei
TTCCATGCCAAAATTGAACCTCTTAAGGATGAATTAGTTTGATCGTTCAATTAATTTAATTTAATTTAAATTTGACTCATTTTTATATTATATTTATAGTAAATTTTTTAAATTTGGAAATTCAATTTAATCAAATTAGTTTAAATTTTATTAACTTTTAAAATTTTATTAATTATAATAAATTTTTTTAGATTTAGAAGCTCGAAATATTAAATTTGACTATTCTTTTATTATTTGTAGTAAAAGTTTTTGGATCAATCCAATCTAAAATTAATATATCAAAATAAAAGTGATCAAATTTGAGTTGTGATCCAAATAATCCACCTTACAATCAATAGGTTACAATTAACTAGGTATGCAAATTATTATTTAAACAATAAATTTTAGGGTCTTAAATAATTTCATGCTTTTGAATAAGTATATATAGTTTTTCAAAAAGATTTTAAAATGTTCTTTTTAGTTGCAAACATTTTTTCATTTTTGGAATAAATATAGCTAAATCTCCAAAGGTTCCTTCCACGACTATCTTTGAAACTACCCCTCTTTCAAATAAAACTCTCATTTTCAACTTTCTCAAATTAGACACTTCCTTTTTCTTCCTCCTCTCCATATGTCAATCAAGTCCTTCATACTCATCCTCCTCTTAACTTTATTACTATCGGCTCTAACTTCTCTCAACCCCTTGAATAATAACCATGATGGACGTTCGGGTATAACAACAACAATGGGAATAATGAATAAGCATTATTGTGTAATAAAAGTGGGATAGCGTTAATGGTTAATTGACAAGTTTTGGAGCAACGATACCAACAATCTCTCACTTACAGCTTAGGAGAAATATAGGCGAACAATTAGGTGAACTAGCCCTTGAACATGGTGTCCAAAAAATTGGAGACAAAACCTGTTATAAAAATAAACAGTCTCAAAATATTCTGGTGCATGATCGCTCTAAAAAGATAGCCAAATGCTCTCATAGAAGGGTGGCTAGCCCCCCACAATCACGTAGGTGAGTTTATAAAGTGTGTATTGCTCACACCACCCAAGTTTGGGCTATGAAACTCATTAAGGATTAAACAATCCAACTTCATTAAACACAGTAAAGTCACACTAGGAACGCAATTCAACAACTGAATGTATCTCAGTATTATTCCACAAACAATATACAAGCAAGAATTAACATCACAGGAGGTGAAACCATGTTTGAAAATCTCACTTTCAAATTTCTCATGCCACTATTTAGGAGCTTGTTTAGGTCCATACAAAGACTTAACCAACTTACACACCTTTTGTTCTTGATTAGACACTCTAAACCCCTCGAGCTGGACCATATAACATTTTCATAAAAATTACCATTCAAGAAAGCTATCTTAACATCCATTTGGTGCACATGAAGTTTAAATATTGAGGCAATAGCAAACAACATCATTATAGATGCAATTTTTGTAATAGGAGAGTAAGTATCAAAAAAGTTCAATTCTTCCTTTTGATAAAAACCTTTAATCATAAGTTTTGCCTTGAACCTCTTAATGATTCCTTTAAGTCTCAATTTCTTTTTGAAAATAAACTTACACTCTAAAGGCTTACATCCTTAAGGTAGATAAACTAAAACCCAAGTTTTATTAGACATGATTGACTTTAACTCACTATCCATGGCTTCCTTCCAAAAAGTAGCATCCACAGATCTCATTACTTCTTCGTAAGTTTTGGGATCTTCTGAGTCACCACAAAAACGTCATTGATCTCCTCATGTTTTTCACCACAAAGTAAGTAATAAAATCATAACCAAAACTAGTGAGTACTATAACTATTTTGCTTCTCCTTAGTTCAAAAATGTCTTCTACCTCTATTTCATCATTGTTAAATAACGAGGAACAAATTCTTTTGGATTTTGCACACTCATTTTCATAGGAAATATATCCTCAAAGAACATAGCATCTCTTGATTGTATAATTGATTCATAAGTGCTAGATCTCTCTTCCTTAATCATAAATCTATAGGTAACACTATTAGAGGCATATCCCACAAAAACTGAATTAATACTCTTAGACCCAATTTTCTTCCTCTTATATTCAAGTAGAGCAATCTTAGCTAGACACCCCACACTTTCAAAAAATGCAAGTTAGGTTGATAAAATTTTCAAATTTCATAAGGTTTGATCTAGTTTCTTACGAGGGACTTTATTTAGAACATAACAAGTTAGCTTCCCCCACACAAAATTAGGTAAACCCTAGGAAATCAATATTGCATTTATCATATCCTTAAGTGTTCGATTTTTTCTCTTAAATATTCCATTTTGTTCAAGTATATAAGGAGTTAAAATCTCATTAACAATTCCAAATTTTTCACAATGATCAGCAAGAAAATCAGTACTATATTCACCAACTCGATCAGACCTTAATTATTAAGTTTTCCTTTCCAATTAGTTTTCAACCTCATCTTTGTATTTTATAAACATTTCCTTTGCATCACTTTTATTTTTCAATAAGTAAACCTTAGTAAATTAAGAACAATCATCTACAAAAGTAATATAATATCTCATTCCTCCTGTACTCACATTATTATTAAAAGCATCCAAACCTGTGTGCACCAAGTCCAATAATTGTGACTCTCTCTCAATTACAGACTTAAAAGGTTTCTTAGAGTGTTTAGCGTCAACACAAATTTGAAAATTTTCCATTTCATTAGTGATCTGGTTAGGCAACAAGTTTAAGCTTTATGTCCTCTTAATTGACCTCACATTCACATATCCAAGTCTACAGTGCCATAGGTCTAGAGACTCAATAATATAAGCAAAAGAAGTAGATATATTCATTTCAACTTCAAGTACAAATAAGCCTCCATTACAAAACCATTTACTAACAAAGTTTTCACTCTTACAAACATCAGGAACACATAAAACATTTTCTAAAGCTAAAACTTTTCCAAAAGTGAGTTAATAGTGACCTTCCCAACTCTTTGGAGAAGAACTTTGCTGGAGTTACCCGTGTACACAAATTCACCGTCAACAACATCATTCAACACCTTAAACAAGTTCTTGTTAGTGCAGATGTGGCGTGTGACTCCTGTGTCAACAATCCACTCTACCAAGTTTCCAGCAAGGTTGACTTCGGACACCACAGCAGTAATGATCTCCTCATCATCATCACTAGCTTCGACCATATTAGCTTGAGGTTTACCAAAGCTCTTCTGGTTACCCATGGTATCCTTCAAACTGTCATGGTTTCTATCCTTGATCTTTCTTCTCATGGTTAATTCTAGCTTGGCTAAAAGCAGCAAGATGCCCTGGCTTGTGGCACTACCAAAAGTCACCATCAATCCTTTTGTGCTTAAAATGACCATGCTTGTTGTTGTTGAAGGACTTGTTTTGTTCACCATTCTTATTGAAGTTACCTGCATTTCTATGTTCTATCACATTAGCCTTCACATCCGGGACTAGGGTGAGTGATTTGGTCTTATCTTGTGTACAGTTAGCACCCTCAATCTTTATATGCCCTATCAATTCCTGAAGCTTCATGTCTTTCTTCTTGTGCCTCAACTGATTTTTATACTCATTCTATGACAGAAGTAGTTTCTCAATAAGGGCATTAGCTTGAAACAACTCACACATGTTCATACCCTCAGCAAGGATTTCAGCAACTAGGTTTTTATACTCATGTAATTGGTCTATAATGGGCTTATCATGAACAACGATATATTTTAACCACCTAATAATTGCATATTTCTTAGTACCAACATCATCAGTCTCATATTTCACTTCTAAAGCATCCCAAATTTTCTTGACAGTTTTGTACTTGCAGTAGATATCAAACAATGTGTTTATCATATGATTGAGTAACACTCCCCTAACGGTATGGTTATCCTTAGTTGTCTTAGAGTTAGTACTATCACTAGGAATTTTTTGAAACAATACATAATCAATTTCGTACTGTTGAAAGTAAAATAGAATTTTCTCAAACCGTCGTTTAAAATTTCTCTCAACTAGAGGCTTTAATCTAGTTAAGTCAGGTATAATCCTCTGGACTACAGGGGCAAAACCTATGTGAGGAACTATAAGGGCAAAACCTACGTTGGTTTCATTCGCAAACAACATAATAAATTCAAAAGCAAATATGTCTCACACCAAATAATCAAACAATACGAAGAGAACAACAGAAACAGCATCCGATATTTCGACTAAGGCAGCAACAAGAACGCAGTAATTTTCAGCAAGCAGTAGCAATTTTGAAAATAGTAGCAAGAATATAAAATGTCCCGACAAAGAGCAAGCAGAACAACACAAATTTCGATAACAGTAGTAACACAACATATGATTTCTGACTTAGATTGTTAGTGAAAATAGCAAAAATAATTAAACCGGAATAGCTTATCTGTAAATGCAAGGCCTCTTGAAAATTACTGTCTTAAGTCGAAAATTTCCCCTCTATAGTGCAGGAGGATAACAGGATCTGACTCCAGGGTTATCGCCTTTTCCATCAGTTTCTATGTACTCCAAAGGGTAGAGTAAGAATTGTCTCCGAGAAGTAATAACAACAAAAAAAAACAAAGAAGGGATGAGACGGGAAGAAGATGAGCGTATATTAGGAGCTATACGTATCTGTCAAGTATTTGTAAAAATAAAAACCATTCATCGACAATGCATATATACTGAACAAAAAAATGAACGTTTGGGTATAATAAAGTATAATAATAATGATGACGGACATTTTGGATGTTTGGTTATAATAAAGTATAATAATAACCATGATGGATGTTTGGGTATAACAGCAACGATGAGAATTAATGAATAAGCGTTATTTTGTAATAAAGGTAGGGTAACATTAATGGTTAACTGACAAGTTTTGGAATAACGATACCAACAAAAATAACACTACCCTAAGGAAAACAAACTAGAGGATAATGAAACAAGTAAAAAAATTTAACAAAAATTGCGTAATGTAGAGGTTCAAGAAATCTCACATTACGTATTAGAAACAACACAAGAGGATGAAATGAGACTAAATTGAGGATTGTCTAATACTAACCTATCAAGCAACCTTGTAGTGGAAGAAGCAACTAAGACATGCTCAAGAAGGAAATCATATAGAATACTAATGCAGAAAGGGCACCTTGCCCTAATTTCATCCTCATAATAGTGGTATGAAGTGTTAGGGGCATGAATTGCACATAAAAATCTGATCATTATGATTATATGCAAGCCAAAAAATCTAGTGAAGTAGGTTTGTTTGAAACAAAAATCAAAGAAAGGAAGTTGTAAAGTTGCATGTGGGTATTTGGTAGGAATTGGCACACTCTATCAAATCTCCAATCTTATTATAATGGAATAATTATTATTTCTTAAAAAAAAATCAAGGTCTATCATACGTGATCTCTAACCAATTCATTCATCTAGTGATCAGTATAGACAAGAATTCCTCATACTATAAAGTTACTTTTGTTTATGCTACAAATCATGAATTTAAGAGGTTTTTACTTTAAAAAGACTTTATAAGTTGCTCTGCCCAAAATCCATGGCTAGTTTTGGGAGATTTTAACAATGTTCGACTAGCACAAGAAGCTAAAGGAGAAAGTAACAACGTCAGGAATAACAACTCTATAAGATGACTCTATAAAGGAGAAAGTAAGAACGTCAGGAATAACAACTCTATAAGCGGGGGAAGGAAGGAAGGAAGGAATATGAGAAGCTTTCGATAGATCTTGCAGACAATCCGCGACTTCATCCTTAACACTCTTAATTGGATTATACAGTTAATTTTAGTACATAAGATTTAACCCAGCATAAGCAACGGAATTATTTTCAAAATGGAGGAGAGTTGATCAGTTTTCCAGCTTTAGTTTCACAGTTCAGGAAGTTCTATTGCTATCAGCCCAGATTCTGGTTGATCTTTTCTTTTCATGTGAGATATCTGAGTGGGAATCCCTCCCTTTGCTTGCATGTAGACACCTTGTTCTGTTTCTTCTTACCAGCTGTACTCTTCTTTTCCAGTTAATCAGGTCTTGAATGCTTACCGGAATTTTATAGTTTATACCCTAATTAGAATTTGTATTGGATAATAGGGAAGGGGGATCGTTCTCTTTCATGGGCACTATCTGAATTGAACAAGTAAACAAGCTTCGAAAACATACACAACTAAGAACGGTTCACTCTCCAGTTCCATAGTTTCTGACTACTATATAATCCTAGTAAGAACTTTAATATCACAAGGTGTAGGCAACAGATTTCTCTTATGGTTTTATCACGGCGATGCTGGAACTGGTTCACTACCAGAAATATGGGATACAGAGTCCTCTTTTGATATGGCAACATAGTTAGTGGGAGCAGCTGGCCTGTTATCCCTACTACTGCTATCCCTCCTACCATCTTTGGTAGCAGACCGGCTACCATTTTGGTGAGCATTAAGTGAAAGTCGTCTACTGGGAGTTCCATTGGCGCCTCCATTCGCACGTGAACCCACCACCTTCTTTGCACCACTGCCAATTGGTCGAGCAGGGCTCGGTCTTGAGCCATGTTCTTGTTCCGAGTTCTGCTGCTCATGAAACTTCTTCTGGTCCTGGACACCCGAATTTTTTAGCATACAACAGAAAGCAACATATAAATTAACCCTTTCAATGTGAAAGTCTGTAGCCTCGAAACTGTAATGCTCCTCATATTAAAGCAAAGTCAACTGACGTTAAAATTATTTTTCACTATGATGCACAATACAATAGTCACCAGTTAAAACTTACCCTCATCCTTCGTTTCTCTTCTTCTCTTTCCTGCCTGAGCATGGCATATTCATCTAGCATGGCAAGGAGAGGAACACCATCATAAGCAAATTGCAAGCCACGCTCTTCTTCCCAAGCCCGAGTTTTGGCAACCAAGGTGTCAACCAAAGCTATATGGACAAAAACAAAAATCAAAACAAGATCAGGAGTCTTTAAAGCAGGTTTTCCCTTAAAATTTTAAAAATGGAATATAATAGTAGAGCATTGTTGGCTTTGACCACCAGAATAGTTCAATTTTTTATTTAACAAAGCACCTGGAACTTTTTTTTTTTCTGAAAAATAAAGCACCTGGAATTTTGTTAACCAGTATTCGAGCTTTTTCAGCACGTTTGAGATTTAGATGTGCTCCTCTGCTAGCATTATACCTGTTTTCATCCTGTTTCAGCAATATAAAACCAATTAGGTTGAAATTCCAACTGCCATATCAAAAGGCTGATATTCATTTTCGAGGAGAATTAGTCAGATTTGTGGTGTGTTGAAGTGAACCTTCTCCATTGCTTACTATAAAGATAAATGCATGCCGTTACAAATACATGTTATGATCTACTAGAAAATGTAAGGTATGAAGGAAAAGAAGTGGCTCCAGACAATAAGGGATAGCTGTGTTTGCTATTGACAGCAGTACCATAGGGCCGAACTCTAGGAAAAACATTATGAAAATCTCAGAGCTAATACAAAAACGACTCAAGCAAAGCAAATAAAACATAGATAACATGTACCCGATTGTAGTCTTCAAGCCAGCTCTCTTCCTCACATGCTGACATCCATTTCTCAACCTTGTCCAAAATATCTTTCCTGCTAAAAGCTTCCTCCTTGGCTTTTGATATCTGACCATCCATGTCAGCCAGTAACTCAGCAGGCTCAACATTTCCAGAATCAATAAGTGCCATAATCTTTTCTCGAGCTGCCTCTGAATCTATTTCTATGTGAGCACGAGCATATATCTCTTCAAGCTCTGTCTGCCTTTTGAATGTGATTTCTTTCATTCTGCTAGCCTTTAACTGATCAAGTCTTTCAACCTCAACTTCCGCCTTTCAACATGTGAAGTAGAATGAGTAAATAGGTCCTGTCTTTGCTATCAATATGGAGATTTTAAGATCCTAATTCAATTTATTGTATCAATAGACTACCTGTTCAATCAGATCTAAAGCAAGAGCACCAGGGACTGTCACTTCATCAACTGAAGCTGAAAAGTTACAGGTCACATGGTCAAACAATTTCCTGTCTTCTGTTGGAGTATCCATTAGATTCCACAAATCAATCAGCTGGCTTGATAACTCTTGAAGCTGAGGAGAAAGATACACGTATGAGGTTTAGTTTTGCAATAAGTCACAGACACAGATCTTAGGATGAAAAATGACCAAATGAAGTTCTTTTCAATAGTAGAAGTAAAAGCAAAATTAAGAAAATTAGCAATCATAGTTTAACCCATAACTCACAATCATTACCTTATGAAGTCTCTGCCTCTTATCTTCTTTCAGACCTAAGACGGTCTTAGCTAGCCTAGCTAATGTATCATTGCTGATGCTTTTGGATTGCACACCAGTTGAGTCATTTAAGCTTGGGTGAACTTCAGTTACGGTGCTGAAAAAGTCCATTCCAAGGACAGCACAGAGATCATGTACACTGCTTACAAATTCAAGGACCTTGTGCAACCTATCACTCTGCCATTTGATAGAAAAGGCATCAGGAAATATTCAACACAAAACATTCAGAAGGTTGGAAATCATGTAATATACATGAACTCACATATCATACAAATACAATGGGAAAACACTTCCTTACTTTTTCCTTTTGAAGTTCCTGAAGTTGGACTTGGTATTCATCCAGCTTCTTAAGAGATAAATCAGCCTCATCAATCACAGGAGTTTCATTAGTTTTAAAGTTCCCAGCAATTTCTCCACATATTTTTTTAATTTGTGACTGTACATCAGAAAACTCTTTCACTCTCTCCTCTTTTTGTTTCAATAGCTGCTCAAGAGCAGGTGCTATATCCGCAAGTTGTTCCTTGATGGTTCCAGAGGTCTTCTCAGGCTACAGTTAAACCAAATAAATAATGAAAGATATAGTTTATCAAATACTGCGTCTTAGACAAAATGCTGCCTTGATATGTCAAAAATATCGTAGCACCTGAAACAACATCCTAATTACTGATAATTAGATGATAAAATTCAGAATACTCACAATCCCCACAAAACTTTTCTCTCCAAGGGCTGATAGAAGGCTGGAAAGTTCAATTTTTGCATCTGACAAGGCCTGGAGCAATTGTGCTCTAGACTTTGTGGCTTGCTCAACTTTCTTCTTGTACACGTCCAAGCACTCCTGCCCTATTTGAAGAAGCATCTTATCCCGCTCTTCATCACTTTCACCAACCTCATCCCAAATTTCCTATCCCAAACCAAGGCTCAGTGAGTAAATAAAATTCTTTAACGGATTTAAAAAGGCTAGAGGAAAAAAAAACACAATATGATAAAATACCTGCAGCTTTTGAAGTAAAGAACCACAAGTAGTTTCCCCAAGAAGAGGGTTTTGAGCATCTGAGATCGCCATTGACTTTAAATCCTAAAACTCAAGACACAATCCATAAAGCAAAGGGATTTTATATTTATGTTGATTTGATTAAAATCAATAAACACATTTATGCTTATGTGTTATAACTGAAAAAATGGAAAGCAAAACACAATACCTTATTAACCAGAAAGAAACAGATAGTTACAAGATAAATAAAACATGCAACCTATCAGAAGTCACAAACACATAATCAGCAGCAGTAAAAGAAGGCGATGGCACATTCAAACAATGGGATACGCATCCAGAAAGAAAAGTAAAAAAGAGATATGAATCATGCAACCATCATATTTAATCTAATTCACTCACAGTACAAGCAATGTAACCAGTTAAAGTTCAGCAATAGCCTGCTTTAAACCCAGGATGAATACGGTAAACTTATCTCTGCTTTAAAGTTAAAAAGCATTGTGAACATTGGAAAATTGTAAGATAGCATGGCAATTAATTTTGATTATTTCTTGGCCACTGAACAGGGAAGGAATCACCCTTAATTAAAACAAGAATTATTACAAGTCCTTTTCCCTCGCTACTATATTTTCCTACATAGTTAATAGCCTATTCAATGAACTGCTCAATAGGTACATACTATTTGACCCACGCATTTTCACGCTATACACACAAAACCATAAATTATGAACTAAAATCCGCTTTGAAAAATTGGCATAAAAAGCTAAATCATTGCAAACATTTAATTACTCATTAAATCCATATCAATCACCAACAAGATCGCAACTAACCGCACTCATTGAACCCCAAGATAAAATCCTCTCAATGTTTCAAGCTTTGAACAGGTAAACTAAAGTCCCCATTTCAAGCAAATTGCACCAACACTGATCCACCATCAGCAGAACAAGAACAAAAGATAAGTCCTTTAGCTACTTAGACAACGACAGACATCCCTCCCGATACTAAAACGAATCACAACCATAACCCATTTACCATAAACATCGAGAACAAGATCAAGAAAGCTACATTTTCTACCAAGCGTGAACCGCAAAAGAAGAACTGCAATGTACAAGTACAGCAACAGTAAGAAACTTACCCAGATCGACTAACAGGCTAAGGCTATATGCTTGGTATCTGTTGGCTTCAGATCTAGCTCTTTGCTGTCTACTCTCTCTCTCACTGTTTGTGACTCTGAGCAGAGAGAGAAAATGTGTGAAGAATAGAAGCTAAGTATTATGGAGATACCAAAATAGAGAATGGGACCCCTACATATCAAACTCCTTAGAGCCCGTGTTTTCTGTGTTATTTACGACAATGACACTGTCCGACTGTACTAAATTAATTGACTTGGACTTATCTTCTTTGTCTGTTCTTTGACTGGTGCTGGAGCATAACTTGGGGGACATGTGGCTTTCACCAGAATTAGATCTAACCCTTTGATGTGTGGGTCCAGATGGATCAATCATGCCCCCTATCACGGATGTTGAATTGTAGTCGTCGATTATTACTCATTTCCGTGAAGTGGGTAAAACTGGTTTTCTACTTGCCTTGGAGCTCTCCGTGACAAATTAGTAGTTAAAATGAAGGAGAAGGACAGGGAGGGGTCAATTTTTAAGGTAAGGTAAGGCATTAGAGCATCATAGAAGATAAAAGCGACGTGTAATGATGGATTATTACAAATGATACTGCCACTGGTTGGATGTGTAATTTGTTAGACATTTTTGTCCTTAGGGACAATTTTGTCAATGTCTCATAAAGTTGGACTAACATTAATTGTAATTTTGG
>JANITX010000005.1:36434172-36446461 GCA_027564395.1 Erythroxylum ulei
TGGATGAAACCAAGAAGAAAGGGTCACATAAGGGTTTTTTATTTGTGAGAAATGCATGAAAGTAACAAAGACATTGATAACATCTGATTCGGTTGTAGCTGTAGAATGTGATACTTCACCTGAACAGTAACTGGCTCCAAATCGTGGTTTGAACCTTGGTTGCATTATATCCTGTTTTATCTTTGGTAGCATATTTCAACCTGAAATTCATATCCCATCCTTTGAATTAATATTTTCCATTTTTATCATTGCCATTATCATCGTTTCAATTACATGCTTCTTGATTGAAATTAATATCCTCAATAATTATTAGAAAATTATTTCGCATATTTAGTTATATATCCCTTAAATCATCATCCGACCTAACACTTCCAAGTTAAGTTATATCATATTTCACGTAATTGGCCTTAGCTTCTTACGATTAAACTTAATTTCAGTTCTAAGGGGACCATACAATAGATAACCTTTTTTTTTTCAAACCTTACCCACTTTTCTGTAGAAATCTTTTTTTAATAATAATATGTCTAGATAATTCATTATAGTGTCAAATATGGACAAATTGTCGAACTCAATACTAGTCCAATTGCTCAGTAGCTTCTCTTGGTGAAGAGCTATAAGACCTCTTCTTCTTAGTTCAAAGCGGCTCCATAAGTGCATAGTATATGAATCAAGTCCTTCTTAAAGATAATACCTATTTTCTTCTCTTCAAAACTCGAAGTATCTATCCTCATCATTAGTATAACATCTTTGCTTTCCACCACTTCGATCATCATTTTCATTTAGAAGCCCCCAGGTTAACTTCTCATGAATTAGTGCCTTATAAGTGCTTCGTAGCAGCATCATTATTCATCAATGCAGAGAAGGAGGCATAGTAGAAAATAAAAAAGGACCAGGATGGTAGCATCCCTGCATATAGTAGGACAATGGGTATCATGATTGGTACGTATTTTTTAGAGTCTTGAAAATAAGAATAAACAATAATTACTCTTTTGGTCTCCTTTGTTCGGAGAACCAAATATCAAATTTTCTTGTGATATAACTGCTACTAAAACCTCCTTGCCATATAAGAGTTATTTACATGAATCGATTTTTAGGAGGCAGACGAACAATAATAAGAAATTGATATATCAAGACTAATTATTAAGTAGATGATACATCTAACCATATGATATTGATATGTTAAGATGAACTATTAAACATTTTTTTTGGAATTATCATTATAGTAAACTAAACTATTTTTACATACTAACAAATAATTTATAATATATATGAATAATGTGGTTAATATGAATTACCATATCTATATAGCAATTTCAAGTGCTATATAGATTGAATCTAATTTCAAGTGCTCAACTAAACCAATCAAAAAAAAAATTAAACACCAAATTAATCGATAAGCAAATATGAAGCTCTAAATGGAAAATAACACCCAAAACATGTCACAAGATGCATACCGGCCTAAACAGATAGACAACTATACTAACACAAACACAACAACAAATCCACATCAAATAAACACCAAAGATTTGACCACAGATTCCACTAAACGATGGTGATGGCATAGAAAAGAACCCTATTTAGTTAATATGGTCGACCTGGAAAAATTATCAAGTTAATGTAATTAGAAAGCTATTTCAACAACTCAGACTGTATACCTATTTCTTACGTTAATATATGCATAACGGTACTTTTGTAAACTAATCAGACAAACGTGAATTGAAACATGAATTCCAATATCATTGTGCAGCTAAACATTAGCGCTTTTTTTTCTTTCCCTTTTACAGTCCACGAAATCCCTAATTGTCAGATAATTAGTCGCTAGACAACTTCAACTAAATTCCCAATAAGATTCTCAACAACACAACAAAGATTAAAATATGATACAAATTAACAACGATCACAAACAAATATTCAAAACACATGAAAATCTTGAAAAGAGAAAATTGAAACTCTTCATCTTAATAACCGTAGACATTTAAAACAAGGAGAAAATCATTAAAGAACCCACTAAGAACTTTTGTTAAACACTTTAAAGACATAACAGATTCTTCCCAATTAACTTAAGCAAATCATGTCTTTTTCCTTCCTCAACGTTTTCCATAACATTGCAAACACAAACACACCAGAGACAATCCAAAACATGTTTGACATTTTTGTCCTTAGGGGCAATTTTGTTAATATCTCAAAAATTTGGACTAACATTAATTGTAATTTTGGTTTTAAATAAATTACCGGTTAAGTTACGTCATTTGATCCAGATAAAGATATTAAGGTGACCCAATAAATGATTTAAATCAATGGGTCAAAGTTCGGGAGGAAAATAGGTCCCAATTAGTGTGAACCGGGTCCATATCGGCCTTGTGATGGGGAAGCCCAATATGGAAGCTATATAAAGGTAAGGTCTCCTGCAGTTACTCAAGACGACCTTCACGAGCATCAGGTTCTCTAACCCGTTAAGAGAGCTCGTGAACTGAGGAAACTATAGAAAGGCCTTGCCCGTGAGTCGGTAAGCATTTTTCGCTAAAGGACCCGGGAGATTTGGAGGCATTTGGAGTTCGGAATTGACATCGAAATCAGAGATGGAACCGAATCCAGGTATTCCGCATTACCTTCGTTTTTATCCTTTCATGGGACCCTGGGGTACATAATAAGATCTCCTCTACGTACTAACATAATTATGAATTATTACAAAAGACATTGCCATTGGTTGTCCAACATACTTTTTCATGTTTCCTTCGTTTTAAACATGACATGCCCTTGCAATGTTCCTAAGGAACAACTTGATTGCTTGCTCTTGGATTCGTTGTATACATATGTATAAGAATGGAGTATCTGTGGCAGCTAACCTTGGTTTATAGTAAAGAATGACATAATATTATATTTGCTCGGAAAGTTTTGTAAATGGGAAGAGACAGAAAATGAGCATTGATTGGCTCAAAGCGGATGAGCTTCAAAAGGGCCAATGGCGTGGGTATCTGTTTCATGTCACCATGTGGGCTAGCCAGATATTTGTGTGCATTGAATAATCCAAATGCCCACCTCACATCATCTTTCTGCTGAAAAAAACAGAAACTTTCGTACAACATTTAATCTGATGAATAACCCAAAATGGGTTGTGGGTAAGAGATTGATTGATGTAACTTGAGCTAAATAAATTTCATACTACACAAGAGCAGAAAGAGAGGGTGGGTCCAGCAAACACAATATGCCTCAGCTTCCTTTACTTGATAGGGTGAGGGCATAACAATGTGTGGTAGAATCTTCCATGTGCTTGAAACACACTCATTTGGGTTCTCACTGGAAAAACCTTGGCAAAACAAGCGTAACTTGGTCTGGTTAAAATCATTTCAAGTTATTGATCAGTTTGTTGTTTACAACACAGATACTACTATGGTTCGCACTGGCAGTGAAATGCTTCATCGTATCTTGCACATGAGAGTCATGTAAGAAAAGAGTTTTTCAGAATGATTCTGCAACAATATAATGACACAACTTCTTTGGTCTAATACCCGAAGCTTGGACTGCCAAGTAAGTTCCTAGTTCCCTCACAAATCAAAGATTGTGATTACGTATTGCTTGTACATTATCTTCACCTTTATCTATTGTTTCTTCCTCCTCGTATTAGACTTCTAGTTATTGCATAAACCCAAACACTTTGAAATGCTTTGCAAGTTGCAGTCCAAACCCTGTTTTCACTTTTCACCCACATCTATTATCAGTCATTTGTTGTTCATCAATCTGTGATTTTAGGGCAGGTAACCTTTGTCCATTACTTAATGGGAAACAGCCCTTAATTCATTTTGTTTGTCTGGATTCCCTAGATGTATTTTCTAGCCTACAAGGTTTTACGTTTGTGGAACAGCAAAACCACTTGGAAGAAAGAGAAACATCCTGTTATATTGATCATTATTGCCGCCAACAGGTAGCTATTGGCTTTCCAGGTTTATTCTTCACCGTCTATTTTCAACAAAGCTACGAAGAAAATACCTGCTCTATGCTTTAAACGTTTGGGGAAAAACAAAATCTCAGATATCAACTCCATACGTACACCAAGCTCTCTGAGTTCTCACTTCACCTGATTATGTACTGAATTTCTGCACGTTCTCTCAACCATTCAAGCACTTTTGCTCCCTCCATAATCTCTTGTACCTATTCAATTCAAAAGAACAAATTGGAATAATAGCACTGATCTTGCCATTGTAGCTACCTAGAGAATGCCAAAACAAGTGAAACTATAATCAGAAACCATACATTCTAGCCCAAATGAATATCAGAGTGACAAAGATGTGAAGGCTCCATCAAAGCCTCGAGGGAAGAGAATAAGCATTAAGAATGGATTCACTATCGTATAGACAATGAAGAGCACAAAGCTGAAATCCATTGTAAGTAATGAAAAAGCTTAGCACAGGCCATAGACCCACTATCTTCCCTTACCCATGACAAATTTTATTTACACTATTAGATTTGGAAACAACCTCTTTACTAGTTAGGAGCAAGGGTGCGTACTACTAGACCTATCCAGATCCCTCACTCCAGCGAGATTTCTACGTGGTGTTATTGTTGTTGTTGTTATTAGATTTAGAAAAGAGGAATGTGTAGAAGAGCAATATCAATCCAAAACGAGATGAACGGAAGGAACAAGAAGAAATTGTGGCATCTGTCAATAACATAAGAGTCTCAGCCAGATGAATGAAATCAGCATCAATCTACTAGAGGCTCCTCAAAGCTTCTTTTTATATTACTCGCACTAAGATCGTTTCATTAACCTAGCTTCTCTTAGTTGGACTAAGATATTTGGGACAAATGTTAAAGGGAGTGAAAGCAATAAGAGGAAACAGAAGGTTTCAGAGTTCAGTGAATCAGGCAAACCTGTTCCCTCACACGCTCCTCATCATAATTCTGTTTGTGACGTTTGAATTCAGCTACGGAGTTCTCAACCTCTTTCACAAGCTCATCTGTTGAGAACTGACAAAATGTAGGTATGTTGTCAGTTTAGAATTAACTTTCAAATTATGGCAACTAAAATGGTGGTATTATTGATGAGAAGTCAGTTAAAATCATACATTTTAGTGCAGATAATTTTATGTCTTCTATAAAAGCAGACTTGAAATAAAATAATACATAGAACAATAAAACTGGGGAATTGCTAAACCGTTGCCATACCTGCAAATTTTCACGTTTAAATATATCCCCAACTGCCAGATTTTGTTTAATCATCTTTGTTATGTTGTCCCTTTGCTTTTCTAGGTATTCTTTAACTGCCTTAGGACTGGATAAAGAAGCCAGCTGCTCTTCACTTAATTTCATATTTGCCTGCACCAATGTATTGTAATCAGAAATATCAACATGTGGGAACATAAATGATCTACACATGCATAATACTGACTGCCTGTACAGTTAGGGAGAGTATCTCCAGTATCTCAGGTCACCAGATTACTCCCCTGATTAAACTCCAGCATGCTATTCTAACCAACCTGAATTTCAAGAAGTTTAGCTCCATAAAGTTGCCTGCCTTCCTCCTCAAACAAGGATTGAGGTATATCAACCTCCACCATCTAAACATGAGACAAAACACGTTATATAGTGCAAGAACGCACATGGCAGAGTAGCTATTCAACTTATTAACGTTCATAAACAGATTAAGCCACCAGTCCATGCAGAAAATGGATTGTCTTCACAATTGACAATAAGAATAATATTTTCTGCACTATTACTTGATACTACGGAATGCATGTGCCCGACCCTGAGAGATTCTACTTACGAATGTAAACCAACCTTACAAAGCTGGTCAAGAATTGCATTATCAGTTGCATGATCTTTTGCTGTTTGTTCCAATTCTAGACATTTTTGCAACAGTGATTCCTTGACCTACAGATTTTCAGATGGGAAATTTTCCATCACTGATACACTCATAAATAGATTTGAATTTACAGCCATGCATGGTGTAATCAGTTCAGAAAAACCTGCAGCAAGGTGGTGCACCCAGGAAGAAGTTTGTCAGCAAGTGAATCATCCAAGTGTGGCAAATCTCCATAAAACAATTCTTTGCATTCAACCTAGAAGGTAAAGAGAAAAGATTCATAATCATTGTTTTTCTTTGGAAATTAAAAAATTTGTGTATTTCCAAATATATAGACAAAAGTGCCTTACAAAGGACGACGTTATATCTTATAATGACAACGCTTTAACTTGAAGGGATTAGCAAGAAAGATTCATAATCATTGTTTGTTAATACTATTTTACAAAATTTACAGAACTTTTCAATAATGTTCTCCTTGTTCAATCACTTAAATGGTTGCTGATGTACACTTGGCAACTTTAGAATTCATTCAAAAGACTTGTTTTCTTAGACTGTCTGGCATTCTGTGTTACCCCAATATTCCAACAAATAACTGATCGAAAATAAAGAAAATATAACATCATGTAAATTTTACTTTGTATGTATATGCTTTATTTCCTTTTACTTTATATTTCATGAATCTACATTTTAATATGACTTATTCGGGACAGAACGGAACTCACTGTAAATTGTGCATGAACACCACGGAGATTTTCTTGCTTCCATGATTCAGGAAATACAAGAGAAAAGGAGTTTGTTTCACCTTGTTGCATTCCAATTATTGAATCAAGGAAACCAGGCATTAATTTATCTCCATCTTCCGTATCAAAATAAAAACCTGCAGAAAGGTGTTCAATTACTGAGGAACTACAACCCCTGTCAGTTGAAACTGAACAGAATTACTTCTGGAAACAACACGGGGTCAATTGGCAAAGGTTTTGGATTTAAAGGAAAGCTAATTATGAGATCACACTGTTGGTCACTTAGTTACTTTATAATAAAAAATAAGATGGGACCAATAATTTAAATATTATAAGAATCAACTGAAAAATTACCCAGACTGAACAACTGCTTATTTTTTTAAGAGGTTACAAGCATAAATTATTTTTTTTATTCGAAAAGTTGTATAAGCAGAAAATTAAAGACTCTTTTGTTCAAGTATGATGAGTCTAGCTTTTTTTACATGTAGAATTGGAATAATCCATCAGTTGTTCATTATATGATCACCTAGACCATGGATAATCAGGCTTCTAAGCTTTGTACTCCTTCCTTTCCATTTCTGTGTCCAACCATTCAATAACCTGACAGACCTTCATCCACCGTAACTATACCTTTTGTTTTCTTATTCACCATAACCTTGCATCATATGGTAAGGGGCCAGTAATAATTTTCATCTTTCATTTGGAAAAACTGGAATCTAATGGTTAGGATAATGGAGAATTAAAATGGAATGAGAAGCAGAATTTACATGGCCCACAAGTAGTTTAGAATCTCAATGGAAGGAACTTGTAACTCCCATCAACATGCTTGGCGTTATCCTTGTTGCACCAGTTTTTAACAATGTTAACAAAACATAATAGTATTTGCAATTTTTTCTAATGTTTATAACCTCAGTGTTGTGCTTTCCTATAGGCTTGACATTTGGCATTGTCTTTATTAGATATATTATGGGAATGAAAGTTTGGTGGGTGTAGTACCATCATCATATAGAATAATGACTATGAATGCAAGCTTAGTGTCATAGAGCAAACCTTTACTCTCAGCAGCTGGAATAGGAGTTGATGATTTGCCATTGTCGATTTTGGTTGCTGAAATATCAAGAACTGCAACATCACCAATCTGTGGAAGTTTTAATTAATCTGTTAGTCAGATTAAAGGAATGCGGAGAAAGTTCAGCCCAAATACAGCCTTCTAATCTTAATCATTGTGTACAATTAGAACTCAATATATTAAGTCCTTGTCAATCAAGGAAGTTTTGAAACGAAAATTGCCAGAAACAAACAGTGGCAAGTTCAGATGCAATGCAACTTCTAAGCTCTAAATTGGCTGCAAAATGTCCAGTTCTGGTAAATAAGCCAGGCAGTAAGACAATCAGGACTTAAAAACACACCATAATGAAGCATCACAACTGAACAGGCCTTCCCTTTTCCAGTTAGACTAGGATACTTGATGAACCCTAAAGTATATGAGAAAGTATGACTGTAGTCTCTTTCAGTGCTTTACTTATCTACTATGGTTAAGATCTCCAAAACTGATATTATTTAGCTCTTCTGTTGTATTGGTTGCTGATGGCCTAACAATTACCGTATAATACCATGCAAGGAGAGGTGGGAAAATTATGGTACCTGTATTATAATACTTACATTTCCTGTTGCATTTGTTTCATTTTTAGGCAGGTTTAAGAATTGCCCAGATTTTATGTGCAATATAATTGCACAATGGAACTTTAAAATATTCAAAATTCATATGCAAATGAATTTTTTTTAAAAATAGAACTGGTCAAATTATCATTACCTGCAAACCCCTGTCAGTTACAATTCTCAGTGTGCCTAAGGACTTGTGCCGCCGACTTAATTCTTTTTCAGAAGCTTTCTTTGCATCTATCTCGCTGTCTATCTCAACCACAATCTTCAAGTTTTTATAACCATTCTCAGGGATCCATTCAATTTCAGGAGCCACATCAACAATGACATCAAATCTGGTCCACAAGCCCAATCAGACAACATTAGTTAAGTGTGAACCAGATATCTACACAATGCAACACATGCTTTTCTTTTAAACCAAAGGAAGTAAGGTCTGGAGAAAGAAGAGATCTTTCAATGACCAGCAAATAAGGAACAAGGGAAGCAAGTGAAAAGGAACCAAAAATGTCATTTTGGGGAAAAAAAACCTGAGAGAATTTAGGGAAGCATAGGTCTTCTCCATGTCAGAAAATTGGGTTACAATGCGAACTGAGTCTCTCAAAGCCCTTTCAGTCACCTGAAAAATAGAAATGCAGTATGAGAATTGCCACCTGAAATGGGATTTTATTAACAAGATGTTCATATAGATTCACAACAATGTTGATTATTTGGAATACAACTACAGCAACCAAAAAATAGAGTTGCAGTTTGTTATTTAAAAGATGATATTGCTCTAAATTATTCCTTGCCTTGTGTAAATGAATATTACTGCATGAAAGCTCATTATTCCTTGACAATTAAATGTCTTGAAAGAATTCCAAGCTTCACTTGCAAAAGCACATAAATAAATTCCTTTTTGCCTACAGCTGATACAATGTTACTTTTAAAGGCATCGCCAGCTGCATAAGAGATCCTATATTCTGCTATTGTACACTGAAACTTGAATCTATTGCAGATAAGTTAAACAAAACACGCAACAGGAAATATTGAGAAAAGTAATTGGAAGAGGTTCCAGAGCATAAGTTAGTAAATTAGTACAAGACAGTTCCAATGAAAAAGGGAAAAACTGAGAAATAGATAGTATAATCAGAAAAATGGTGCAGTGATATAACTTGTACATACCTCAGACAACGCATGTGGAAGGGTCCTCTTCAAAATGGATTCAACGGTAGCTTTTTGCACGTTTTGCTTCCCAACATAGCTAATAAGAATACTCTCTGGAACAAGCTTCCCAGGACGAAATCCAGGGACCTGAATTTGTTAGACCATTTACAACGAATTATCTCACCATGAATAAGCTGACTAGAAAATGCTGTCTTCAGTCAAGTTCTTATATGAAGTCCTCTATGAGCAAACCAGTAAGGTATGTGACAAATATTACTTAAAAAGATCTCTCATAACTCATATCTTCACTCAGTTGAAATATAGATTCGGATGTGCATAAACTGTTGCATGCAGTTTGGACAATTATGTAGAACCGTAGAGTATTCAATGAAAAGCACCAAAACTGAAAATCAACTTTACAAGGCAGAGAATTTATGCACCTTAGCTTGCTTCATGAACTCACGGATCACCCTATTGTAACAGTCATCGCATACTACTGGGGGAACTTCAACACTCAACTTTAACTGCATCAAGAGAGTAAGATTTTACGAATATCTAGGTCACACGACTTCCATATCCAAAAAAGAAGAGAAATCGGTCTGAAAAGAACGATAGTGATTGGTTTCCCAAAATGTAAAGAAAGTAGGAAAATGAAGCTGAACCTACTAATCACAAATAAAAATCAAGAATAAGTAAACATCAGAAATTAGTTGGACAACAAATGAAAAGAGATGAAGGACAACTCACTCTTGAATTGGCCTCTTGGGTCTCCGTGACTTTAATATCAGCTGGAAGCTTGTCCTTTTCGGGTCCAACAGCTACAGAAGAAGAAGAAGAAGAAGAAGCCCCGAACTTGCTAGAAAATCGAGGAAACGCTGAACGTTGAACTTGAATGGAAGAAGACAACAGGAGTTTGTGGCAAATGGCGGGCAAAAATTGGGTTCCGAAGCAGTTATTGCAAAAGAATTGATTGGATTGTGACTGGTTTAGATTCGAGTGAAGAAATGCAGTGAACTTGACACTCAACTCCATGGCTGGTTGGGCAATTTCAACTTCCCTGGTAAAGGCTTCTAGTTCTAGCTCTAAAAGCAGGTGCGTTGTAGTCGTAGATAGATAAACCCGTTATCTAAATATCTTTATCCACTGGGGACAACATGGGCAATGGTATGTCATCCAAAACCCTAGGATTCATGTCGGAATTATTAAATCCATTGCTTACCAAAAAAAACTACCGTCTGGTGACAAAAGTAGATGAGTTTAACCAGATTCACTTTTGGTTGGTAGATTTTTTGTTTGTAATTGTAGGTTGCAAAGATGGAAGAACGATTCACATCTAATTCTTTAAGAAAAGTTTTCTCTTGCTTGAATTGAATAGAACTTATATTTGTTTAGTGCCTGATGTTCCTAACCCCGAGGGACTAAAAGACTATTAACCTATTTCATGTTGTAATATGGTCTATAAGGTGATTTCCAAAATTATGACTAATAGACTAATGGATACACTTTACAACTCCATCAATCCATGTCAAGGAGCCTATGCGAGGGGCAGGACGGACCATTGGGAATAATATATTCCTTGCACAAGCACTCTTCAAGGGTTACTCCTCCAATAAACCAATAAAAAGTAGTTATTTGAAAACTGACTTTACAAAAGCATTTGATACGGTTAATTGGCCATTTATCCTGAATTCCTTTTCTACTTATGGATTTCCAATAAGTTTATAGGATGGATCAAAGCTTACATCTCCTTAATATCTTTTGCAATCATTGTTAATGGAGAGCCTTCAAACTTTTTCAAGGCAGATAGAGGACTTAAGCAAGGGGACCTTCTGTTACCTTTTCCTACTTACAGTTGCAATGAGATTTTGAGTAGAATTCCATCTCTAAACATTGCAATCCCCCCAATTTCAAGAATCACCATAGGTATATAGGGGTGTCGCCCAAAAATCAGTCGGGCCGGAATGATCTAGTCCAGGTGGGCCAAAACGACCAGTGGCCCGGCTCGGGACATAGGTAGCCTGTCAAGTCTCAGTCGAACCGGTCGTTAAATATTTTTTAAATTTTTATATATTTATTTTAAGAGAATTTGAAAATGTTGTAGTTGTATTTTTTAAAATTCATAAATTATAAATTATAGCATAACCATTTATAATAAAGTGTAAGATGAAATTACCTATAAATCATAAAATTAAAGATATAAAATATGAACCAATATATATTTATTAAAAATACGTAGCAATGATAATGTTGTCATAATTGTTCCCTGCAAACAAGAGAATTTACTTTTAATTTTGTAATTTTATTATAACAATTAATTATAATGTAAAATTAAAAAGTTATTACCTAAGTACAATTAATTTATTTCAAATATTATTTTTAAATGTTTAATAAATTATTATATTTCTTTTTAATATGATTTTTTAAACAAATAAGTTTATGAAGTTTATTATATAATATTTTCAAACTTTTAATGTTTTTTATAAATTATGTACAAAACTCTTAATTGATGTAGTAGTTGTACTTTTAATTATTGTTGATTTTTTTTACTATAGTTGTATAATTATTATTGTCTTTCCATATTATATCTATTATTAAATAATCATTGTAAAATTTTATATTTTTATTACATATATTAAAAGAAATATGCAATTAGACTTAATATCATAATTAATCTTAATGCATTTAAACTTTTTATTTTATTTTTTATATTTAAACAATATATACAATCTGCATATATGTATTTATATTAATCTTAAAATGAATTAATCACGTTATTAATCCTAATGTATCAATTCCAAAACAATATATAAGTACTTGAATTATAAAAATAAATACGTATAGTATATTATATTGAAAATAACTATTATTTTTATTAAAACTAGAATACATTTTATAAATACTTTTGATATGTTTTTATAAATTATTATTTTTATTACTTTTGAAA
>JANITX010000005.1:36496075-36506767 GCA_027564395.1 Erythroxylum ulei
CAAAAATATATTAAATTTTGATTAGATTAAAAATTTTATTTAACTCTAATTTATTAATTCATTAAATAATTTATTATCCTTTAATAAAAATATCCACCAAAATACTAAGATATGTAATATTCATATCTTTATAATTTTTTAAAGTCATGTCCTTATAAATCATTTTACACATAAATAGTTAATATTAAATAACTAATTTTACCAAACATTTCTACCAAACTATTAATACAATCCGCTGATAGAATCAGTTAATAGCTAATGCAATCAGCTGTTTGTCAAACAGGGCCAAAGTAGGAACAGAGTAATAAGAACTGATGATCAATTCCAGTGTTTCGAACAGCTTGCTTCATTCCACCGAACAGCATGTTTCAGATGGGGATATTAAATGATGATCTACTCTTAATTCCTTGAGCCATGCACCTTACCCTGCGTTCTCTTTGCTGATCGGACGATAAAAGCAGTTGATCAACTCATCAACAGTTAAGATTTAGGTAACGCAAACACATAATGTACCCTACGTTGGTCCAACTTCATGTCTTAAACCACTCTGCAGGTTGTTTTCATGGAAGGCTAAGAGTAGGCTTGCATAACTTCCTACTTCTTCAATGCTTCAATCTTTCCTCTTCTGCTCGTAATGGTCCATGCCATCTTGCCAACCACCTACCATTTATGACTATCCGAAATTATTTTAGATTGAGTCCCACATAAATCAAGAAAAGAAGGGGCATAGCTAAATTACGCTTTATATCCACCATCATGATGTATTTCTTATCAGGAGACCTGCAACACTTAGGAGCAACAACGGTTGATGAGCAATTAAGATTTCCAACGACTTCAAGGATTTCTACCTCTTAAAAATATTCAATCCCTCGACTTCACCAGGAATGATAAATCATAACGGTCTCACCATCCACCTCCAACCAACTAATACCTATATATGATAATTCTTGGGACAATTCAATTATGGCAACTCATTCTCTGATTTGGCTCCTATGGGGGGAATTTCTGCTGCAACTTATGACCAAGGTGAATGCAAAAGTTCCAGCCATCATAGTTTTTGGAGACTCTACAGTGGATTCAGGTAACAATAACCAGATTTCCACAATCCTAAGGAGTGATTTTGCACCATATGGACGTGATTTTGAGGGTGGAAAGCCAACAGGAAGGTTTTCCAATGGTCGAATTGCACCGGATTTCATTTCAGAAGCCTTTGGTATCAAACCAGCGATACCCGCATACTTAGATCCAGGATATAGCATCAAAGATTTTGCAACTGGAGTCTGCTTTGCTTCTGCAGGAACTGGCTTTGATAATGCTACTTCTGATGTGTTAGTAAGTGGTGGCAACTCTGTGATACCTGCAGGAATCAATATAACTTCCAAACCATGTTCTCGAATAGGCAGTCTTTTCTTCAACAATATCATATTTTCTTTTAGACTTTTCCTAATCTGATTTTTAACAGGGAAGCTTGAAAACTTAAGCCTGAAGGAGAATTTTCTGTAGTTTTAATTGGGGCTTATGTACACATCCTTCATTTCCATTTCACTTTTGCAGTCTGTGATACCTCTTTGGGTGGAAGTTGAATACTACAAGGACTACCAGAAGAAGCTTAGACGCTATTTAGGGGTGGAGAAAGCCAATAAGCTTTTAAGTGAGGCCCTGTATCTGATAAGCATAGGAACAAATGACTTTTTGGAGAATTACTATGCAATGCCAGGAGGCAGATCAACGAAGTTCTCTGTTCAGGAGTACCAGAATTTCATCCTAGGAATTGCTAAGGACTTCTTCACAGAACTTTATCACCTTGGAGCTCGTAAGATAGCTGTAAGCGGGCTTCCCCCCATGGGATGTTTACCTCTGGAAAGAACCATAAATATACTGGATGGTGGTAATTGCATTGAAGAATACAATCACGTGGCCAAAGAGTTCAATGGGAAGTTGAATGGAATAATTGTGGAGCTGAACGAGAAGCTTCCCGGGACCAATTTGGTGCTTTTAAGCCCTTACGATCTTGTCTTAGAAATAATTCATAAACCAAATTCGTTTGGTAAGTACTCTCTCCCTCTCTCTCACTCACACACACACAATTTTCCGTTCAAAGTTTTATAAAAGCAACACCTAATAATATTATTGGCATACATTTGCTGCGGATTACAGTCATTCAACAATAGTGATTTGATTTAAATGCTAACAAGCAAAGTGTCTATTTGAAAATCTAATTAACTGGTCTCAAACAAAACTTCAATGACATGAACATAGAGACTTTAGTTAATTAATTACACACACACACACACACACACAAACACATATCAAATGAATTGGAAAGTGATTTATTCCTCTTGCAGGGTTTGAAAATGCAGCAATAGCATGCTGTGGTACAGGCTTATTTGAGATGAGCTATTTGTGCGATAGGAAAAACCCTTTCACATGCTCAGATGCAAACAAGTATGTGTTTTGGGATGCCTTCCACCCCACAGAGAGAACAAACGCAATTGTAGCTGATTATGCGTTGAAAAACGGCTTAGCTCAGTTTTTTGCATGATGTTTTTCCAGTGTCATTGTGAGCCATTAAGGGATCTAATATTTCTAGTGAATTGCAGTCTTTAATGTCTACTGATCCTTTAGAGAATTAAACTTAACAGGGAAGATCCCTTTTCAGGAACAATCATTGCAGTCCATACAGCTCAGAAGTTGACCAAAGCAGAAACTCATAAACATATGATGTCTACCAAAAAAGGGGTAGTTTTGCAAGGGTTAAATTTGATAAAAAAGAATGTCCTAATGTAGGTAATAAAGATACTTTCAAGCAATTACGAAGCAAGAAAAAGCTGACACATATTTCCAACCATGTGTACGAAGAAAGAAAAAGCTGACACATATTTCCAACCATGTGTATCTCTTTATGGCATGAAAGGTCTCAACATAGAAATTTATTGACATCTAGGATTTTAAGTCAATAGTACTCGAGCATCTTTTAATGGTACTCAACAATCTTTTTAATGCACAAAGATTAAAGCTTGAGGAGATAATAAAGCAGGTTGAAGTGACAATAAAAGCTTCAATCAGCAACTGCAATCCTCTGTTCAAATACTGACCGACTCAAATTTGCAAAAGAGATCAACTATTTTAGAAGTCAGAAGAAGCTATATAATTTTGTTGATGCATCATGAAGGAAATATCACTTTGGAGGGGCAGGAGAGCTCGATCTTCATTATTTCATCTTACTTGGGGTCTTTGGGAAAATGCAATTTGATCAGTGCAGGAAGCTCAACCAGGTCAACTTGAGACTTGCCCAATAGGATACTTTTCAACTTTTGGTCGCATCGAACCATATTCTTGTTATTTGGATCCTACATAACGTTGAAGCACAAATTAAGTGGTAATTAGTAAATGAAACAAATAAGCCATGTGATCTGCATGTCTAGAAGGATGCAGATTGCAGAGTGAATTTTCTAAATGGGGCTGCATTTACTTCTCAAGATCTGGTACTTCCCACAATTTGGGTCCCTCAAATTGAGATATTTAGATGCTACGTAAACAGTTTTTGGCAACAATTAACTACTAAAAAGCATTAACTTCGACTGAATCATGACCATAGTGGTGTTTCATATACCAGAAATCTCAATGACAAGCCTAAAAATGTAAACTTTCATGAAGTTCTAATAGTGTTATGTCACAAGACATGACATGGAATATATCGTAATTCCCCGTAATTAATAGGAAGAATTTCAGATACAACATATATTTGCAAGTAAGGTTGACGTGTAGATTCACACATAGAGTTGAATAAACTAAGAACCTGGAGATTGTGGGTCTTGATGTAGGACCAAACCCTCATAAAACAACCCAAACGAGAAATCTGGGATTGACCCACAAATTCTCTGAGTGTTGAAGGAAGATTAACAAGATCAATTAAATTAGCAAGCTTCTTGGGATTATCAGACATGGCCTGCTTCATCTTCTGTGGCAGCATTTTCTTCAACCTCTGTACTTCACCTAACTGCTTAAAATCACAGCTCAAGATAATCTATCTTCTCGAAAGTCGAAGCACCTAAAATAGAACCAACTAGTATACTGTGGGTATAAAGGCTAAAAGCAACAGAAAATGCTGAAGTCAAGAAAGCTCAGTTCTTTAACTCGATTAAAGGAAAGCATTTACGAACATTTTCTTTTCCTGAAAGTTGCTTTCAAAGAAGCAAAGAATCAAACAAGTGGCGGGCGTTACTTGTTTCCTTTCTCGTCTAGATCTTCTGCAACTCACAATAAGACGGGAATTTCTTAAAAAAGCTGGGAGCTTGGAAGCAATCCTAATTGCACGCAAGATAAATTATTGTAGAGAGGACTTCGGGCTGAATTTAATCCTCAGTAATCGAATTAAAATCTTTTGTATTAAATGGTGAAGTAGCATCCCCCCTCTGGGCCATGTGGATGGAGCCCTAATCCACGGGCTTGGGCCTATTTTTGTGATTAACCTAATAACCTTCTCCTATTTAAACTTAAAAATGAATAAATAAAAATCTTACCAATTATTTACGTATTAAATAATTAAGTCAAGAATCTAAAAGATTTTGTCAAAATTTTCATTACCGTAAAATGTTGCTTACTATGGTTACAAATTGCAATATTTTTGCTCAAATTGTTCAAAAATCATAACATGAAGCAAAAAATTGGGTATATTAAAATTGATAAATTTATTTTAATTAATTATGAAAGAAAATTTTTGAAAAATTACAAGTTTGCTTTGCCTCTGTATATGAAATAATATCAATTGTTTAACAGTAAGTTATATATTTCTTTTCCTCATTAGAAATGTTATTTCAAATTTCTTTCTTTTTTTTTCTAAATTAGAATCAATGTGATGTAATGTTTAAAATAATTTATATTATTGGATATCTTTATAATTGTGGGTCAATAAATGTTTATTTATCTTACAATTCTTTTCATTGAGTTGGTCATGCATGGAAATTGTAGTCTTCATCAAAAATTCAAAAGATTGATCATATATATATAATCTTTGTTTTGCAGAAAATTGGGGAGGTTAACAAGCTCAAAATCTCTTAAAATATAGGTAAAATTCTGGCTACTATTTTATGTCTTTTCGTGATTTTTGATCATCCTATATTAGTTTATAGTTAGATTGCATGTTGTGGTTGTTTGGGACAATATCTGAAGTCATGGAAAGGGAAAAAATGGAGAAAATGTGGTTGAAAGATGAGAAAGAAGAGGAGATAGGAGAAGAGAAGAGGGTGAAGAAGATAACATTTATGCAAAATTTAAGTTGCGTGAAGGTTCGGTAGTATCAGGACCATAGTTGGAGCTGCAATAATATCTTATTGCATCATCTGAAAGAATTACATCATTTGTGGTGGCACTGACACCTCTCCTCCTACTCGATCCGTTCAGGCGTCCCCTTGATTTGGTACATCTGGAGTACAAATCAAACTTCCCAATTTTCCAGTCGACTCTAGGCCAGTATTATCATCTCTTGAAACCATCCTAGACAAGATAAGAGCACGTTATTGGTTTTTTTTTTCACTCAATACATCCTAGAAACATAAATCTGCTCTAATATTACCTATTGTGATGCTCCCAAAAATATTTTAAACCATAATTATCCAAATCATTCCCCATACATAATATTAATTACTAAAATCATCATTAGCTCCAAAAGAGAAAAGTTGTCAAATACAAAAGTATTTTATATATCACAACTACTCAAGTTGTCATATTAAAAAAAATACATTCATACATCTTTACTCAAGTAATTTGTTGGCCTCACCTATTCTCCACTCTGTCAGTTACATACATTGGGGTTATCGACAATCATTCAATCTCTTAAAAAAAAAGGCAAGGGATGAGTTGCCTACTCAGTGGGGGTAACCAATTATACCTTTAAAATCAAACAACTCAATATATGATTAAAACATTCATATAATATGAAGACACACAAATATTAATTTGTAACTGCCATTTATACTTTATCCTATAATTAACTGAATTGCCTAGGCTTTACTTAACCTAGTAGGCTTACATCCAATGGTCTGTTGGCTCATTTCTACTTAATGGTCTGTTGGCTCATCTCCACTTTATTCTTAACTATAAAAATAATATCTTTACTAACCTAATCACCATGATTACTAAATTACCCTTAACTAATTAAAAGTCCTATTTTACCCTCATTCATTTCAATTAATATAAAAAATGCCCTTCTTGGAAATAGATTCCAGATTTGCCCTTCACTATTTGCATTTCTTATTTTGCCCCTTCATGCAACTTAATTTTTTTTAAAAAATATCATCTTCTTCACCCTCTCCTCTTCTCTTATCTCCTTTTCTTTCTCATTTTTCAGGCACATTTTCTCCATTTTTTCCCTTTCTATGACTTCAATTATTGTCCCAGACAACCACAACATGTAATCCAACTACAAACTAATGTAAGATGATAAAAAATCACAAAAAGACATAAAATAGTAGTCGTAATTTTACCTATGGTTTAAGAGATTTTGGGGTTGTTAACCTCCACATCTTCCTCCCAATTTTCTGCAAAACAAACATAAAGAGGGAGCCTATAAGAGAAGTGTCACATGCAGGAGAAAGAGTGGTGCTCTAGACACTTACTAGCTAGAAAAGTTGAGAGAAAAATGAAGAAGAAGAAGGAAGTTTCGTTGGTGCTCACTAAATTTCCCAATTTTTGGCTTTTATGTGTTTAATAGTTTATGGTCTGGGCTACTGCTTTTTTTAATTTCATTGTGGTCTTTACAGTTCTCGCCTTTAAAAAAATTTTATCCTCGAAATTAAATTATGCACATAAGGATTGAAACAAATGAGGACATTGAAATTGAACTTTATCCTCTAGCTCTGAAGTCGCCTCTCTTGGAGAACGACGATAACTCCACAAAAATCGCACCATCGGAATCTCTCATCTCCTTAATTTCCTAATTTGTCTATGCAATATCTCCATTGGCTCCTCCTTATAAGTCATGTCATTTGTAACTTCGATCTTAAGACTCGATATAATATGACTAGGATCTGATCAATATCGTCTCAACATCGACACATGGAGCACATCATGCATCTGTAATCTATAAGCTAATGCCCCCACACATTGTACAATTTTAAATGGTTCGATATGCCTCGAACTTAACTTCCCTCTCCTATCAAACCTCAGAATTCCCCTCTAAGGAAATACTCGAAGAAATACCATATCTCTAACATTGTACTCCATCTCCCGATGATGCTGATCGTCATGTTTCTTTTTCTAATCCTAAGCTACCATTAAGCATTGCTTTACCACCCCTATGTTCTTCATTGTCTCTTGAACCAACTCCAGTCTCTCTAACAATCTAGCACCCTCTATATCCTAACATATCGAATCTCTATATCGTCTGCCATATAATGCCTCAAATGATGACGTTCTGATGCTAAAGCGATAACTATTGTTATATGCAAACTTCATCAAAAGTAGATATCTATCCCAATCACCCTTAAAGTTCAACATACAAGCTCTCATCATATCCACCAATGTCTAAATCGTACGCTCCAACTATCTATCTGACTGAGGGTGAAATGCAATACTCAAACTCAATCTAATCCCCAAAGCTGTTTGTATACTCATCTAGAATTGAGAAGTAAATTGAAGATCTCGATATGATACAATAGACACTAGAACCCTGTGTAACCTCATAATCTAATCAGCATGCAACTTGCAAGCTTGTCCAAGGAATCTATTTGTTGTATGGGTAAGAAATGAGCTCATTTAGTCAACTTATCAACAATCAACCAAACTGAATCATGTCTACATTTAGTCCTTAGTAACACTACCACAAAAACCATTGAAATTTTCTCCCACTTCCATGATGGAATGGCTAAGGGTCTTAATTTTCTGGCTGGTGCTTGATGCTTTGCCTTAACATGTTGATAAGTCAAACACCTCGTCACAAACTCTCCTCCGAACCTCACAATTCCTTTCATTGAATATAAATTTTATTTTTAGTGAATAATATTTTCAAATGAATAGTGAATCTAAGTGAATAGTAATTTTTGGGGGACTCAACCTTGAAATATTGAAAAATATTCAGAATAAGTATTAGAGTTTAATGATACTGAAACAGATCGAAAATAAGTCTGATCGGATGGATTTTAAGAGTTATGAAAGTTTAGAATTAAAACGCCTTTTTGGAAAATAATGGGTATTAATGATTTTAAACTCATTAACATTTTTTTAAAGCATCCAATTAATAAGTATTGACCTTAATTAGAGTATTTCATGGTCAATTTGATAATAAGATAGTTAAGGAATATTTTGGAATGTAATTCAGTTAGTTAGTGAATTAAACTAATTAAAGGGAAATTTATTCTTTTTGTATAAAAATTAGTGGATTAATGAGTCATTATAGTGGACTAATAGGAAAGTGACATGTGTAAAGCATTAAAAAGTATAAAAAGCCATAAGTAAGACAAAGTTGCTTCATTTTTGTAACATAGTTGTGGGTGTCAAAAAAATAAAAAGGAGAGAAGAAAAGAAAGGGTGACTTATGACCAACCTTGAGAGGAAGATGAGTGTAACAATTTTTCATTGGTTTTGAGTTAGATTTGAAGAGATCTTGATCAAGCCTAGGTGTTCACCAATTACCCAAAAGATTGAAAGATAAAAATGGTAAGTTTTTTTAGCTTAAACTTTTAGATTTGTGAGTTTTTGTGTGGGATGGATGTATTTAAGATAAATGGTAATTTTTGACTTTCCATGGAGTAGATAATGAGCTTGGAAGCATTTAAGAATTGAAAATAAGAAAGTAAACCAAGAAATAAAGAAATGAGGGGATTGGCCATGGCTAGCGATTTTAATGTGATTTGATCCAAAAATTCTATTTTAATGTTTCATGATGTTCATTAGCGTGATTTTGATGCTAATGAAGAAAAGAAATGAAAAAGAATTGATTGGAAAATTTTAATGTGAAATATGTTAAGTTTAGCCTTAAGGGCATTTTTTGTATAAAAGTATGGTTATGATATAATGACCATGTGAATGTGATTAATGATGGTCATTAAGTGTATTTTTGGCATTGGAATTGTTAAATGAAGTATTATGTTATTATTTGGAAAAAAATAGTATATGGAGCATATATGGAAAGTATGAAGTTGAAATGGTTTATGATGTGCTTGGATGATGTATGACATGAATCTTAGGTGAACTGGGTGAAAAATTGGGAAGAAATTGAAAGGATAATATATATATATATATGTAGTGAGGACAATTTGGCTTTAAGAGGAAGTGTAGTTGTTGGTGTGAGTTGTTGAAGTTTGATTATGGCTATGGTGGATTAACTGAGTGAGATAATGTTTTGAAGAAATTGATAAGTTAGAATGGGTAAAAGATGGTATTTAAGTAATTTTTGAAGTTAGACTTTGAAACGGAGAACAATAAGTTAGCTTACGGAAGTAAGCGAAACTACGATTAGCGTATGTGTTAAGCCGTTAAATACTAATCTCAAATTCAGTTAATTCGAAGATATAGTTTTAATGCCTTATGTCATGTAAGAAATTAGTGGTGCGCAAAGAAATTAGTGGTGCGCTATGTCGTGTAAGAAAGTTCATGACAATAATGATGCCGCCATAATTTACCTTAAAAGTAACTTGAGAATTTTTATTTTAGAAGCCATATATGTTTTATATTGGTATTGTATCATAAGAAATGAAATTGTTTTAGGGAGGTTTAAATTGTTAAATATGTTTTGCATAGAAAAGTTAATACTCATTGAGCTTATTTAACTCACACTCTACTTTTTGTTTTCAAAATAAAACCTCCCAGGTGCACGCTCAGGGGTTTTAGTATCAAGGATTCCACCTTTCAAGTAGTTTGATTCGTCACGTGCTGTTGTGTAGGCATTTTGCCTTATAAATGCTTTTTAGAACTACTGCATATCAATGAATATGTTTTGGAATATATTTTGTTTAAAGAAGACATGTATATAAAGGTTTTTAAATGAAATGCATGAATATGTTTTAGCTCTTTACAATCAATTGATTTGATTGTTGAGATTGCTTGTGGGTGGACTTGAAGTCCAAAATTTGTAGTGGAGATTTTGATGTGAATATAGAAGTGTTTTGAACTTTTACAATAACTAGTTGTTGTAATAGGAACATTTGATGCACTTCATTAAAAGCTTTAGAGTCACTAGCCGTTAGAACATTAGTTGGCTAAACATCAACCAATGTTGCTACAAACTTATGGTACATAAAATTTAACAACTTTAACCTATATATACTGGTTGAAAACTAACCCATTTAGGTCAATCAATCACCCTAAAAATATGATTTTAATAACTTTAAATGCTTAAAACCAATAAAACACTTCCCAAAATGTTCCTGAAGATTATTTAAAAGACAAAAGGGCTTTTAAATTAAAATTATAAGCTTCAAATGTTTAATGAATGTAAACACTTATGTTTTAAATGTTTATATATGGTAAGCCTCTTAGATTATCACATATGATCAAGAAGAGATTACAATAAGTCATATATCCTTGAAGTGTCTTTGTAATACCCACATACGCCCTGGGAGGATACATGGATGCCACCCAAGGTAGGACAAACAAAACCAAACATCACACTTACATTTTTAGAATCTCAAACACACATATAATACATATCGTAATTTCAGAAACAAAAATCCAAAGAATATTTACAGGCCCAAA
>JANITX010000005.1:36689742-36702713 GCA_027564395.1 Erythroxylum ulei
CTTTTCTTGCCATATTTGGCTGAAATTTAAAGGATTAATACATCTTGATGTTGTGTTTTAATGAGCCTAGTCAATACATACAGAGAATAAGTAGGGATATAATGGATCTCTTTGCCTCACTTCTCTCCTACCTTTCAAGACCTTAGTTGGTTCACCATACACCAAATTACTAAAGAAAGCTGTTAAGATGCATTAATCAATCTAATTGATATATTTTCAAGAGGAACCAAAAGCTTACAAGGAAATTCTTTTGAAATTCCAAGTGATAAAGCAAAAATTTTTGTGAAAATCAAAATTTTAACACAACTCTTGATGGATTCCTTTTCTTGATACCCTTTGAAAAGTTTTTAGCTAATAAGATATTATCAAATATATTTTTTCCCCTTACATAAGTTCCATGAGATTTGCTAATCAAAGAATCTAAAATAACATTTAGCTTAGTAGCAATAATTTTAAATATGATTTTATAAATGGTATTGTAATAAGTAATTGGTCTGAAATTCTTGAGGGAATTGTGGATTAGTAGTTTGGGAAAAAGGTAAATGTGAGTTTTGTTAAGTTGTATGAGAAGTTTTCCTAAGCTGAAGAATTCTATAATGGCTTTACAGATACAAGGTTTAGTCTAACACCAAGATTACTTAAAAAGAAGGAGTTCAAACTATTTGGACTTGGGGATTTCTTAGAACTAAAACTAAAGAGAGCAACTTCAATGTCTTGTGCATTAACAAGTCTAATAAGCTCTAAAGATTGATATTTAAATAAATAATTAGGGATGAACAAGCATAAAACCTTACTTGAGGAGTTATTTAAGGAAGAAGAGTGTCCTAGAAATACTTGAGAGCTAAATCCTTTAATTCTTTTTGATCCCACACCTTTTCTCTGTTCTCCTTAACAAGGTTAACATTTTTTGTTTTTCTTTTTTCAATTGTCGAACGAAAGAAGAAAGAGGAGCACATATCACCATCTTGTAGTCATAGTATCCTAGATATCTATATGAGTCGAGAACTATTAGTCTTAAGAGCTATAGTATAATTAAGAAGAGACGATGTTTCATCTTCTATCTTGAACGAATTTTTGGATCCACATAAAGATCATTTTGAGTTATGATATGCTTGTTTTTAGTCTCCTTAATATCTTAGCATTTTTTATTTATAAAGATTTGATGCAACTATTTAGACCTCCTTTTAACCTTTTGCAACTTTTTAGCACATTTTAATTACCCAAATCCTACAATCCTAAATTCTACTCCTACTTTTAACTACTTCCTAAAATCACTCAAGCTTGTAAAGGAAATTTAGGAATATAAAAGGACTTTCTAGTAAGATAATTTAATAAGTTGTGAATTTCTGTTAGGGACTAGTCAAAAGTGAGGATGTTGCTAAAGATAGCTTTGTTATTAAGGCATTCTATCTACCAAAGTTTGTTGATGAGAGATTTATCAAGTTTTATCCTAATAAAACATTTGCCTTGTTTTCTATGACACCAAGTAAAGTTTTTTCCTTCATAAGAAAGATCTGTGACTCATATATTGGCCAATGCAAACTCTAAATTTATTACAGGTTCCTTTAGATTAAATTTCTCCTTTAACTTCCGATATAAAAAGGGTGCAATTAAAATTACCAAGTATTATCTCATGTTCATATTTCTACTCTCATGGTCTTTCTATAAAGTAGCTCTTTATAATGTCAAGTTTAAAGCATACATAAATGAAAAGCAAATTTTGCACTTATTGATAGATGCCCAAATAGACTATATTTCTAATCCTATATTTAGTCCATTTTTGTTTGTTTATTTGATATTTTTATTATTTTTGGTACTTAGTTCATTCATATTTTGTTTTTAGGTCTCAATTGCCCTTTGGGGTCAAAAGGAGCTAAAACCAGACAAAAATAAGGCATAAAAGTGAAAGATTGAAGATATCCTTAAGGGATATGGTCATGTGAAGCCACAGGCCGTGTCTATAACTGTATAGCTCTTTAAGACCATGTTTTTGTGTTGTGTCCCTTATTCTTGTTTTAATTCTTTAAAAACATGCGCATGACCGTGTGATTGTATTCACTCTAGAAATCTTAATTTTGAGCTATAAAGGGCAAAATGAAGAGAAAAAAGGAAAGGTCCAGAGGAGTTTGTAGGAGGCTCGAAAGAGGCTTAGGAAAACATATATTGATAGCCTAAGACATTAGAGAGAATGAAGAACAAGCAAGAGAACATATCTGGAGTGATTTTTTATCAATCTAAAGTGGATTTCATGAAGATTAAAAAGAATCTCATTATGGTTCTTTTAGTTTTCTATTTTTTTCTTTATTTTTTATGTTATGATTATGAACTAAAATTTTTGTAGCATTTGGAGTAGATGAAACTTGGGATAGACCTTGTAATGATTTTATTTTGACTTAATTCATTCTTTAGTTACATTGAGATTTCAATTATGTGTTCTTTATTGTTCTTGAATTAATATTACTAGTGAATTATTTTATATATGATTTCAAGCAATTGAGATTGAAAAATCCTTTTATGCAAATAAATCTACTATAATCGAAAGGAGTTTCATGAAAACCTAAAGATAAGTTAACATAAATCCTCTATATTAAAGTCAAACCTAATAATGAGACTCACAAATTAGTTAATACAATCTTAGGGGTTTTAACTAGGAAGAGATTTTAGCTAATCAATCGAGGATTAGGTGTTAATAGTTATAAGAAAGATATTATCATGATTGAGAAATTTCCACAGTCCAATGAACTATAGATTAAACTGAGTACTGAAATCATGATTGTATGAGAAGTCCTAGGGGATTCCAAGTCTATGTACCACTATTTCTTTGATTATTTCTTAGTTTAATCTTTATTCTAGTTAGTCAATTATATTGACTTATTTTGGTTTATTATTTTAATTTTTAATTTGATTAATTATCATCACAATAGTTTGTTAAACTAGATAATAAAAAGACGGTATTAGCAATTTTATTTCTCGTGGGATAGGCATGTACTTGCCAATGCTAGCTGTAGCTATACTGTGCATATATAAATTAAAAAATAACATAAAATCATCAAGTTTTTGACACTATTACCCAGGACTATAATTTTAGGAAAATCTTATTTTTATTAATCTAGTTAGTTTTTTTCCTTTAGGTAGCTTTTACTTCTTTTCATTTTATATTTATTTATTTATCCTTATAGCTCTCTCTTAAACTTATGTTTACAAGATATTTGCAAGTATTGTTTATTCATCGTTATAGCAACCAAATACAATGGAAGGATGAATATGGTAGTATTCTCAGGGGGATTATGATATGCCATCACATTTAACCTACTTAGAAGCTTGGAACGAGATGCACGGTAATATGTATTTGGAAGCTCAATCAATATCAATAAAATATTATGATATTTGTGGAGTAACCACTACAATCATGAATTTCAGGAACTAGACTATATATGGGAGCATTTAAATTGCATGGAGAGTTGACCTTAAGACACCTTATACTAGAATACTTATAATCCAAAGTGGGGCAATTCTTACTACTATGTATGGAAGGATTATGCTTCATTTAGATTTTTACATCAACAGCAGCAAGAGGAGTATCCATGTCTTGAGAACGCCTTCATATGAGTCATTGTGTCAGCTAATGTTGCCCTTTATAAAACCAAAGATCTAGGTATTTTATCTTAATGAATTAAGCCAAATTTGGTAGAATATGTAAATGCGATAATATTATGGAATGGAGAGGACCTAGATGATGAAGAAAAGGAGGAAGCATGTTTTTTAAAAGAGAAAGCAGAAGAGACGACAAAGAAGATAGAGGAAGAGGACATGGAGGAAGCTGTTGTTCAAGAAGAGAAGGAAGAAGCAAAGGAAGATGAAGAGGAGAAGCCAAATAAGGAAGCTATTGAGGAATTATCAAAAGTCATCTAAAGTACAGAGGGTTACTGCTTCTTACACAACAAACTACCAGAGTCAGTTGAAGATTCAGGGAGTTTTATGATTCCTTGTTACATTGATAGTTTGTTATTAAAAAGGAAATTAGTGGATTTACTTAGTTTTATTAATTTATTACCTTATATCCTTATTATCTTACTATATGTGGCCTATTTGTAGGTTAATAAACCTTTGTATTAAAAAAACACATGGAAGTAAGTTGTTGATTATAGATCTAGGTTGTAGAAGGACTTGTTGAGTAGTCCAACTATAAAACTCGTAAAGAAGTGTTGATTGGGAGGCAACAATAATTAGGTTTTTGTTTTGATTGAGTAGTTTGTAAGATTTTAATTAGCAGTTTAGTGATTATTTTATAATTTTATTGATGATCCTAATTTTATACTTGAGATTTGATGGAGTTCCACAGGTTAAAACATCAGCCCTTTCTTTAGAGTAAAAAAATTTCACCAGCTTTAGATAAAAGTTAACAACATTAGATAAGGGTGGAATTCTTTTTCTATTAATGGAGTACCAATTATCTTCACCCCTCCTTTATTTTCCCTATTTTTCATTATTCTTACATTACCTGGCGGGTTGGGTATAGGCTGACCTAGTGAATATAGGTATAAAAAAAATAGCACCTCACTCTCATATGACACATACCTGACATCTTGAATGATATCCAAATACCTACCCTACAAGGGTAGGATACTGGAGCATTCACAACACTAACTTAATCATGGCATCATCATTTAATGCGTAAATTTCACACTATTTAAAAACTCAAATTTCTCATTTCATTTCATAAAACCACATATGTACATTGTAGCATTTCATATTTCATCCCTATATATAACAACATCTACATATGTACATTTTAAAAAAAAACTATCAGAGTTTACATCTCTGTGTACAAACACTCTACATACATGAGGAATTATACAAAAATGCTATCTAGATCCTTCAGTCTTAGCTAACCAACCTTTAAGCCATTTCTTCTTTCCAAAAGTACAAAAATTATACTTCTTCTAGAGTCTCTCTGTCACTAGTATCCTCTCTTAAAACCTAAAATATCAACGTTGCAATTTTGGTGAGTTTTGCGAACTCAGTGAGTTAACCATCCTCGATGGTTCACTCAAATCATATTAAATATCACATCATTTTATTTATCATGTAGCATCACATATCACTTACTTCACACATCACATTCAGAGTAGTCAAACAGATCATTTTGATCATTTAAAACATACATATCAATTTTAAATGCAATGCACATGAAACTCACTTTCATTTATTACTTTGTTATGACCGAGTGCCTTCTTACTAGCCCATATCCCTTGTGGATACCGAGCTTGTTTCAAATAATGTCCCATATCCTTTATTGGATACGGGGTATATTCACAACTGAGCTAGAGACTCTTATCATATTCTGAGCTTTAAGCTCTTTTTTTGTGGCTACTCCGGTTACAACAATCTTTATGTTGCCATGCATTCATATAATGAAATGCATCACATTCACATTCACATTTATCATTAGACCTTGGTCCAGCATTCAACATAAATGTTGATTATTACTTATTTCTTCAAATTCACATACAAGGAGCACTTCCAATATGTTATTCATGCAACAAACGCCTCAGACATTCAATGTCTAAAATCAGCACAATCACATTCACAAAATAATTCAATGCAGAGTTTAAAAAAACAATTATTCAAGTGAGACTGTCTAGGTTATTCACAGTTTGCTCCAGAAAGCTATTGCCTCGAAGTCCAGCAACATCTGGATGTGATCGCTCAAATAGCTATTCTAAATCATGCAATACATACTTATTTGCACACGTCACAACTTTGTACAATTATAAGTATTTATTTATGCACAAATGTGTATATGGATTATGCACAAATGTGTATGCATGCTCAATGATAACCCCGGGTATGTTTCCTTTATTCACATCACATGATCATTCCCATATCAAAACTCCTATATTTTTAATTTAAACTTAGGTTTACACCTCAATAATACAAATTCATTCTAAGTTCATCACTCAATCAATCATTCCAGTTTTTTTTCTCAAAACAAATTTTTGGGTCAATTTTCATGGTCATTATGACAAGGAAATTGAGGCATTTAGACAACACATTCTTCTAAAAACATTTTCCTCTATGTCTTAAGTTTCTAGTGACACCAAGTTCATACAATTCAGTTCAATATTCTACAATTTATACTCAAAATACTTCAGACTGTTCTCAAACTGCAACAGTACTCAGTACTCAATACTCAAATTCGAGCCAAAATTTGAAACTCTTAGAGATAGAATTAAAATTTGAATCCTTCATCAAAATTTGTATTCATATGTCTCTAGTTTAATCCAAATCATAAATCATCCCATTTTGATAACTACAGATCAAGATATGGCCAAAATACAATATTTGTTTAGTGAAAATACTTCATTTAACAATATTCCAGCACACTTCATCATTTTTCATCCTAAATTCATCAATCAATGATCAATCCTTTCCTAACGAATTCATATGGCAATGAAATTTGGTGGAGAGGAAATACAATGTGTGAGGAGTTCTTGGTCCAAATTTCAAGTCAAATGAAGGTCCGGAGAAGAAGTTATAGTCAAAATAGTGAAGGGTGTCAAAAACTGTCAAAAGGCACTGTACGATCATGCATTTCCGGATATCTCCTCTCTATCACAATAGTGCTTGTGCACGATCATGAAACTCCTTTGAGGTTCCCTTCTGCACTGCCTAATTTCTCCTCTCGATCACAATCGTGCGTCTACATGATCGTGCGACTCCCTTAAGGTTTCCTCTCTGTCACAATCGTGCTTGTGCACGATTGTGATAGACGATGTTCTCTAGATTTTACAAAACTGTAGATTTTTCATCTCTTCCTCATCTCTTTTACTAAATCCTAAGCACGATCGTGATAGACGATGTTCTCTAGATTTTACGAAACTGCAGATTTTTCATCTCTTCTTCATCCCTTTTACTAAATCCATCATTTCTAACTTATGTCCTCATTATTTCCTCTTTATTCCTACTTCCATTTTAGCTCAACTCAATCACAAACAAATCAAAATCTATGATTAATCACAAACATAAAAAACCAAACCTATCCAACACGCATTCGTCATATTTTCTGCATTTCTTCATCCTCATCAACACCTTCATTTTTTCTCTAACTTATCATTTTAGTTCTTCCCATATCACTTTACTCCTTTTTCATTAACTCTAGACTCATTTTAGTTCATCTCTAAAACATCCAAAGAGATTCACGTAATAACAGTGAAAACAGAGCATAGGTATATCATCTTTCTATGAATTTTCTGCACTCTTTTTATACACATTTTCAATGATCTTTCTATCTCAAAAATCATTTCAACAACATCTTATGAAATATTGATCATCAAATATGCAAAAGCAAGTCATCAATATTCTCATTCTTCATCCACGATGTCCATGTATAATGGCCACTATTCTCATGATCATGTAATATTGATTAATCACCATATTTGTTTCATATTCATACTACTGATGAGAATTAACATATTACTTACTTGCTAAAACTCCAAGTTCTTCAAAAACATCAAGAAGCCCTAATTTCTCATGCAACCCACATACATCAACATGGAGGTTGAGAGGTTAAGGTTTCTAGTGGCAAATGAAGAAGATAACAAGGTGAGAGTAGCAAGTGAAAGAAAAGAGAGCTAGGTTCAACATTGATGAAGGTTGGTGAGAAAATTCGTGAAGAAGATGAAGAAAGTCACGAAGAAGAAGAAGAAGAAAGCAAGATTCAGATAATTAAATTTTCTTTCAAGAATAATCGTGGGAATAAAGACTAGGCTTGGCAAATGACACTTGTCACTCGCCACATGTCCAATTTCTATGAGTTTAAACTAGGTTCTCTTATTAAACAAGTCCAATCAACTCTAATATCTACTTCAATTGTCTCTCAATTTTCAATGACACTTGTTAATAAATCCCAAAGTCATTTATAAAATGTTCCACTGTCATTTGACTCTTATTTCTACTACCATAATTCAATTAGCTTGCTACTTGGCATTTTTCCTAGTCCAAAAATACGTAAAATTTCCTAAATTTTACCAAAAATTCTAAATTAGTAAGTATACTCTCCAAATAAATTTTCAACACATATAAACCACAATTCCCAATATAATCACATTTATAAATCAATAATATCCAGAAAATGTCAATGAATACATGTACAATCATTTTAATGTGTAAAAATCAATATTCACGTGTGTGTGTGTATGCTATATTATGCATGAGCATGAAATACACTTTCTAACTTCTCAATAATCTCTTATATACACTATTCTAGGGTTCTAACCCTTAACATAGGATAACGGGATATTACATTACATGTTTTGAATATTAAGGATAATGTACAAATTAAGTGTAGGGAAAGAAGATAGCAATCAAACTTGTCAATTTTGTTATAATTAGCTTAATAATAAATAATTTAGGAAATATTTTTTAAAGATGACGTTGAACAAGATGATTCATTATGAGTTTGATTGTGATTTAATTTATTTAGGCAAATAGTTATGAGTTTTGATGAATAAGTTGATTTCAATTTAGTTCATTAATTTTGAGAATGGATACTTGATTTGCATTTTGATACATTATGGATAATTTGTACATCAATTGAGTTAATTGTGAATTCTTTTTAAGCATTTTCACCCCATAGATATATGAAAAATAAAAGAAAGATATGGCAGTAAATGAATAAAAAAGCATAAATAATTTCATTTCATTGACTTTGTACCAATAAAAAGATCAAAGTTAAAGATTGATATTGGTAGACATTTGAGATAGTGAGCTAGTTAAGTAACTGAGGGTACTCATACTAAGGTGTTTACTCTTGTGGTAAAAGGTTATGTAACTTTTCAACCAACCTTATAAACACTCTTATATTATTTAAACTTAATGCTTTGTTTTTAATAATGGGTACATAAATGTTTAAAGGTTTCAGCATTTTTTCATATATTTTCATTTTATGCATTAAGTGGAATGATGTGAATTGAATTGAAATTTAAAGAACTGTGAATTGAAGTGGATTGATTTATAATTTGATTCAAGTAAATAAATGCTTAACAATTCAAAGAACTTAGTAATTGAATGAATAATAGAGAATCTTGATGAATATCTTCAATTTTTTAATACTGTCCCAAAGTTGTTCATTATTAAGTTGAGAGTAATGAAATTGATTTACTTGAGGGCAAACAAATGGTTAACTGTGGAGGAGTTTGATAAATGTCAAATAGATTATATTTCTAATCCCATACTTAGTGCATTTTGTTTTTTTATTTAAGAGTTGCTTATTATAATTGGTACTTAGTTCATTCATATTATATTTGTAGGTCCTAATTGCCTTTATGGGGTCAAAAAGAGTTGAAATTGGATAAAATTGAGGCACAAAATGAAAGATTAAATTTGTCTTTAAAGGATAAAATCATGTGGAGCCACATGACCATGTATATGAATGTATAGCTCTCTAAGACCGTGTTTCTACATAATTAAAACAATATTAAGGGACATGATCATATACACGATAGTGTGGGTGACGTGTCTAATCTAAAAACCCTAATTTTAAGCAATAAAAGGGCAAAACAAAGAGAAAACAAGGAGAGGTCTAAAGGGTTCTTAGGAGGCTCAAAAAAGGCTTGAAAAGACATATATTGGCGGCCTAAGATAAGAGAGAGGATGAAGAATAAGTAAGAGAACATATTTAGAGTGAATTTCCATCAATTTAAAGTGGATTTCATGAAGATTGAAAGTGATCTCTTCATAGTTCCTTTATTTTTCTATTTATCCTTTAATCTTGATACTATGATTATGAACTAAATGTTTGTTGGTAATTGGAGAAGATGGTCCCTAGGATAGACCTTGTAGTGATTTTATTTTTATTTTTATTTTCTTTATTTTTATTGAGATTCAATTATGTATTTTTAATTATTTTTGAATTACTATTGCTAGTGTATTATTTCATATATGGTTTTATGCAATTAAGATTGAGAAATACTTTTTTATGAATAGATTTACAATAATTGAAATAAGTTGCATACAAATCTATAGATAAATTGACATAAATCCTCTATATTAGGGTCAAACCTAATAGTGAAATTCACGAATCAATTGATGCAATCTTAGGGGTTTTAACTAGAAAGATATTTCGATTAATTAATCAAGGATTATATATTAATAGTCTTAAGAAAAATATTAGCATAATTGTGGAATTTATATAGTCCAACAGACTATAGATTAAAGTAATTAGTGAAATCATGATTGCATGAGAAGTCATAAAGGGATTCAAAGTCCAAGCAACACTTCTTCTTTTTACTGTTTCTTAGTTTAATCTTTGTTCTAGTTAGTCAATTGTGTTGATTTATTTTACTTAATTATTTTAATTTTTCATTTGATTAATTATCATCTCAACAATTTATTAGAATAGATAATAGAAAGACAATAAGTATAAATAATTTTAGTCGTCATCAGATAAACTGGTACTTGCTAGTGGTAGCTGGAAGAAATACACCATGCACTTGTAGTTTAAAACATAAGATAACATCATCACTTACTCATCTTAATTTCAAAATATAGGTGAATGGCTTACTCATTAATGGAATAATCTAGAATCGCAAGTTTATATGGATCATAAGTTCTTACATTTCTCCCATTATAATGTGCATAATGATTGGGGATAATATTTTAGTTATTTTTGATAAACCGTAACTTTTTCATTGATTTTCCTTTAAATTAGTTTCTAAAGACTAATTCGCATGCGTATTTTAGTAAGAGATAGTCTAAATTACTTGTTTCTTTTTAAGGTTATTGATGCCCCTAAAATTCCAATCTAAGACTGACATTAGATGATACTTGAGGGTTTAAAGGGTTCATTGGCTTTGGCCTTCCGTCCTGATCTCCTTTTTAAAGCTTGAGTGAAAAATATCTAGATTATATTCATTAGCTTTACTTTCATTCAGAGTGGTTGCATATGAGGCTTCAAGATTGATGATATCATTACCATCCTTGCTTACATTATTTTCATTGGTAATAAGAATAGAGGCTCTCATTTCTATTCAGTTTGAGAAAGGAATATTTTCCTTTTCTTTAGGTTAAGCATGTACTTCATGGTTTTGTGCCATATTTTAGTTATATACTTCTTTCTTCATCAACTTTCCTATTGTTCATTATAAAAGAAACATATCCATCACTTTCAGTTATATTTTATAACAAATTCAAATCCTCTTAAGTTCTCTTGGTGTTTGAATTGTTTAGTCCTATTAACTTATAACAATATCCCTTGAAAAATATTTTTCTTGTTATTTTTTACTCTTTACACTATTGTTTAAGAGATGGTTTCCAATGATAAGAGACGAGTATTGAATCCTCTACCAGTTATTTTAATATATTCAGCCTCATAATGGGGATAGTTTATGATAGGTTTTGAGTTATATTGGTTCAACATATAACCTTGTAAAGCCAATCCCTTTTATAACAGTTGTGAATTCATCCATACACAAAGGTCGCCCTATATAACTTGTAAGATAGCTTAGACTTGTTATAGACTAATATTCAAATGGAACATTATAAATATTGATCTAAATAGGAATGTGTTTTAGCTTCAATTGATCTAACTGCAATCTAGGGGCTTATCTTTAATGAAAACTTAGATTTTCATTCATGTTTCATGGACATATTCCCAATATCCTTTGTGTCTCCTCTATTGATGCAAATTTAAATACAAAAAGTGTCTATTAATTGTTTAGAGTTTCTAATAGCCTTATTTTTTGAATGAAAAGTTTACCAAACTTGCACAAAAAGGGAAGATAGGTCTTTTATCAATAAAAAAATCAATCGAACATATATTGCATTTGGCCACACTTTGTTGTAGAATTTCCTCAAAAGGAGTGACTATAAATTTTCCTTCTTCACTTGAAGGCGAAGTAGGATAACTTGTCTATTAGAGAGACATCACTAATAATCTGACACTATGTTTTCTTAAAGTTATTTTTCAGCTCACCAGAATCAACATTAGGAATCACAATGATAGAAGAGGGGAGAGAAGTTGAAAAAGATCCCTTAACCGGATTATGTAGAGTTTATTTAAGCTGGATAGCCTCAAATGAAAAGGGAAAACAAGTCAAATGAAGATACATATCTAAAAGGAAAGATGGAAAAAAGGAAGTTGCAAAAATTGAAAGTTAGTCCCTTAAATGGAAAGGAGACAAAGGACACTACTAAAGTGAGAGTTAAAGTTCAAGCAAAGAAGTGAGGGAAAAAACAGAGATCAAATAAACAAGGTATGATGAAGAGATGAAGTCGAAGGAATCAAAGGAGAAGAATGTACTAGAGGAATTAGAAATAGCACCAAAGTGAAGTCTATCACCTTATAGTTTGGAAAATAAGAGTGAACAATTAATATAGAGCAAAAAAAGGGGAAACATAGAACCAAGGAGACACAGAAGAGGGGTATAGAGTCTGCAAGCAAAAGAAGTAGATTAAGAAGAAGATCATGGAGAAATTGAGTCCAAACCACTATGAAAATGGAACCGTATTAATGAGATGCAAGGGTTTCTATTACTAGCCTCCATTTTTTTACCAAAGAATAATCTTTTGTTATAGTTTATGAGTTACATATACACATTTCTATGTTTCCAAACTATTTATCTTAGAAGGAAGGTATTAAAATCATATTAAACATATATTTGCTAATCATAATTGATGGTATTCCCATATCTTACATTTGTTTAATAATTACTCAAATTAGCTGGCATTACGATTAAGGATCTTAAGCCTTGAACAATATACGTACATGTAAGTTAGATTGGGAATGCCTTTAGAAAAAAAAAACTATCCTTCACAAGTCTAAAAGGAATGTAAAGTACACTTGAAAAAATAATACATACATAGGAATCGTGTTTGGAAATCTTATGTAACACCCGGTATCTAGTTTAACCGGTGCACCGAAATAAATCAGTATTTAAGACTGATGTCATTAAAAATTTCAGAACAGTGAA
>JANITX010000005.1:36727448-36742636 GCA_027564395.1 Erythroxylum ulei
GTGATAAACACTATTGTATGCTCTCATTGATTATAGTGAAATACTCAGTCGTCTCCAAACTGGACGTAGGCATTGTCAAACCAGTATAAAAATCTTGGTGTTCTTGTTGCTATTTTATTTTTCACTCCGAATTTATTAATTTTTCCGCACAACAATATGGTGACGAGATAAATGATGAAACTGTGGTTACAAAAGCCTTGAAAAGTTTAACTTCCAAATTTGACCACGTTGTTGCTGCAATTAAGGAATCTAAAAACTTAGCTGAATTTTCATTTGAAGAACTAATGGGTTCTTTGCAAGCGTATGAAGTAAGGATAAATAGGTCACTGCAGAAAAATGGATCACTGAACAAAAAAGAAGAACAAGCATTTCAAGTGAACGAGGAGTCTTTATCAAACCAAAAATATGGTAGAGGTGGTGGAAGAGGTGGCTTTCGAGGCAGGGTTCGTGGTAGAGGCAGAAGCAAGGGCCGAGCTGCTTGGTCAAATAACCGTAGAAATGTTCAATGTTATAACTATCACAAGTTCGGTCGTACAGCAGCATATTGTTAAGATAAAAGCTATCAAGCCAACTATACAGAGGAAGAAGAAGAAGAAGAAGAAGAAGAAGAAGAAGAAGAAAGCATGCTTTTTATGGATCATTTTGTAGCAGCTAATTGTGAAAATAATGTTTGGTTTGTTGATAGCAGCTGTTCGCATCTTATGTCTGGAGTGAAGTCATCATTAAGGAGCTAGATGAATTAAAGAAGAAGCAAATTTGGCTAGGAGATAATAAACAAATACAAGTTGAAGGTCAATGTACAGTGGCTATTTCTACTTGTGATGGTAAAGTAAAACTTATTTAGGATGTTTTGTTTGCTACTAATCTGGCACATAATTTGTTAAGTGTTAGGCAACTGATGAAGAGTGGATTTTCAGTACTGTTTGATGATGAAACATGTGTTATTAAGAATAAAAAAAATAGGCAGTGTCATTGCAAATGTTCTTATGACAAAAAACAAGATGTTTCCTCTTGAAGTTTCTAAAACACAATATGCTTTGATTGCTAGTCAAAAGAATGATGCTGAATCTAAGTTGTGTCATTTACGTTATGGTCACTTAAATATGAATGGATTGAGGTTGTTGAGTCAAAACGAGATGGTCATTGGCTTGCCAAACTTAGAACTGATTGACAATATGTGTGAAGGTTGCATTTATGGCAAGCAACATAGAAGATCTTTTCCAGTAGGAAAGTCATGGAGAGCCTTTAGTTGTCTTGAAATAGTGCATGTAGATTTATGTGGTCCTATGAATACAATTCAATTGGTGGGGTCAATATTTTTTGCTATTTACTGATGATTATAGTCGTATGAGTTGGGTATATTTTCTGAAGCTTAAATCTGAAACTTTTGAAAGCTTTAAGAAATTTAAGGCTTTGGTTGAAAAGCATAATGGTAACAAATTGAAAGTTCTTCGAACAGATAGAGGTGGAGAATTTGTGTCTTAAGAATTTAATCTTTTTTGTGAAGAACATGGAATTCACAAGGAATTGACAACACCTTATACTCTAGAGCAAAATGGCATAGCTGAGCAAAAGAATCATACTATGGTGGAGATGGCTAGAAGCATGAATCTTCCAAATCAGTTTTACTTAGAAGCCATTAACACTGCAATATGCTTGCTAAATATTTCTCTTACAAGAGTTGTCATGCATCAGACACCATTTGAAGCTTGGAAAGGTAGAAAGCCTTCAGTGAGTCATCTAAGAATTTTTGGCTGTACTGCTTATGCTTCGGCAAATTCTCAACATCGACGTAAACTTGATGCAAAATTATAAAAATGTGTCTTTATTGGCTATGTTCTTAATCCAGAGCTTGCTGTTTGTATAATCCAACAAATGGCAACATTATTATTAATAAAGATGTAATCTTTGATGAAAAATAAAGTTAGAAATGGGAAGATAGCAATGAGAAGTCGCAAATCTAGACAGAAAAAGAAGTCCTTCCAAGTGAAATCTCTCCTGTTAGTACACCAAGACATTCTTCCAGTAATAGCCCAACTAATAGCAAGTCAACATTGATGGCACCAGAAAATTAAGATGAAACTCCTCCAGAAAGGTTTAGATCACTTGCTAATATATATGAAACTTGCACTTTTACATTATTTGGTACAAATCCAATCAACTTTCAAGAAGCAACCACAAAGGAAGAATGGAGATATGCAATGGAAGAAGTGATTTTGGCAATTAAAAAAGATGAGACATGGGAGTTAGCGGATCTTCCAGATGGCAAAAATATTATTGGGTTGAAATGGTTGTTCAAAACAAAGTATCATGTTGATGGAAGGATACAAAAACACAAAGCCTAACTGGTAGCCAAAGGATATTCGCAACAACAAGGTATTGATTTCGATGAAACATTTTCTCTAATAGCTTGATTTGAAAGTAAGAACTCTTTTAGCATTAGTTGTTCAATAGAAAAGGATTGCTTATCAATTCGACGTAAAATATGCCTTTCTTAATGGAGATTTGAAAGAAGAGGATTATGTGGCTTAACCAGATGGTTTTGTTGAAAAAGGGAATGAGAACAAGGTGTGCAGGTTAAAAAAGGCTCTTTATGGACTAAAGCAAGCTCCGTGCGCGTGGTATAGTAAAATTGATTCCTTTTTTTTAGGAAGATGGCTTTAAGAGAAGTGAGAACGAGCTAACTCTGTCTGTTAAGCAGTTTGGTCAAGATGGTTTATTATTGGTTTGTCTGTACATTGATGACATGATTTATACGGGTCCATTTTATTCTTTGATTTGTGAATTTAAATTATGTATGATGAAAAAGTTTGAAATGACAGATTTGGGTGACTTGCACTATTTCTTGGGTTAGAGGTGAAGCAAAGAGAAGATGAAATTTTCATCTCACAAAGAAAATATGTTAGGGATCTTCTCAAAAGGTTTAACATGCTTAATTGCAAGACTGCTGCCACTCCTATAAATGTGAATGAAAAGCTACAAGTGAATGATGGTACAGAAAAAGTAGATGGAAGATTATATAGAAGCTTGGGGGCTTATTCTATTTGACTCATATTCGTCCTGATATTTCCTTCTCTGTTGGGATCATCTCCAAGTTTATGCATAATCCCACAAAACATCACTTTGAAGCAACAAAGAGGATATTGCGTTATATTGCTGGAACAACAGATTATGGAACGTAGGCATGCATCAAATATAGGTCATTATGTGAATGTTAAAGAGGGAAAAGTATCAGGGTTGAAGACCTATGATTGTCATGTACTTTTGTAATGATTACTTCCTGTTAGAATACGTGAATGTTTGTCGAAGGATGTGTCCTTAACTTTGGTTCAATTGGGTAAGTTTTTGAAGCAATTATGTTGCAAGACACTTAAACTTAAAGAGCTTGACAAAGTAGAAAAAGACATAGTTGTGATTCTATGTAAGCTTGAATTTGTATTCCCCTTATTATGTTTAGATGTTATGATTCATTTGACAATTCACTTACTATACGAAGCAAAACTCTATGGACCAGTTCAATTTCGATGGATATTCCTGATTGAAAGGTAATTCATATTGAATTTTAATTTTTTAAAAGTTATTTGTCAGTAACAATTGCTAATATTTTATATTTTGTTAAGGTTTTTATGTTCTCTTAAGCATTATGTAAGTAATAGAGCTCGACCTAAAGGGTCTATTGTAGAGGCTTATATAGCAAATAAATGCTTGAAATTTTATTCGATGTACTTAAATGACGTGGAGATGAGATTTAATAGAACATAATGTAACTTTGATTTTGATGAAGAAGGTGGCTTGTCAATTTTCTTCCAAAAAGTAAGGCCACTTGGTGTGGGTAAATATGTGGAGTTAATTAAAGATGAATTCGAAATTGCCCTTTGGTATATTTTGAACAATTGCGAGAAAGTAGATATATATATGGAATATGTATATTACTTTTGATTCATTCAATCATATTAGAATTTTGTGTTTAAATCTCATTTCCTTACCTTTATTTTGTTTTTTAAATAAAGAACATAAGGAGTCCATTCGAAGCAAAATGATTATTAATGTTGAAGAAAGACATAAGTTTAAGTTTGTATCATGGTTTAGAAATCAAGTAAGTTATATATTGATTAAATATTATGAACTTATGACATTTTGTATATCAGATTAACTTCTAATTTCATTTTATCATAGAAATGATACGGTTACATAACCGTAAGGTGCAAGAGGCGATGATAACATTATATTGTTTAGCATGTAGACCTTATATTTGTGGGAAAAAATATATAGGTTGCATTGTTAATAGGGTGGGATTTTACATACAAGATCGAGACAGAAGACTTAAAATCCAAAAATATGGAGTTGTTGTTGAGGCTGTCATCTCTGAAATAATAGAGTTGCACTATATCAAGGATAAGAAGGTTGTTCTATTTAAGTGCAAATGGTTTAATCTTACTGACATGATAGTGAACGGGAATATTAGTAGCATTAATGTTAGTAAGGCATGGTATGATAATGACCCTTTTGTCTTTGCAAGTTAAATGAAGAAAGTTTTCTACCTCAACGATACTATACTGGGTAGCAATTGGAAGGTGGTTCAAAAGTTTCAATACCGAAATCTCTTTGATTTTTGTGAAAGGGATAATGGTCAATTCATAGAGGATGAAGATGAAGTATATCAAGAGATTGAATCAAAGTTCAATAATGAAGCCAATCGAATAGAAGATGTAGATATATCATCATTTCATAGGAGAGATGTTGATCCCAATATAGTACAACTGAATGAAATCTAAGGCAATCTTATCGTACAAACAGATGAAGACTATATTCAGGATGAATTAAATGACAATGATGATACTTTCGCCGAATACATTAGTAACGAAGAGTCCAATAATAATGTAATTAATGACGATGATTTTCGAAATCTTGATCATGATGATTAAAGGTAAATAAATTGTTTATATTCTCTGGAATGTTATGTTGATGTTTGAGTTATGTTAATCCGTATTCTTGATATTTCACTTATGTTAATGTATATTGTTCATGTTTTACTTATGTTTATGTGAAACATTGGTTTGACTTATGTTTATGAAAATGTTGTTTTTCTACTTATGTTTATGTGGATTATTGGTGTTTGCCTTATGTATGCGGAATGTTGGTGTTTGGTTTATGTTATGCGAAATTTTGGTGTGTGGTTGAGTTTTGTTATACAGAATGTTGGTATTTGTTTGAGTTATGTTTTAGCATAATGTTAGTGTTTGAGTTATGTTTATGTGGAATGTTCATGTTTGACTTATATTTTTTACGGAATGTTGATGTAAGTAGTAGTGACGATGAGGAGTTTTAGTTTATCTATAATTTTTTTTAAAGTTTTGTAATTAATATTTAATTACATTTTTTATCAAATGCGTTTAATTTTTAATTATGAAACATTTTTTATTTTAGTTAATTAATATTCAAACAATGTTACCAACAATAATTAATTTTTTTACTTAATTATAATTCAAACAATGTTAAAAAAAATAACATGAATTAAAAATGTTATCAATAATTATAATTAAATGATAAATTGGTAATAGGATAGGGTAATTAAAAATAAACATTCGTCACTAAAACTTTTTAACTACAAATACAAAATCGTCACTAAATCTTTTTAGGTACGTTTCACAAAACGTCTCCAATGACCTTTAGCTACATTTCCAAACACGTAGCTAACTATATTCTGTTATGAAAATAAATCGTCACTAAAGTTTATTGCTTACACCTATGCTTACAAAGCTAATTACTTTTAGCTACCAAAATCAAATGTCGCAATATGTCATTTGCGACAATTTGGTTTCTTTTTGCCTATTCCTTTTTGTGACGGACCTATCATCGTAGAAAAATCACTTAGGCGACGATTTGGTAAAAATTTCCCAGGTAATTATTTGCTACTGGACTTTTGCAACCATTTGTTCGACGATTTTTTACTGTTGCTAAATTTTTTTTTGCGACAACGTGTTCTCCTTCAGCGACGAAATTAGTCATCGCTAAAACCTCGTTCTGTTGTAGTGCCAGTTGTGACAACTTAAAACCAACAACATTTAAATTCTTAGCTTTATTTTATTTTTTTAATTTCTATTAATCTTTCTCTTTTCTTCCTTCTTGGTTGGGTCAATCGTGCTAGGCCCAAGCCCAGACTCAGAATGGCACATGGGCCGATCGGTCCATCCCTTGATGTTGACCTAATTCCTGTAGGTATTAACTATATAAATTCATTACCTCATCATGAAAAAGGTACGACTTTTCAGAACCCTAGTATTCTTTATTCCTAGCCACCAAAATCCTCACAAAAAGACTAACTTGAGCGTCGGAGGGGCCTACCGGTAATCAATCCCCGGTGAGCCTTATTATTTTACAGGTATTTCTGAGCCAAAGTCAACCAATCTCATGGATCCAAGCGGTAGTGCCCAGCCCCACTAAAATCAGACAGAACTAGTTTTAACAATTAAAAATATATTAATAGGTAAACATTATGTTACAAACAAAAATTTTACCCATTGAAATAATATTAATAACTATTGATAAATATTGTATAAAATGATATTAGCCTGCTTAATTAAGTCATAAAAATGAATTAATCTTGAATTATTATCAGTAACAAAATTATATAATTTTTAAAGATATTCTCCTAAAAAGGGGAAGAAACCAGGATGAAGAAAGAGCCAAAAGTAAATATGGAAATAAGAGGAGGAGCAAATATAAGAAGGATACGACGCTGCAGTCAATAGAGCAGACTCATTAGAGTTTTGTTAAAAGTTAAAACAAATAAGAGTGCATGAATAATACACGTTCCCATGGACCCTGCACGCCTCACACCTGTCTGTCACCCACAACATTTTATATTTAATTTCCTTTTCCCGGATCCATTGGGCCCCATCCCTCGTGACTCGAGCTCTGACCGAACCGACAGCTGTGCTTTTTCTTTTTCGACGACCCACAAGTGTGAACATCTGTGGGCCCCAGAAGGTCAGACGACGCGAATTTTTTGGAGCGCCGGATCGAGCGGACGTCGGCCCCACATTGATTGGTTTGGTTTGTTGCAGAAGGATAAGCAATTCGTAGTTAGCAGTACCACCAAGGTCGTCATTATGGGAGGTTCCTCGTTTTTAACCTCATCATTGAATTTGTGATTAATAAGTATACCTAAAATACACATATCAAAACTAATCCTCTGTTGACGCCACATGTGCTGTACTGTGCTTATCTCCTTGTTACTACACAAGTCATAATATAAAGGGGAAAAAATTTATTATATAAAATCGACTTATTACTAACAATTAAACATATTTACACACGACTAATAGATAATTAAATTAAAAAGAAATCAAATCTTCTTCTTTTTTAATGACAAAATTAAAAAAGACAAATGAGTAACTTACTCGCTAGTTACTCCCTTTTTCTTTTCTGCCCAATATACGGTTTCTTTTTTTTTTTTAAATTTCGAAGAGTTATTTTATCTCCAGTCCATTAAGAAATCAATCGTATTTTCACATAAACCGTTAAAAGTACTAAAGATCATTTGAAACCGAAACTTTACTCAAGGCCACGGCCCACGTCGGTCTAATAATCTCATTCATAGTGATGGAAAAGAATTATAAAAGTTAAAATTGTATCGTACGAGCCATCTTGCGGTAATACCGAAAATCTTATAGGCGTGCCTTTTGAGAAAATTGAAAAAATAAAGAAAGAAAAGATGCAGGGACAGGACAAAGACAGACAGACAAACAAACAGATTTCACGTGATTGTGAGGCTTATTTGGGTTTGACCATAAAAGTGGGTTTTCAAATTGGGCTCCGACTGATATGGTAAATATAAGCTTAGGCATATCATAAACTTAAGAGTAAAAGTCTGCTCTGACACTTTGATACCATAACCATAGCAAAACAATTTCCAACACTTAGGGACCTAAATTTTCTTATATTTCTCCATATAAATGTTTAAAGAAATAAAATGTCTTATTCTTAGTTGAATTAGAACTTTCTCCCCTTCTTTCCAAATAAACCATTAGAACTCTTAAACATCTAGTAACTTAATTCCAATAACATAAAAGCTTAAAACCACATAAAAAGAAAACCCATAAATATCAGGGAACTGGGTACTTATCAGGAGGTGGGATGTAATCATTTGTTTCATCCCCTTGTGCCTTCCCTGTGTCATCCTCTCTTATCCACAAACTTGAGTGGTCAAATATGCAACATCACCAAAATCACAAATATCAACACCACATGAATTTAGTAGATAGTCACTATTGGGGCATAAGTCACAAGTGTATTAGGTTCATAACACGCGGAGTCTAGCTGAATTAAATCACACTTAGCCCCTCCCTCACCACACATAATCAAGCCTATTTTGAAGCTTCTCTTGTGCCACATTGCTGTTTGCCACACACCAAGATAGTCCTATTACTATTGTAGACACATCACCCTAATTCTTGTTTCCATTAGAGCTGACTAATTCTTGTTTCCATTAGAGCTGACTGCCTGCTATTAGGTTGATCCACTACCAAGGATATATCATAGACCTTCATTTTATTAAGATAAAACAATCCATATTTCCTTTTCAATGTGGGACTCAATTTCTCATTCTTATTAATTAGAGTAATCAAATAAATGTCAGGTAAATCTTAAGGCTATGTTTGGTAGGGCGGTTAGTAATAGAATGGAATGGAATGGAATGCAGCGGGTGTATTTTGTGAAAAGGAAATATAAAATGAGCAAAATGGACACAGAATATTTAACGTAGTTCACCTTTAATTTTGGGCTACGTCCACGAATAAAACTCAGAATAATTCTTCCACTATTACAAATAGTAGGTATACAGAGATAAAACCAAAATGGTGGCTCACAAAGTGTTTCCCAACCTAAAAATATTAACCTCTCTATTTTGTCGCTCACAACCCTTTAGGAAAATATTTCCTAACTTCAGAGCATTTGCTTTGGTTTTCCTCTGTGTTTTTCTGTTGTATTTTGGATGAAGCAGGGAGTGCCTTATATAAGCACTTCGCCGCGTGAGACAACTACCTTGCAGCTGTCTTTTTTTTTCTTCATATTTTCAACAAATCGGCGCCGCAATTGTGGAACATGGAGTCCCTCCATTTGAGAGGGACCTATATCCAATAAATCTCCCCCTCCTGATTACATGGAGGGCTCTATCATGCCTGCTACTAGTCGACAATACTTGAGCTTGCCTTTTGGTAGAATCTTGGTTAACATGTCCGATCCATTTTTATCAGTATGGATCTTTTCTAACTGTAATTGTTTCGTCTCCATCGCATCTCTGATCCAGTGATATCTCACATCAATGTGTTTTGATCGTGAGTGAAAAGAGGCATTCTTATTAAGTTGAATAGTGCTTTGATTAACACAAAACAGCCGATACTGTGCTTGATTGATATTAAGTTCATTAAAGAACTTCTTCATCCATAGCAACTCCTTACAGGCTTCCGTTGCTGCAATAAACTCCGTTTCAATTGTAGAAAGTGCAATACACTTCTGTAACTTTGATTGTCATGCCACAGCCCCCCTGCAAAGGTAATCAAGTAACCTGATGTAAACTTTCTTAAGTTAATATCTCCAGCCATATATGCATCTGTGTAACTAGCTAACATAGGTTTTGATCTTCTAAAACATAAGCATATTTTGGATGACCCTCAAAGATACCTGAGAATCCACTTGACTGCAGTCCAATGTTCCTTTTTAGGATTTGAAAGGAAACGACTCACAACTCCAATTGCATGAGCAATATCTGGCCATGTACAAACCATGACATACATCAAACTTCCAACTGCTGAAGCATATGAAATTCTGGACATTTCTTCCTTCTCTTCATCTGTTGAAGGGCACTCTCTGGAACTCAATTTAAAGTGATTAGCAAGAGGACAACTAACCGCTTTAGCTTTGTCCAATTTGAATCTCTCAATTACTTTATCAATGTACTTCTCTTGTGACAACCATAGTTTCTTGACGCTTCTATCTCTGATAATCAACTCTTTCATGGCAAAAGACTTATCCAACTGTTTCTTCAGATTGTTGATTCTAGAAACATTCTTACCAACAATCAACATATCATCTACATAGAGCAATAAAATAATGAAATCATCATCAGAGAATTTCTTCACAAATACACAGTGATCTGAAGTAGTCTTCTTGTAGCCTTGCTCCCCTATAATAGACTCGAACTTCTTATACCACTGTCTTGGTGCCTGTTTTAGACCATATAAACTCTTCTTCAGTCTACAAACATAGTCTTCTTTCCCCTTTTTCACGAAACCCTCTGGTTGCTTCATGTATATCTCTTCTTCTAAATCCCCATATAAGAAGGCAGTTTTGACATCCATTTGTTCAACCTCCAGATTAAAACTTGCGGCTAGCCCTAGCGCTGTACGTATGGATGTCATTTTCACCACCGGTGAAAATATCTCGTCAAAGTTAATACCCTTCTTTTGGCTGAATCCTTTCACCACTAATCTTGCTTTGAATCGAGGATGGTCGTTGTGTTCTTGTGATGAGAATCACGTCTACTCCATCAACCTCAACTCAGAAACATCAAACAATAGCAGAAATTTGAACAATCGAAGACAAGACTAAAGATGAGCATACGTTTGTGTTTGAAATGTCGAAGAAGAAGGAGACAAGGAGAAGCTCTCGGTGTTACTTCAATATTAGAAACAAGTGACTTGAACTAAAACCCATTCACGTGACAACAAGACACAAGGACCATCTGCTGAAGCAAATACACCCACGTGACCTATTAACTCACATCAGAAGCAAAGCAAAAAGCAAGTCAATACACGGTCAAAGGGAAAAAACGCACAAAGCAGCAACAGGTGGAGTTTATTAAAACTCACGTGATAGGCACATGAGAAGAGTCTAACTCCTACAAGTCTTCACCGAAGATATCATCTCCTTCAGATATAAAAGGAACACGCAAGCTTCAGACAGGGACTGAATAACATACACATACACAGAAATTTAGTCTTACAATTGTTCATTGTATTCGCTAGTTGAGAGAGTGAAAAACATTGAGAAGAAAAATTCAGAGAGTGCTAGAGTACCATTTTGGGTACTGGTGAGCTTGAGGGATTCTTGCTGCAGGTGTTCCACAGAACACTCAATCTCTGTACTTGTTCTTCATTTTTCTTCTTCATTAGTGAAATCTGTCCACCACTATCAAGTGGGAACCTTGGATGTAGATAGTTCTTGACTATCGAACCAAGTAAAAACTCTTGTCTTCTTTAGTTTCTGCAATTTCCATTTCTGCAAGATTAACAAATCTTTGTCAAGTTTCTGTTTAAAGAATAACAGATCAGTAGCATTAAATCCCAACAATATTTATACTTGTTTATTATTATATTCTTGTTCTAACATCTCCTATATCTTATTGAAAGTGGTAGTTGTTATAATACGGGAGAATACCTTATTATCAAGACCTTGTTGAATGAAGAATAAAGTCTTTGCATCTTTCTTTTGGGTTTCCCTCAAACGCTGCTCTAGTAAAATTTGTTCATCAAATCCATTTGCTACTATTTCTCATAATTCTTGAACTTTGAAGAGTCTTTTTTTTAAGACTCAAAAAAGTGATAACTTTTACCTTTAAAAAATAGAATCAAGGGCTGCAAAGTAGAGCCTTTATCGATCTCAACCATTTTATTTCTTTTCCACCTAATCTGGTGTTTTTTCTCGGTTGTTCAACAATATGTACACATATTTCTAAGAAAAGGGAAAGCAGTGACAAATAAAAGTAAAAGGAAGTAGTAATAACAATTAAATGTTACGACTTTGGTACCAAAAATTGGTTAAGAAAAAAAATGAAAAATACATAAATAACATAAATATATTTTCTTGTAAAAATTACTGTATGATCCACCTACAGGTATACTAAAATAATATTATTTAATTATTTTTTTTCTACGATATATATAGAATTACAATTAACTACTAGATAAAATAAAAACAGTTCAATTCACTACGACTAACTAATAACTAAATAATAATTGTTAAAATTGTCTACCATATAACAATTAAAAACTAATGATTAAATGGTTAAACCCGTTGAATTCGTGACAACTAAATAATAATATAATTAATAATGAGTCTTTAGTATTCGAGAAAGTACTTCAATATAATCATTTAACTAGTTCCTACCACTATTAGCCAATCCATTTTAAATTGAATGTTGCATCCCACCTTCTTTTGCTATGGTAATTGGAAGTTCATAAAATGCTTCACTGTTTGCTCACCTCTTTTTTTTTTTTTGTAAATCAGAACTTTAGAAAGAATAAAAAGTTTTGTGCAAGCAAGAGATACCATAGGTAATCTCTTAACACGCAAAAAACAAAATGGCATGCATCTAACTGCCCTATCATCAATTGCCCCTACTAAGACTTGTAAGATAGACTTAATTAATATTCTACCAGAACAAAAGGTGACAAGAACAAGCTAAAATCAAGTACCGCAAATGCCCAGTTATACACCAAGCAATAAAACAACATCAAAAAATTGCATTATATCAGCATAAGCCCACAATATATTGGCTAAACCACATTCCAATCAAGTAGATGAGCACGACATCATCAAAACCTGCTAATCTGTATTCAACGTCTCAGTTAACTCCAGTAGTAGCTTCTATAGGCAATGGTTTGCTGTGCATAAACCATTGCCTATCAAAGCTCCATAAGATTCGAATTGCATTTGGATCGCCGTCGAAGCCCTTGAAAATGTTGCCATCCAAGAGGACTCTTCCTTGGGGAAGTGAGGCCCCCTAGTTAAACAGTAATATGCATCGCAAAGTTAGTGCAAAATAGATCTAATTACCTCTCTATATGTGTAGGCTGAGATGCTCCAGAATTTGGAAGATTGTCCTGGCTTGTAAGCACTCTACCTCCATGGCTACATTCTTGAAAGTTCTTGAATTCCTTTCGGTTCAAATATGGTAAACCATTGTGGAAAGAAGTATAGGGAACAAGGGGAACTGTGGGGGTGTTTGGTGGAACCAAGTAAGGATAGAAGGAAGGCTTGAAGACTTGGGGATAGGGATTTGGAAGTGGGTGAGGCAACGCTCCCACACAGAATTAGAGAAAGGACAGTTAACAAACAAATGCTCATTAGATTCCATGTCCAATATACACAGGGAACAGTAGTGTGAGTATATAGAAAGTGAAGTTTATCTCTTGTTTGGAGTTTTTTTATGACTGTTAGCTAAAGAATGAATGAACACCGTGGGCTGTTATTTTTGAACCAGACCAAGTTATACCAAGGTACATGTTGGGTTGAGGGTCTCAAGAGTCTATAAGCTAAGCCATTGGTATAAGTCTTTGAAGAGCTAGGAAGTCATTCCAAATAATCCGAAGAACTAGTCAGTTGATATTGAATGGGTTCAAAATCAGCTACGAGTTCTGGTGATGTTGTCGCCTGCAACCAAATATAAAAAGAAATCACTTCCGTCAAAACAAATTAATCTACTAGCGGTAAGCGGATATCGTTCCCACAAGAAATTTTTAACGGTAAAGGTTAGCTAGTTCAGACGAAAATAGAAAGGGGGGTTTTGTCACGGCAATTATATAAAATCAAAGAGAAAAATCGCAAATTGAAATAATAATTAAGTCTGAAAAGTCAATAGGAAAAATACCTTGGTTTCAGTCACCGATGTTACCATGCTATTATAGATCCTTGATAAAAATTGTAATTATTAACGAACATTCATTGGGGGAAGTTTCTCTTAAGTGTAATGACTAGAAACATGTATTCTAGCAATCTTATTAAACAATAACCTAGATACGATCATAGGTAAATTGAATAATAGCATTAAGAATCAAGAACCAATGACAAGTGATAAACATGTACGACATGTAATCAATCAAGCGAATATCTTCTTAGAATTTTCCGACTCTAACGTAGAGAGGTTAATTCTAATTGCTACTTATGGTTACCAAAATTGAACGTCAAATTTTGTTAACCTAGCGATTGAACCGATTAATCTCTAGTAGCGCTCCTAGAAACCAACAAATCCAATTAGAAATAATCGATCTGAAGATATTCAATGTTTATTAATAACATAAAAAGTATCCAGAAAATCTCACCATAATAACATGTAACATGGATCCCTAAACTAAGATAAGAAAATTAACTACTCATAATTGAATTGAAAACAAAGAAAATAACAAAGCCATATGTCTCTATCCCTGGTCTTTAATGAAAGAAACGAAAATCCTATCTGAAACTATGCAAAAAACGTAAAGAAATAAGAACAGAAAGTGCAGCAACCTAAAACCTAACCTAAACCTACAATGATGTCTTCTAACCCTAACACACACATATATATATATACAGCAATCACCCAAGCTTCCTATTTGATGTGAATCTGCTTATTATCTTCTCTTGATTTTGTCCAGATTAGGTATACTTCTATTTTGGGTGGAAGACTTCTTAGAAAGAGGGCAAGAGGATCTTGAAAGATTGTGCTTTAATTGGAATCAAATTCTGGAATTTCTGCGGACTCTAGATTCTATCCTTAGGTGTACCCACGCCTAATCTCTGAATTTTGGCCAGATTGGGAATTTCGGATTTCCTTCCTTCTTTTGCATCTTTTTAATCCTTTTTCATCCTTAGAGTGTTGAAAACAATCTATAAACAATTATAAAGAAATTCCATCAATTTCGGATAATAATTTCAACACCTTAATAATAATTATGCCCAAAATATATGCAATTTAAATGACTTAACAGACTCACGGTCCATTTGATCAAATTCTCGTTCTATCTGCTCTAACTATCCATCTGTTTCAGCAGGGTCTATACTGCCATAAAAATCTACAACTCCCTGCTTTCGCAGTTTGTCGTACCTCCTTTCCCTTCTTTCAAGAATTCTTGGAGGCACTCGCTCAGTTCGAGATACCGACGACTCCCTATTGGCTCCTTCCGATCTCAGGTCAGTTGAGTGTTCCATTTGCTCACCTACATCAGATAACCTGTAATACATAACTGTAATTACCATCCAACATTTCCACAACTTTTCACGCTTAATATCACCACATAACTTTACGGATGCCAAACCATGCTCTGATACCAAAATGTAACACCCCATTCCTAGCTGACATATGCACGTGTGTCCATCGGGTACACGTGTACATGCCTGTTAGAAATGACATGTTAATTATCTTACCTTCA
>JANITX010000005.1:36752354-36762872 GCA_027564395.1 Erythroxylum ulei
TCTCATTATAATTTCATTTGCAATGTATAATTATCCCATGGACTTTATCATATACATCTAAACATGTACAAGATAAAAAATGCCTTTAAATAATTTGTCACTAAACTACAACCAAAGCGATTGGCTGTAGGACATAAACCAATAACGAGATCATTGGGAAGCGCCACGATGAAATTTATGCCCGAGTTAGCGAGTGTAGTTAAAACTGCCGAGTTTGTGTTATGTAGCTTGACTTGGCTGATACCTTGAGATTTTAGAAATTAGACCACGTTGGTTAGAGATGGGAGGTTGTTGGGTACTCTGTCATAATTCACTCCTATTTTACCTACTATCTCTGCATACAAGAATGAAGAGTATGTATATGTCATGAACAACATAAAATTAAAACTATAACTATGCACAATGTTAATCAACTTAGGACTTAAGAACTATGTACAGGTGTTATACTTATCGGAAAAAGTAGAGAAGGAGAAAAGAACAAGCAAGAAAAAGAAAGTGAAAGAGAGAGTAGGCCATGCACATGCTCTGATTCATGGAGAAAGTAAGCATGGATTGTGTGAAGAGGAGAAATTAACAGGAGAGGTGTTGTTTGACAATCAAGTTTTATAAGCAAATAGTAAGGCTTTGGTTAATGATTATAGTGGGGTCAACTTGGGTAACAAAAAATGGGCGCCCTTGTAGACTCGCAACCAAACCTACACATTCAAGACATTAAATTTCCATGTATTAGAAAGTTGGTCTACTTTTCTGCTTGACAACTGATTTGTGGTTATAATAGATCTTTCGGATTTAATTTTTGCATTATCTAGAAAAGGTAAATAATTTTGATTTAGATGAAGTTACATTTTATATTGTTGTCACTAAAATTGAAATGCTGGATTGGCAACTGTGTTTTTATTCCTTTGCAACTATACTTTAAACAAAATTTTAAATCTTGTTTAATGGCTTTTAATAAGAGGAAACCATAATTACTGTAAGCCCCATGAGATTAGTATAGATAGGATGATGCGATGGTTGCAACAATTGAGGCTGATATAACAAGTATTTCGATTAACAATTAAAATATACTCTCTTCTATATGTGCTGGAGAACAGAAATACTCAAAATTAGAACTTGGTTTACTTTAATTTTACCAATTCATACAAATTTATTGATTTATTTTATGTTACATATACTTGATACTTAGTAGAAAATGAATAAAGATAAAGTGTTCATGAAACTTTTTTAGTTCAAATATTCAATTTCTTTGATTGGAGTGAAATACTAAAGGGATAATCAATCCTAAAGTTCTCAGATTTTGAGGTTTTATCAATTTAGTGCCCAAGCTTTTAAAATTTTTAATTGAGTAACTAATTTTTTAAAACCTTAACAATTTAGTTCAGGATGTTAATTTTTGTTAATGTGGCTAATAAATGAATATCCATGTGAAACTTGAAATCCATGCTATATTATCAAAAATAATCTTTTAAATTGAATTATTAAGATTTTAAAAAATTGGTCACTCAATTGAAAAATTTAAAAGCTTGTATAATGAATTGAAAAATCTTAAAAAGAATAGACTTTTAAATTTATTACACCTAATACTAATTTACAAGATGCATCAAAAGAAAACAAAAAACACTTGTACGCAACTGGCATCTTATTAAACTACAATTAACTTTTGATTGACCAACCTCTACTTCATTGCACATTGTTTTTTGTTTGTGGAAATATTTCTGTCTATATCGATCATGATCAGCGCTACCAATTCCCTATAACCGATCGACAAGCATACAACGAGATTGCTGCTAGTGATTGAAAACAAAGGCTTATCCACTAAAAGACGGTTTAAGAAATGGTGCATGTTTAATGTGTACCAAAGCCTTGTCCAATCCTCATTTTCTAAACAAAAAGCGCGAGCTTCTGTAGTTTGTATGTTTTCAACTACTTAACAAATAACATCACCAAATGACGTCCATTATTTGACCTTAGTAATTCCAAAAGGAGGAAACAGAACTCACCTGGATTTTGATCATGATCCTGATGAGTGTTTAGGAGGAAGAGGAAGAGGAAGAGGATAATCCCCCATGAATAGACGGCTTTACCTAGCTAGCTGATTCTGACAGACATTTTGGCTAGTGAATGGTAGCTACTAATCCCATAGGTTCCATTGAATTGCGAATTTGTCTTGCATGTAAAGACATGGACTACCAAGTCACTAGGCACCAATTCCCAATGGCTTCCATGGCTTAGATACATGCATTTTGTGCGGGTTGTTGTTTCATCTCGTTTCTTATTTTCATGATGACCAAGAAATATCGTGATTAACGAGATCGTCTCAATTACCAAACAGAGAACAGTTATTTGGAGTTTTGTTCCCTATTTCTCCCAAGGACAGGACAAACAACAAGTCACCTGCTTCTACTTCTCACGCCATTAATATTGACTCCTCGAGATTGGTTATAAAAAAATTAGACTAATATTGTCAACTTATTAATTTATTTAGTCGTACTTCTTTCTATGTAGTCATCGTTACTTGCTCCTAACAACTATATAATTATATAACTGGCCCACTAAGAAACATCTTAATTGATGTGTATCGATTATTAGCAAAAAAGAGATATATAAGAAGCAGAATAAAACAAATTGAGATGACCCTTTTGGTTTACTGGAAGAAATACCTTACTGGAGCGACAAACCAAATGAAGCATATTCTCATTGAACAGTTTTTAATAACTAACAAACTGCATTTATTTTGTGGTCTTTGTTCTTTGATCGAAAAGGTTGAAGATTCAATTATGATCAATGTGAAACAGTGGAATTCTTACTTAATTTCTTCTACCATTGATAAGATTATTCCACGTTCAATTGGGTGGACTTTTAACTAACAAATCTTCCAGTAAATTTATTTTACTGAATCAGAAAACTGTACAATGACACATCTAATGCAAGATGATTTGAACATGATTCTTACCTTTTGATCCCTAAAACTTATTGTGTGCCCGCCTAGTATGTCCAAAAGAGTCTATTCTTTCCTTTGATTATTCAGTAGCTTTAACTATCCATTAGATGGAAAGCACATGTTACATGTTACTCGAGTTAAGGCTCGTTAGTAATACCTAAATTACTATAGATTTAGATTGATGTTTCCCTTGATTGAAAAAAAAATGCAAATCTTGTCTTTAGTTCGTTACAGAGATAAAGGCATTAATAGCCGCACTATTTGGGATCATTTCTGCTGTATATGTTAAAAGTTTCGCTGGCTTCAGATGGGAAAACATGTAAGGACATTAAGATGTTGAGCAGATATATACAAATCCATGTTTAGATGCATGTGGCAACTTCTCGCGCTAATCAAAGTGTACATTACGTGTAGCGAATGAAGGTTAGTTGGTAGATGAAGGGAAGACGCGTTTGAATATATAGCCATTTTACATGGAAGTGCCTTGGAAGACTTTAATTACGAGTATTGATAATAAATTTATATGTGAATGTTAGTGAGGTTGGCAGAATTTTGGTGTGGGGAAGTTAAAGCTTCATAATGGAGTCGGCCTTTTTTTTTTTTAATAAAAGGAAAGCTACCGAAACATATTACATAACCAGTCTAGGAAAAACCTTTCCCAAAATAGCCTCGTTAACAAGGAAGTGGCACCCAATGGGTGAAGTATCGAAATAAGTGATCCCAATATCAAAGTGTCCTGCGTAGTTGGCTAACCAATCGGCGCATCTGTTACTCTCTCGATATATATTTTGATGTACAACAGTTCAGTTCCAGGTAAATAGCTCGTGGATACCCATGATTATGGGATTGAGGGCCTTTGCTCGGTTGTTTGTAGAGGATAGTATAGTGATTACTGTGGTGGAATCCACTTCAAGTTCGACCTAGCGGTAACCCAGATTCCACGCGAGCGTGAGTCCGGTAATAATCCCCAGAGTTCCGCATACACCGGTGTGCACCATCCAAGTTTTTTTGTGAAACCGCCAAGCCAATTGCCTGCACTATCCCAGATAAGTCCAACCGCTATGGCTGAAGACGAGGACCGTTTGCTTGCTCCATCTGTGTTTAGTTTCGCCTACCCCGTAGGAGGTTTGCGCCATTCGATAAGTTGCTCTTGTTGAGGGCAAGGATCGGAATCAGCTTAACTGTGCGATTCGACTGCCTTTTGGATCAGATCTACATAAGACAAAATGAGATAATTTGGTGAGGAAGGCTAAGTAAAATGTAAATTTGGTGAGGAAGGCTAAGTAAAATGTTCATCAAAGAAGGTCATATTTCTCCATGTCCAAAGGAACCAGCCAGTAGTGCCAAAAAGGATTAACCAATCATGTCCTAGTATTCATCTATGGTGTTGGAGATTTTTACTGAGCCACTCTCGATTCGGTATAATGAAAAAACAGTAGAAACTATGTGTGAAGGGAAGGTGTTCCACACTTAGCGAGCTTCGACGCAATATCACACGACATGTAACAAGGTTTCGTTGATACCAAAATGATAACAGGCACCGTCCAAAGTGAAATGCTTGTGGGTTTGGTGTTGGTTAGTGAGTAACCGATCTTGTGCAAGGAGCCAGAGGAAGAAGCGAATGCGTTGGGGGCCCTGCCATTGCCATATTTCCTTCCAAACCCCTTAAGGCAGGGCATCTTCATCGTCCATGAGCATGGAATAAGTGGAAGCTACAGAGAATTCTCTAGTGTCAGAAATTTCCCAGATCAATTTATCATGTCCTAGGTAAGACTTTAGGCGAAACGTACCAGCTATTAATCTGCAAATCGACGTCGGAAGATAAGGTTGAATAGCGTCCCAATGCAAATTAGTAGCAATGTCTACAAAGTGATGGACGCTTAGGTTGTGAGTGGAATTAGGGATTGGGGATATAACATGGGTAATCAGGGGTCCTATTCCCACAATCCAAGAGTCAAGCCAGAAGTGAGTTTTATGACCATTGCCGATCATCCATGTCATGCCCTGTAGAACTATGTTCCAAATTTCCTTTAAGCTCTTCCAGATCATTGAATCATCTTTGGCATTTAAGGAGGTGGGGAGATTGTTAGCATCAAAGTTGTATTTTGCAGTGAGGACTTTAACCCATAAGACATTAGGCTTGGTAATCAGAGTCCATCTTATTTTCGCCAAGGCATCGTTGGTTTTGCGAATTGTTCGAATGCCAAGTCCCCCTTTCTCTTTCGGTTTGCAAACTTCCTCCAAATTCACAAAGTGAATCCTCTTTTTTTCGTTTGACGAAACAAAAATTGTCTCCTAAGTTTCTCCAGTTCATCACAGAAACTTTGGGGCAACCGGACTATTTGCATTGTATAACTATAAAGGGCCGTTATAACAGATTGGACCAAAGTGATCCGTCCTGCCAAAGACAAAAGGTTGGTCGTCTAGCCGGATAGGCGTTGGTGAACCTTATCTATGATGTGCTGGTAGGTTCTTTTGTTGGCCCGTCCGTGAAGGAGAGGAACTCCAAGATATCATCTGAGATCATTCGTCTATTTGGTTAACAAATGTGTCATCGAACGAGGAATATTTTTGGAATAAAAGCACCTGGATTTGTCTTCGCTGATTCGTTGACCGGCAGCATCACAAAAAGAGTTTAAGATTTCCCGAATAACTAAAACTTGATCCATTGAGGCTTCAGCTAAGAGGATGAGATCATCAACAAAGAACAAATGACAAAGAGGTGGTCCATTTCTGCTAAGCTTGATCAGTTTCCATTTACCTTGTGCCATTGCTTGAGTAATTGAGTGTCCCAAACATTCTATACACAGGACAAAAAGGTAAGGCGAAATGAGATCTCCCTGTCTTATACCTCTAGAGGGACTGAGGGCATCATTGAGTTCTCTAGACCAGTTACTTGGATGGAGATCGTGGAGATGTACTTCATTATGAGATTAATCAATGACTCAGGAACCCCGATGTCGAAGAGTGTATCTTGAATGAACTTCTAAGATAGCCTATCGTAAGCTTTCTCAAGATTCACTTTAAGGGCCATTATCCCTTTCAGACTCAATTTCCTTTTCATTGTATGTATAACCTCTTGGGTAATGATGATATTATCCGTAATCAATTTCCCTAGGACAAAACTGCATTGGGTCAGGTCTACCAGATCGGTGAGGTAAGGTTTAAGCCTATTAACAATGATCTTGGTAATGGCTTTGTAGAGCACGGAGCATAATGCAATAGGCCTAAACTATTTAATTGAAGTTGGGGATGGAATCTTAGGTATAAGAACCATGATGGTGCGATTAAGATCAGATTCCCAAACTTCGTGACAAAAATTTTTTTGAAGGAAAAGAGTCAGGGAATGGTCAATGGTGTGCCATTGGGACTGGTAGAACAAAACGATCAAGCCATTGAACCCTGAAGCTTTGTTTGGATTCATGGTGAAGACAATTGTCTTTACTTCATCAGGACCGAGGGGACGTTCCAAATCGATGTTAGCATGCTGAGGGGAGGGAATTGACCATGGAGTGTCCAATCGGTATGATGCTGCCTTTCATCCATATATAATTCCTCGAGGTATTTTTGCTCTAATCTGTTGATGCCATTGGTATCTGAAATCACAGTTCCATTTTCATCTTTCAAGGAGTGAAGCCTTTGCTGCTTTTGCTTGGTCTTTGTGACTGCATGCTAATACTTGGTATTCCTGTCACCCTATCCTAACCATTGGCTTCGGGATCGCTAATGCCAGTAGAGTTCTTCCTGGTAAAGGACATGCTCCATTTCCGACCATAGATATTCTTTAAGATCGCGGAGAGAGGTCAAGCCTGTATCTTCTAATTGTTTTTGGATACCTTCAAGTCTTGCCATGAGTCATCTTTTCCTGTGAAATTTTTTTCCAAAAGTGGTGATGTTCCAAAGTTGAAGTTTTTTCGAGAGACTTCTGATCGCGCCACTAAAGTCATAAGTGTTTGGTTGCCAATGGGCAGCGACAAATTGACCAAAGCCATTATGGGTTAACCAAGCAGATTAAAATCTAAAGGGCTTAATTGACGGAGGAGAAGGTGCATTATTATTAAAATTAATGAGGAGAGGTCGATGATCAGATTTCAGGAAGGGTAGATGAGTAACTGTGGTATGGTAGACAGCAGACTGCCAAGCGTTGGAACAAAAGGCCCGGTCTAATCTAGTGAGTACTTGTCCTCTTCGTCATGTGAATCTTGGCCCTAAAAATCCAAGATCCTGAAGATTACAATTCACACAATCTCTAAAATGTGAATTAACGATAGTTTGGAGTCGAGATCCACCCCGTCTATCCATACTCTCCAATTTGGCATTGAAGTCCCCGCCCACCAGCCACGGTTTAGAGGTGATCTTGGCAATTTTTCACAAATACTGCCACAAAAATTTTTGCAACAAGTACGTAATGCTGGCATAAATGGCAGTGAAATAAAAAAAATTGTTCCTAGTCAATATTGGCATGCACGAATTGTCGGTGAGCTAGTAAAATTCGGATCACAATGTTTGTTTTCCACAGAAGCCAGATTCTGCCCAAGTAGCCTTTAGCTTCCACTCGAAATTAGTGGGAAAATCCCAAACTTCTAATAAGTTTCAGCACTCGTACCCCACTTATGCGTGGCTCTACCAAAACGACCAGTGACAATTTGTAGATGCGGATATAGTATTTGATGATAGGCTTGAAGGTTTGACCTCCAACCCCTTGACAATTCCATATTAATATCGGCATAAAAAAGAATAGAGGGGAGAACCTAAACTGCGTGAGAGTTGACTGCCGCCTCAGTCAGCTCGTGACATTGTGGTGGCGATTGAATCTGTGGGGTCTCCTCCATTTGGGCATCGAATTCGATATGAATTTCTGCATCGGCAGCTGGATCGTTGTCTGGGTCAGGTGGTCTTGTTGGGGGTAATATATTTATTAGGCTGGACGAGGTTGAGGTTGGATAGAGGTCGTCTTCATTGGGGTCTTCCTCCATTTCCCCGCAGCCCAATTCCTTCTGTATCGACATTTTTCTATTCGAAGGGTTTGTTGTTTAGAAATGTGTGCACTTTGATTCGCACAAGAAGTTGCAACATGCATCTAGGGCTACCTTAAATTTCTTTCCTTTTTGCGGGCACCAAGATAAGATTCTAAAAGAAAAAAGAATTCTCACTCTAACACTAGATGAATATAGGATGCATTTATTTCAACTTCATTTAATTTATTGCGTAAGACTATGTTTGGTTTAGTGGTTATTAATGGAATAAAATATAATGTAATATTGTTTCATCATTTAAGATGAGGGTTTATAATGGAATATAATGTAATATGATGAAAGGGAAAGGAATATGATGAAAGGGAATGATTTAACATTACATCATATTCTACCCTAAACAGTAAAAATAAGTTACCTCTGATTTGGAGGATTTAGAATGGAATGTAAAATGATAAACAACATTTTACTATATTATATTATGAATCATTTCATCCCTCCCAAATAACAATTTTCTAATATTACATCCATTTATATTCCATTTTATTATAAACCATTCCATTAAAAACCTATGTCTAACCTAACATAGCCTAAAAGAAAAAGCAGATGAGTATAAAGTCTTGAAAAGTATAGTTATCTCATGGTGGCCTAACAAGCATATTTTGCCAAAGAGGTAAAATGAAAGGGTTAATTATAATTTTTTTTTAATTTTACTGAATTCCAATAAGACAAAAAGAGTTTTAGGCAATAACATGTTTGTAACGATTTTTAAAAGTGTTGTTCAATATTAGTATAGTGCAACGATTTTTAATGTATTATCATTAATAATATTAAAAAGCAATCGTAATAATAATTTGATACTATATATTTAAAAAGGCATCAAAATTAGAAAATGGTTACCTCGAAATTCTATATATGTAACAACTTATACCATTGCTATTTTAAGCAACAACTAAAAAAATTACTACTTCAAATTATATATCATATATATAATCCCAAAAATTTACGTAAAATAATATTATTTTTAATTATTAAAAATAAAAATAAATTTGATCAAACCTAATTGGAACTAATCAGACTTCGGGTTGTCAAGTCCAATCAGGCTCAAACCTGAACATATAATCTTGCTGAGTTTGGGCCTAGGTGGGTTGAGTCAGACTGGCCCATTACCAACCCTTCCTATATTTAATGTTTTATAGAATCTTTTTGTTTTAATATTTGAACGAATTTATCAAGGATAAAAATGAATGAATTTCTTAACGTTTCATAGCCCTGTGTTTCACTGATACAAACGTTTATATTCGGATGAAACATTAGACCAAAACAATATGTTTCTTACTCCACTCCAGTTACAACCCACTAGAAGGGTTTAGGAGACTCCCATCTTCGTTATGCTGCCATAGAACAAAATGATGCCGACTTGTCCATGTTATGATTCCATTTTCTCTTGTTGGATTGTAGCAACTAAGGATTGCTCGATATTCCTACTTGAGTCCAGTCACTATAAGAAAATTGAAGTTTAGTGACGGAAATTACTGACGAAACATCTATACATTCCTTCGAAAAGCTTAATTAGCAACGAGATTTACCGATGGACTAAGGTTTCAGAGAAATGGTCGTACGTAATAATTTGCGACGAATCACAGAATGTTCGTCGCAAATTTACCAATGAAAATTTTGTGTGACCGTCGGTTTATATACCGAAGGTTATTTTGTGCTGTCTTTAGTCAGTAAAGTTATGAATGGATAAGATATGTATGTGAATAAACTTACCAACATAATTGGTTATTCCGTCGATAAATTAATGTTGTTATTACTAACAGTTATTAGTTATCTGTCGGTAGATTAAATAGATTTTACCGACAAACTTTGTTTTTCCGTTGGTAAATTTGCTAAGAACTATTTTTTAAAATTTCCTTGCATTAAATTTAATTTGATGATGTTATGGTTGATGCATAATTTAAACAATTATGAGTTATCTGTTGATAATATTCTGATTTGTTTCAATATTTAATTTGTTAAAACAAAAAGATAATTGATGATATAAAGTAAAAATTATCTTAATTGATAATAAAAATTATTTTATACATAATAAGTATTTGTAATTCATACAAAATGACTACAAGTACGTTATTCATTTGGTGACCGCGGATGCTCTGACTGCTGCAATGAGGTACTATGCCTCCCCTTCAACTCATCCACCTCATTACGGAGCTGAGCTATGTATTCCATTGACTAATGCAACTAAGTTGCCAATGTCTGTACTATGCTCCAAAGCTCATGGACTTCATTAGGTACGGATTGCCTATTAGATGTTGCTGCACTAAATGTGGAGGATTGTGAATAACATGTGTTCGCAAATGAACCTAAGCTAAATATTCTTCCACAACGGTTCTTACCACCTACTGTGTGAAGACAAGTTTGAGTCTCATCAATATCTTCAGAGTGCTGAGACTGTCGTTGAAAACTTTCTTGTATTTTGTCCTACAATAAGGGAATGTTTATGTTAGTAAGTCATAATTATTAAGCATTAATATTAAAACATAAATTTCACATACATTTAGTTCTCTACATCGGGTGTTGACGAAGGTCACACCGTCATGC
>JANITX010000005.1:36818007-36834089 GCA_027564395.1 Erythroxylum ulei
CTTTGTCCGTCAAGTCCTAGCCTGGGTCGAGTCAATCTCCACAAGGTCCGAGACTCTACCAAAATTCGCACCAAGTCCGATCCCACTCGCCCACGTCTGCCTTAGTGTTTTCGCATGCCTCCCTCATGCATGAATCCAGCTAACCTCTTCCCCAAGGCCTCTCATGAAGGAAGCTGAGAAGTGCTCCGAAACTTAGGGGTCTAACACCTACCATTTATTTCTTTTTTCTTTTGGATTCTTCTTGCCTCAGAGCGTGCGGCCTTACTATCATGATTGACTGTTCAGAAGTTGCAAGCGGCGTCAACGGAGGCTCGTAAGCATTTTCTAACGGGAGTGACTGTTGGTGCAAAATCAGACTGACTTTGGGATTTTCAAGTGGTGAGTTTTCGAAAACTTTTAATTTGGTGATGCAGATGATTTTATGCCCTAAAAATTGCCTTGATGTTCTATGGGTAATTAAAAACAGAGTAGTAACATCATTAGACCTTAAACATCTAAAGGAACCTTACGGTCACAACGAAAATTTCTGATTTAGGAAATCAAGATACAAATGTTAGCTCGTAGGAAAAATCTGATAACTCAAATTTCACTTAATTGAAATAATCAAATAATTGTATAGAATGAATAACTTCTACCATCGTTTGACATTAAAGTAGAAATACTAAATTATATAAATCATTTGGTGGTTTGTTATACTCAATTCTTAAGACAAATTTTGGTAATTTATTGATTTCACTTCCACATATAGCTCAGGTTTACTTTATCAATGTTTTTTTTTTGGATGAAACTAGGTATATCTAATTGGGATAGGTAATATTTAGTTAAAGAAAATTATCTTAAAAAACAAAATGTACACGTTTTTTAGTTTCTACTCCAGATTATTACAAGTAATTGTCTTTCACATCTGCCATGCAATTCATATAGCATTAGGGAAAAATAGTTGAAATCTCTTCAACCCATATAGTGAAGTCTGTCGTCTCATATGTGGGAATGGTGTTGGTCTGATTTCTTTCTTGTATGCTGAACTTGGCCAGTAATTAATGCTAAGTCACATGGCTTATAGTTTTTCATTATAATAGTTGCTTTGTAACTTACCAGAACTTGGAAGTCAAAAGTTAATCATACTTATAGTTGCCCAACATAGTCCTTTTAGTCCTGATGGAATATGTTTTTAACACTTTTGGAGTTTTGTAAGAGTGTAGAAGTTTTTTTTTTTTTTATAGAAGCAAGTTGTTCAAGTTTTTCTGGATGTTGTACCTTCATATGTGGGAAAATTCCAGCATAAATTTCAAGCTGTAATATTAATTTCTATAAGGTTTGTTATGTAGGTTTTTGTTTTTGCACACCTTTTTATTATTGTAATATTGAAGCCTGAGGAAATAAATGCAGTAAGTAGTGAAAAGACACAAGAAGCTTATAAGTTGAAACACCAAGCAACAATAATATGTTGGGTTTGTCATGTTTTTCTTATGTTGGACTTGGATCATACTTAATGATGATGTTCATTGGGTGTTCTTAGGTATACTTTTGTTCCTTTGGCTAATTTCTATTGCATAATTTAAGATGTTTCTCATAGCACTAATTTCTATTATTTTATTTTCAATGATAATTGAATTCTACTGTAGATTACATATTTTAAGTAAATCATTTATAAATAAATCATTTTAAGTGTATAATTAAAAAAATATAGAAATAGGATAATAAAACTAAACATGTTTTTGATTTTTTGTTTTTATATTAGAAATTTCCGTTAAATAATTTTTTTTCCAGTTTTCATATTAAAGATCTCAACTAAATAGATTTTTTTAATTAAAAAACTAAAATTAAAAATTACAATAAAAAATAAAAATAGAATTAAACAACCCATATATAATTTAAAGTTTTTATAGTTGAGCGGTATAACCATTTTTATAACAATTATTTGTAAATTATCTAAAAGCAAGAAGTTTTCACCCCAGAGACAGACATGGAAACGGCGCCGTTGAACCATATCAAATGTAAATTTAGGGTTTAAGCCAATCGACGCCATCTTTTTCAGTTCTCGAAGCTTGATTCTTCGCTGCTGATCAGATCATCGACCTCGCAATAATGGAAGCCAGTGGAGGTGACGTGGCACGAATTCGCAGCGAACTCCAAAGCTTAAAAGCTGCAAAGAGCGATATAGAGACTAGAATTTTGGGTCTTGAGGCTCAGCTTCGTGACTTGACTCTCTTAAACGCTTCCACAGTATCCAACGGCTCCGTTACCGGCGATTCCAGTTGTAATCACGAATTATCTCCCGACATGATTTATCGTTACAGTAGACACCTTTTGCTTCCTTCCTTTGGTGTTCAAGGTTGGTTCTTCTTGCACTCTCTCTGGATAGCTAAATGTTGAACTTGAGATTTCTTTATTTGTGGTTGAGTAATTGTTGCTTGCTACGATTATAATTCTAGATTCTGAAGGACCCATTGACTATTTCCTTTTCATTTCGTCCATACTGTGTGAATTTGTCAAGGATAAGTAATCAACGGTAAAAAGAGTTGCTATTGTTTTGGTATGTGGATGGATAGTTTAATAATGTTGTTCATAGAATAACTCAACAGGAAATTGGATCGGGTATGCTGGAACCCAGTTGCCTATGTAATGTTTGTTTTTTGGGAAGCGCTTCAATGCTGAGAAATTTTGACGTGTTCGTTGAATTTGTAGGGCAATCGAATATATTGAAGTCGTCCATTTTGGTTATCGGAGCTGGAGGTTTGGGCTCGCCTGCCCTGTTGTACCTTGCAGCTTCTGGTGTTGGTATGATCCCACATTTTTTCAGAGTTCTGAACTGTTTTTAGTTTTAGATCATAGTTGTGGGTTACATGTCTTTAACAAGGAAGCTAATGAAATTCTGTTGTTTTAAGCGATATGTCATCATCAGTGGGTAGAGTGAATGTGCATCGTTATAGATCTTGAAGTTTAATATGTTTCTTATTATAGATTTCTGGTTTAATTGAGGTCGGTTGGGTGTTGTTGACCATGATATTGTTGAGCTAAATAATATGCACAGGCAGGTATGTTTTCAAAAAATGCATGCACCGGGAATCATTGATATAGTGCTTGGCTGGTTTCATTTTAGATATGTATGTTAACCAATGTTAATAATACAACTTCCATCTTTGGTATCTAGTTTTTAGTGGATCTGAAGAATTTCCTATTTACATGCAGAAGGATTTCTTAAAAGTTGGGGTTAAAGCTGCGTACTTTTGAATCTCTCCAAACCATGCATCTCAACGAGATTTCTATTGAGACGTTGTTGTTGTCTGTAGAAGCATTTCTTTTAAGGCAAAAGGGAAAGATGTTAGGCTTCCTAGTCAAAGTACAGTCTAAGTCAACCAAAATAGAGTAGTCTGATTTATTAGCTTCTCTTTTTCCACTACATCTAGAGAATTTAGTATCATTTCTATAAGTTTGCAGCAACTTTTCCATTATTTAACATGCAAAGCTTTATTTTATCCATGTATTGCAATTGGTTATTTATCCATATATTGCGATTGATTGCATGTATTTTTCGTTATGCTTTATCCCAATACTGCACACATGCGGTGATTGTGAAAAGAATCTTCTTCAAATTGCTTTTTTTATTTGTTTTACTTCAGGTCATACACACTGAAAGTTTTATCGGTCAGCCAAAAGTCAAATCTGCTGCTACTGCCTGTCGCTCGTATGTTCATACACTTAAATATATGTTCGCTCCGAGTCAACATTAAAAAAGATTCTTGTAGCTCATATCATCTTGTTTGTATATGTATGTTTCAGGATTAACTCTATGATTAAGATTGTGGAACACCAAGAAGCTTTGCGCACATCCAATGCGTTAGAAATTTTGAATCAGTATCCTTTATATACCAAAGGGTAAGATTGACCTAGAATATAATACTATGATTTCTTCTCCATGCTTTCCTTCTTACTGTCTATATATTACCATGCAGCTTAATAAATGTGATTTCCATAACTTTTGACCGCTCTTAGATATGACATAATAGTAGATGCAACAGATAATGCACCAAGCCGCTACATGATAAGTGATTGCTGTGTGGTCCTGGGAAAGGTAAATAGGTAGTTTAACTGCCCCTTTTGTATAAGGATTGCACATAGCTTAGAGACTAACTTGAAAAAGATTGTCTCGCTGATTATGTTTAACTACACTGGTATATGTTAGATTTATTCCTTTTGACTGTTTAAATATAAAGAACAATATTAATTTTCTGATCATAGTGTGTTTTCTCTATCTTGCCTGTTTTTCACATATTTGGTACACTAACAATTAAGATCTCAAGCAAGAGTTAGATAACCCTATAACATGTAGTCTGTATTTTTTTCTGTGAGTATTGACTATTTGTCACTACTCTACCTGCAGCCTCTTGTATCGGGTGCTGCATTGGGATTGGAAGGACAGGTATTTGCTAGTGTTCAGAATTTTTACTCTTTAGATTTTTTTCTTGAAAGATCCAAGAGTTACTGAGGTCTATTTGCAAGCCTTTTTTAAAAAAAGAAAACCGTCAACTTTTTCTCTAGCTTACAGTTTACAATTACAATGGAGGTCCATGCTATCGATGCCTTTTTCCAACTCCACCTCCTACCACAGCCTGTCAAAGATGTGCTGATAGTGGAGTTCTTGGAATAGGTAAGTTAAAGTATCCTAAGACAATGGTCAACCACTAGTATATATAAAATTCTCATATAGGTCAATATTTAGAGAGTTATAAAAGATATAAATTCTGAACTCCCCTGCTCAAGTTGACCTCACCTTCAATAGTGCACTGCTTGTTTTTAGTAAACTAGGTTGATTTTGTATATAAAGAAAATACATTCAGTTCTTATTGGACGTTCAAGGGGTATGTCTCTTTTGTTTATGTTTTATAACATTTAGCTATTGATCAGTCATAGTGTCATTAGTGAAAGAAAGGATTCAACTCTTTATTCTGTTTCATTGCAGTTCCTGGTATCATTGGCTGTCTCCAAGCACTTGAGGCCATTAAAATTGCAAGTGCTATTGGTGAACCACTATCGGGACGCATGCTTTTATTTGATGCATTATCAGCACGGATTCGTATTGTAAGTTCCAATGTTTTCCATAATGAAGGATATTTCCTACAGCTTCCAATCATGTTCTTAATATAATTGGATACTTTCTGATGTTTGGTTGTTGGACGTCGTGTAGGTAAAGATAAGAGGCAGATCACTAGACTGTGAAGTTTGTGGAGCAAATGCAGCATTCACCCAAAAGCAATTTAGAGATTTTGACTATGAAAGATTTACGCAGTCTCTTTTGTCAACAGTAACATTGCTCTCTCCATATATCTTATATTTCCGACTGCAAATTGCTGATTTGAAATTAAATTAGGGCATATGAGATCATTTTACTTCTAAAAGGAAACAAAGTAAATGAAGTGTGGTGTTTATCTCGATCTTGGAAGTGAAAGGATACTTTTATCTGTCTCTGCAGTTATCACTAAATATTTTCGTTTTCTCCGTTTCATTTTAATTTACTTTCATTCATTGTGTTTAAAATATGAAGTGATATATTCATTTTACTGCTCTTTTACTTTCTGAATTGATAGGGAATTATTTGTTTATCTATATGCAGACTTGTTTATTTTAAGCTTTTTGACTAAAATGCTATTAGACTTCCAGCACATCTTCATTTGGCCTCCCAACTGATTTCAGGCTCCCTTGAAGTTAAACCTGCTTCCCGCAGAATCTAGAATAAGCAGTAAAGAGTTCATGGAGAAAATTGTCAAGGATGAGCCATATGTATTGGTTGATGTACGGCCTGCACACCATTTCAGGATTGTTTCTCTTCCCAATGCCTTGAATATTCCTCTCTCAAGTTTAGAGGCCAGGTTACCTGAGATCTCATGCGCTTTGAACAAAGCGGGTATTACTGATTCAGAAAAGGGTGCCAACTTATATGTAGTATGTAGAAGGGGTAACGATTCACAAAGGGCCGTGCAGCTACTGCACAGCAAAGGGTTCAATTCAGCCAGAGATATCACTGGAGGGCTGGAGGGCTGGGCTCGTGATGTGGACCCAAAGTTTCCCACATATTAACTTTCTTTTTTGTAAATTTATGTGACGTTTTAAACATATGAAAAATGGCGGCAAACGTAACGACTTCTCTGTAAGTCAAAACCGATTACCAACAGTTGCTATAATATTTAAGCTAAGCAAGGATATCGTTTATCGTGTTGATGTATTTAGCACAGGGGAGGCAAATTAGTAATCCAAAACAAAGAGAAATGATCATTAAGAAATTTCAATGACACTGTTGGCTGTAGGTTTTCGGAGAGTTCTATTATCGATCGACAAGATATAACTATGTCAGGCTTGTTCGACCAAAGAGATTTCAATAGGGAACATCAGCTCCGGCTCCAAAAAAAGATAATTCCTTTATTTGCTCGTTAAGCAAGGTCATATGACAGCCAATAAAATAAAACTGGGATCTGAGTAGACGTATCACCACCCAATAAGAAGAAGTTTCAAAAGCGCCATTCGGATAAAGAGACCGTTCTTTGCTTGTCTAAAGTAAGCAGCCCTATGATCAGAGTCGACATCCACAGTTATCTGCATGATATAATGAATTCATATGAGCATAAAAACCATATTCAAGTCCAAATATGCTTAAGACCATGTGCTCTTATACCAATTTATAGAATTATCAACAATTGTGGCTCATCCCACAACTGCAAATCCCACGGTAAAATATAGATTTGTGGGAGAATACTTCCCTTATAAAATAAATTCTCCTCTTTTAGTTTTAATCATCCCCAAATTGCCTATCTTTCTTTAAGGCAAAAAATCTCTCTTTCTCTTTGTAATGTTTCCTTAAATGGTGAAATATTAATTTAGTAGTGTCTAAGGACATAAGCATATTGGCCAAACCTCGTTAAATTTTGGTGTTCTTTATTTATCTATTTAATAACTATATGTTAGTATAGTTGTAGTGAATTATTGTGACCCCTCTAGTCTTTTCTGAGAATTTACCTTGTGTGATTTTTTTAGTATAATCATTCACACTCTATTCACCTACGCAATAGTGCTTGAGGTGAATTTGTTATTATTGGTGGAAATTAACCCGACTTTTCACAATAATTAGTATCAGAGTCAAGGTTTCTTCTTAATAACTTTGTGGTTACAGCATAGTCTAATCTTCCATATAAAAATAGATTTCCTTGGGCTTTTGGCATTCTGCATCGATAGCTATTGATAGAAATTGTAGCAAAGATGATAGAAGACCAAAAAAATTCCACGCCATCAACGTCGACTGCTTCTTCCTTGTCCATTTTGGCGAGAACTGCAGTAACAAATGCAACATTATGATACAGGTCATTTCGGCTTGTGACAAAGTGAGGTTCAAGATAGTCTTTTTCAACAAGGTCTTGAAATTTTTATTGGAGAAAAGAAACCAGATGATATTTAGGAGAAAGATTGGAAGACTATAAATCGTTTGATATATGGTACAAATCAATCGTATCTTTCCAGAGAGTAAAAGTATACTTTCGCAAAAAAAAATTCTGCATATAAATTGTGGAACTCGTTGGAGGAAAAATTCTTGAAGAAAATAGTTAGAATAAGCTTCAAGTGAAGAAAAGATTGTTTCGTGTCTCTTATGCTCTGGGTATCACTATAAATGATCATATCACCAATTTTAATTATTTAGTATGTGACATTTGAAGATAAAGATCTGGCTTTGATATTGCTGGGATTTCTTTATGAGGAGCTTGATTTTCTTGAAACTACTCTACTTCATGGGAAGACTATTGTGTCTCTTAATAAAGTTACAACTGCTTTGTACAGTCATGAATTAAGAAGGAAGACAAAATAAGAACTTACAAGTGGAGCAGCAAAAGCTTTGGTGGTCAAAGACCGTTTGTAGAGCCAAAATAAAGGAAACAAAAAGAGATCGAAGTCGATGTCCAAATTGAGAAAAATGAATGTGCCTTTTGTCAGAAAAAAAGGGCACTAGAAAAAGGATTGTCCTAAGCTAAAAAATAAAAACAAACCCGATAAAAGAAAGGTTGTTGTAGATTCAAATATAGCTGAGTGTAATGATGAAGACTAAAAAATTTCACTTGTTACGTCAACAATTAGCTCTTCTAGTGCATGACTGCTTGATTCAGGATGCAGTTATCATATGTGTCCCAATCAAGATTAGTTCTATGATTTTAAAGAACTAGAAGATGTGTCAAAATCCTGATTGATCCATCTTGATTACTCAAACGAATGGAAACAATCCCATGTTTGGTAAGAGAGAAGTTGTTTATTGTATAAACAATTCCATCTTCTAGTTCTCTAAAATCATAGAACCAATTTCGACTGAGACACATATGATGACTACATCCTGAATCAAGTGTAGCTATGCATTAAAAGAGCTAATTGATGACATAACAAGAAGTGAAAATATGAGTCTTCATCATTGCACTCAACTACATTTGAATCTGCAACATTATTTTCTTTATCAGGTTTGCCTTTATTTTTAAGCTTAGGACAATCCTTTGTACATTCATCTTCTACGAACGGTCTCTGACCACCAAAACTTCTACTGCTCCACTTGTAAGTTCTTCTTTTGTCTTCCTTCTCAATTCATGACTATACAAAGCAGCTGTAAAAACTTCATTAAGAGATACAACAGTCTTTCCTATGAAGTAGAGTAGTTTCAAGAAACTCAAACTCCTCATGAAAAAATCCTAGCAACATCGAAGTCAGATGTTCATCTTCAAATGTCACATCCAAATTCATTTATAGTGATATCCAAAACATAAGATAAACGAAACAGTCTCTTCTTCATATGAAGTTTATTCTTATTGCTTTTAAGAGTTGTTCCTCCAACAAATTCCACAATTTATCTACAAAAATTTCTTTTGAGAAAGCATACTTTTGCTCTTTAGAAAGACACGATCGAATTGTACCACATGCCAAACAATTTATAGTCTTCTAATCTTTCTTCTCAACATCATTTGGTTTCTTTTCTGCAATGGCAATGTCAAGACCTTGCTGAAAAGAGCGTGCCGAAATGACCCATACCATCAAAAATTTCCACTGTAAATCTTGCATTTGTCACTACAAGCCTCGCCAAAATGGACGAGAAAGAAGCAGTCGATATCTATGGCGTGAAATTTTGTCTTCTATCATCTCTGCTATAGTGTCTATTCAATAGCTGTCAATGCAAAATGTCAAAAACCCAAGGAAATTTTTTTTCTGATGTGGAAGATCATACTACACTGCAACCATAGAGCTAAGAAGAAACCTTAGCTCTGATAGTAATCGTTGTGGAAACTCGAGTTAATTTCCATCAATAATAACAAATTCACCTCGATCACTATTGCGTAGGTGAATAGAGTGTGAACGATTGTACTGAAAAATCACACTAGGTAAATTCCTAAGATCTTCTGTACAGGTCACAAATGATCCCACTTAACCCAATCTCCTTAGATAGAATATTTCTAGACATGTAATTTAATAACACAATAATTCACTGCAACTATACCCGACAATAACTATTAAATAAACAAATAAAAAACACTAGAATTTACCGAGATTCAGTCTATTATGTCTACGTCTTTGGACACTACTAAATTAATATTTTAATATTTCAAGGAAATAATACAAGTGAAATATTACAAAAAGAGAGAATTTTTGCCTTAGGAAAGATAGGAAATTTTGGGATGATTAAAACTAAAGGAGAAGGATTTATTTTATAAGGAAAGCAACCTCCCACAAATCTATATTTTCTCGATGTGGGATTTGCAATTGTGGGATGAGCCACAATTGCTGACAATTCAACATCAAGTCCAAATATGCTTAACACCACGATAAATCAACTCAAAACATTTACATTTACCTCATCAAGCCTAGGAAGTGGATGCATTACCACAGCATGCTTCTGCATTACATTTAACACACCACGATCCACAATGTACTTGCCTCTAGCTTCTTCATAAAGCTCAATTCTCTCCCCAAAGCGTTCTCGTTGGATGCGAGTTTGATAGACAACATCACACTTAGATGCCACTTCCATTAAGTCGTCACTTTCTTCCCATTCAACTCCCTTTGATGTCAGATAGTGCTTTATATCATCCTAAGAAAGTATTATCATATATGAGGAACTAAGTAATAACATTTTGCTATGGACTAGTCTTAGCTCAAATGCAGATAATTCTAGTTTGTCTCATGTCCAATATATGATCGCAGTTTACTTTGTCTGTTTATTGAAAAAGTAAATTAGCCCAATCACCTTCATTTTTACTACATCAGGGGATACAAAGAAGATCTTGACATCCTGGTACTTGGCAAGTAGGTAAGCAAGTGATCGCACTGTCCTTCCATTAGCAAGATCTCCCACAAGTGCAACTTTGATGCCATCCAATTTTCCTATTTCTCTATCAATAGAATATACGTCTAGAAGAGCCTGTACAAGTTACAGCAAGGAAACTTTAAAACAAAACCTGATAATGACATTTTAACATCTTTCATCCATTTACATTCTAATATATGGTCAATGATTGTATTGCATATACTCCTTGTTGAAGGCGAAACAAGGCATGTGTAATGTTAAACTACATTTGTAATGTTACATCTAAAACATTAGGAACCAGTCACGGTCACAATAGCTAACAATCAGATTATTCTGTGCAAAAACTATCCATTGCAAAATTTCATCACTTCCTTTTTTTTTTTTCAATCTACTTCATCAAGCAGCTTTTCAACTCTTAATGCTTTAGTAAGTAAGCATCTGTGGTTTTCAAAATGAATCTGTGCACTTCATTTTCATCAAATGAATTGTAGACTTTCATCATCTCACATAAACCCATATCTTGATGCTAGTAAGCATCTGTGGTTTTCAAAATGAATCTATGCACTTTATTTTCCTCAAATGAACTATAGATTTTCATCGTCTCACATAAACCCCTAAAATTTGATTTTCCAAGTTGTATTTAGCATATACTAAGGCAAGTTGATTCACTTTTTATCGACCAAATAATTCCAGGCTATGGCTATCAATGATAAAACAGTGAATTACTCTTGCACCTGAGTTGGATGTTGCCCAGGTCCATCCCCTGCATTAATAACCGGAATGCCAGCAGTAGCTGCTGCTCTTCTTGCAGCTCCACTTTCAAAGTGGCGCATCACAATTATATCAGAATACCCTTCCACAGTCCTAATAGTATCTGCAAATCCACAGACCTCTTATAACAGTTAATATCACTTCAAATCACCATCGAACTCATATCAAACAGTTCAAGTTACAACTTTAAAACACCTCACCTTCAAGGGTCTCCCCTTTGGCTGCAGAGGAAAATTCCCTAGCATTCTCAGTAGTCAGCACCTCACCACCCAACCTTTTCATGGCAGACTCAAAGGACAACCTGGTACGCGTTGAGGGCTCGTAGAAAAGAGTAGCCATTAAATACCCTTTAAGAATTTGGCTCCCATGTGAGTTTTTCTCAATAAATTCCATTTCACGGGCTACTTCAAATATATTCCCAAGGATTTCCCTATCAAATTGCTGAGCCTCAATCACATCATCCAATTGAAACATTTTGCCTGTGCCAACGGCCGGTGTTTTCTTGATCTCCAGTGCACAGCACCGGACTCCACTCCTCTTAAAGAGCCTCCTTTCAAAACTTAAATTTATCGGGTTTCTAGTGGATAAAGTCGAGAAGTTTAACGCTAATTCTCTGAAATAAGAGATGGGTTCTCTACAAAATGAACGTTCTTGCAAGAAGTAGCTGGAGAATGGTGTGGATGTTGCCATTAGCCTATAAAACGAATACAAGACGATATTTTTACCATAAAGAACCAATCTTGGAGATGAAGTTAAAGAGCGGAAACAGCGAGATAGCTTAAAAACGTCTTGAAATTCGTAGATTCTCAGAGAAATACAAAAGTCTAGAGAGGAAGACAGTACCTGAGAAAGGGCAATAGGGCTTAGCACTTATTTGGTTGCCGAGAAAGCGGTAGGGATTACAGTGGGAGTGACGGACAAAATGAAGCAAAAAGCTGGATGTTTTCGAGGGAGGAGAGTTCAGATTTCAGAAAGATGCTTGGCGCAATAAGTAATAGAATTACATTAATGTCCGAAGTTATTTTAAAGTGTAGATGGTCACACACACCAGAATTCATGCATGTGGCGTTGGATTGCTCGAATCGAATCTCAACGTTTTTATCTGATTTGTACACGAACAAATAAGCCAAGGTGAGAAGCTGACAGCCGCTGTCCACAGTAACTAACATTTACCAAATAGAGCTAAATCTGAAATGTGATAATCTCTCTTAGAAGTAACTTTAGTTTAAAAACATGTAACCTTAATGTTAATTTTTAAGATAATACATATGAGTTTATACAATTAAGATTAATTTACATTTACAAAAATGATTAACTATTTAATCTTTTTAAAATGTTTATACAACTTTATTAATGATATACATTTAATACTTATAAATAAAGCATTATATAACACAAATGCATATATTCACGTGTATTAGATTCCAAAACAAACTAACCTAACCTATATAAAAGTTTAATTCTTATTATGTTTCAACTATTTTCAAACTTTTCGTTCATAAAAGTTTGACATATGATAATTTCTAGTGAGATTAACTCTAACTTTAAATAAATATGTATAGACTTAAAAATTAATTTAAGATAATAGATATGTATTTATAAGATATAGATCAATTTATAAATACTAAAAATTATTAATCATTAGTATTATTCAATCATTTTGAAATTTGCATACATTAAATATTACTCTACAATTAATCTATAAAAGCAAATGTACGCAAATGTGAAAGTAACTTTATATATTATATACATAGTTAATTATTAACATAATGGATTTTAGAAATTAGTAATCGTTTTCAAAATTGCGAATTTGTTTTAGAAATTAAAAAGGAATTATATTAAAGAATAAAATTTTTTAATATTAAATATAACTTTATAATATAATATTAGAGTTGTACGACTCGTAATGCAAAAGTTAATTCACACATATACAATTATTAAATGTTAAAAATGTAAGTGATGCATAATATAATTTATAAATAATCACTTGAATATGAATTTTTTATACATAATAACTAGACTTATATATAATATTTATTTTATATATTTGAAAATTTAATAATTCACTCTAAATTATAAAGTTTCCTTCTTTTATATACAGTTCTAAATATTAAGAAAAAGATCCTTTTATTTATTATTTACATTTGTGCATATTAATTTATTTTTCTCATAAAAATATTAACAATAAATTTAAATTCTCTCTTTCGATCATTTAACGTGCAACTTTTGAAGTTCCTTCATGTTTTTGCAATTATAAGAAGATAATAATTATGCTTGTTTTTGTATTAGAATTTAGAACCAAGAGACTTCTTCTACTCTAATTGGAGCTCTAATTGCTTATGCTTTTAGCTAGATCTCTACTTGTTTTTAGCTTTTGGTAGCTCTTATCTTTCCTCCTTTTATTCCTACCTTGGTGCCTTATCTTTATTTGGATGCTACTTTCAACTTGGGATACAAATTGCTAAGGCCTTTACACCCCCATCTTCCTTTAGTCTTCCAATTCCTTAATTTCAAATTAACCTTACTTTCTTTCTTTCTTCATGCCTTCTGCCTTCCTCAATCTTCTTTTACCATTTATGGTAACATTATCCTTTTAGCCTAGAAAATTTTCTTCAGCCTCATTTTTTGCCCAAGCACCTTCCACTTACTTAACTTCCAAGACTTTCAACCACTATGCCTCCCAAGCAGCAGGTTTTCCTAACCCAAGTTAGTATATAACCCTTTTAGGCTCTCTGTCGTAAGGCCCTGATCACATCAGTCTTCACCCACTAAGTCCTAAAGCTGACCAACCTTAATTCTACTTGGATTATCCCGGGGGATTTCAGCCCCATCTTGCACCCTTTGGAAGTAGAAGGGAATGTAAATATGAGAAACTATAGTGATGATTTGAGTAGTGTTTTGTGCATTTACAAATGATGAATTAAGGATGAATGGGTGTTTTTTTTACATGGTCTAACATACGAGGAGAGGATGGTTTATTTGCAAAAAGTTAGATAGGGCTATTGTTAATGCCATATGGTTAATGTGGTTTAGAATAGTTTTCCTTCTTTTCCCACTTTCCTTATTTAAGATAAGTCACCTTACTAATTATATTGATAAACCAAGAAATAGGGAACCACGTTTAAGTCAACAATTATTTAGTGGAGAATAGGGGTTTTGAGGAGGCTAACCGAGTTGGACTCTAAGGTGCATTCCAAGTGCACAAAATGTGTGTGTGTGTGTGTATATATATATCAGAAAAAGATACAACAAATAAAGGCTTAAATAAAAAAATTGAATATGCTTCACCACAATAACTCTTTAAGAACTGTAATAAAAGCTAGAAATGAGTTACAAGGTTACAAGACCTACTCCATATAAATCTAGGGGATCAAGGAATTAAGGCACTTAAAGCCGAGGCTATGGAGTCTTATACTTAAGTTGTCCATATAAATTATTCACTTTTTAAGAAGAGTTTAAGAATTCTATGACTTGAGGAAGGTAAAAGATGCTCAAATTTTCACTTTAAGATAGTGCTAGCAAGGAAGAATTTCAACAAACTAGTTTCCTTTTATAAGGCTGATGGAAAAGAGACTATTAGTTAATAGGAGATGCAAGAGAAATCTTATAACTACTTCTTGGTAGCCTATATATCCACAGATATGATGAATCCTTATTTAACCTTTTCGCAAAAAATTGTAAAAAAGTAAATCACTCATCAGGAAAAAGGATATTTTTAGAGCCCTATTTTTTTAACCAAAATGTGGACAAAGTAGTTTTTGACCTAACAAAATGCAAGGCCTAGATGGATTGAATGCCTATTTCTTTAAAAAATCTTGGTCAATGATCAAGGATTAATAAAAAGCTTCTAAAGGAACTTAGCAAGACCTTCATTTGCCTAATTCCCAAGGTTCCTTCTCCTAACTCCTTAGAGGATTTTAGGCCTATGTGCTATTACAACATCATCTACAAAATTATTCATAAGCTTCTCTCTAGTAGGCTAAAAAATGTTATACCAAAATACATTGACTCATTTTAGAAATCTTTTATAAGAGGAAGACAAATATGAGATAACATACTCCTAGCATAGGAATTCTTTAAGAATTACAATAGGAAAAGTCATGGGAGTGATTGTCCATTAAAAATAGTTTTTCATAAAGCTTTAGATACCGTAGAGTGGAACATCATTTTAAACACTCTTAATTGGATTCAACGGTGCATATCATTTGTTTCATATATTGTGCTTATAAATGGAGAGCCATCTAAGTAATTAGAAGTACAAGCGGACTAAAAAAGGGAACACATTGTCCCTATACCTATTCACATCGGAATAGAGGTGTTAAACAAGATTATTAAATTTATCGTCTCATAGGAAAGGAAATTCAAGTTCTACTCTAAATATAGGAGACTAAGTATTGTGAATTTAAGTTTTGTAGATGAACTAATGCTTTTCTGTAAAACTCCATGCACTACAACAAAAATATAGTTTTAGCGTCGTTTGCAAAGAAGACGTCGCGAATGATCTACGCTATTCACGACGTCTTAACAAACGTCATTAAAAGGTAGGGGTGTTCAAGAAAACCCGCGAACCTGTGAACCGGACCTGAACCGCATGAACTGAACCTGAAAAAGCAGGTTCATGGTTCAGGTTCAGGTTTCTAATTTGCGGTTCTAGGTTAACCGAACCTAAACTGCACCGAACCGAACCTGAAAAAGCAGGTTCATGGTTCAGGTTCAGGTTTCTAATTTGCGGTTCTAGGTTAACCGAACCTAAACCGCACCTATAGTAGTTAACCGAACCAAACCTAATTTATAGGTTTAGGTTTAAACCTGAACCTGAAACACCAAAAAAACCAATCATATATTTAGATATACTTTAAGAAGATATTAATAATAATAAATTCACTAGTATTTACTATATTAATTCTTGAGTGAAAAAAGAAGAAAAGGAAAAAAAACTACTTTAATTCTATGTTATTAAATGTTAATCTTGAACATTGCTATTATAAGT
>JANITX010000005.1:37082359-37092903 GCA_027564395.1 Erythroxylum ulei
ACGTTGTACTAGGACGAAGATATTATATCTGTATATATATATATTATATACATATACGTAATAGTAATTATAATATTTATATTAATATATGAATTAATATAAATCAATTATATATATATATATATATGCGTTATTATTTTTATATAATATATATAATTATCATAATAATTATTTATTAATTACATTAAAAATACCATTAAACTTAGTTGGGAAAATTTTATCACTTAAAAGATAGTCCTCTTAGCTTCCACTTCGTCTTAGTTTCCACTTCATCTTAGTTTTGCTTCTCTGCTTTGTCTTATTTTTGTCTCTACCCATCGTCTTACTTCTGTCTTCGCGCTTCGTCTTATTTTTGCTTCTCCACTTACTCTTACTTTTGTCTATGCACTTCGTCTTACTTTTGTCTCAACTCTTCGTCTTAATATACAGAAAATTTTGTATTCAATTTGTTATTCTTATTAATTTATGTCTTTGCACTTCGTCTTACTTTTGTCTCCGCTCTTCGTCTTAATATACAGAAAATTTTGTATTCAATTGGTTATTCTTATTAATTTATGTAAATTCATGCACTTTGGCAGAGCTAAAGAATTCACATCGCAACTCGACCTTCATCATCTCCATCTTCTGCATTGCCCTCAGAAAATTATGAATTTCTTGTATTTGCTTCATCCGTTTCCTTATATTATTTTGAAAATTTTTTAATTGTTATCCGACGCTGTTAATTTTCTCGGCCCTTATTGAATCACGCTATTACTTTGCAAGCCTTACTTTTGTCATTACTTTAGATATACAAGATAACCATTTTTTTTCCCCCGAATCAATTTTGAATTCTTTAGCAATTAATTGCACCATTCACTTGTCTTATCTTACTGTTTAAATTAGCTACTGTAACCCATTTTACCTCTTATTTTCGTGTATGCTAATCTTTTCTGCTGTCAACAAAACAATTCCACATTGATAGTATGATTGTTTGTTGTCTACTAAAGAACAAGACATGTTAGAAAAATGCTAATTTTTAAAAACTTTAATGCAAAATATTAACAAAACTGAGACGAACCGTAAACTAAGATGCTAGGGAAACTAAAACGAAATGAAGACCAAAGGGAGACTAATCAGCTAAAAAAATTAGTCAAAGCTAAAAGATAAGAATGTTGAGGACTTTCAAATTTTATAAAATTAAATATTAGTAATTTATCCATCAAATTGTTTCCTTTGACGCTTTTCTCTTTTCATTGTTTAATGTGCAGCCTACCCTTGCCGTATCTTTACTTTAGAGATTAGATACCTTACAGATCCGCTTTTGTTTAACCTATTTAATATAGCAGTCATCATTTAATGCAACGCAGTTTATTTTTGAAAACCCAACATTCAGGTGTTTTCCTCTTCTCGCAAAATCACTTTAGTTTGGCTTTATCATCTTCGAATACTTCCCCTCATTTAATGTAGCACAATAATCCATTTTAGCTTCAATTATTCAGAAATTCCTAATAAGTTATATCGAAATTTCTGCCCTACCAAATGGTCCTCTAACACCTCTATATTTTAACTTTTAAAATTTTCTCCTCTAACTTCAATCAAACATTTTCTACCTCGAAACTCGACTTCTCTCAATACCCTCTTCTTTTGCCTTCTTCTTGTTTAGCCTAAATACATCAGATCCTCCATTCCAGAAACATAAAAACAGTTAAGTTACGTCTTCTATTTCAGCAAACAAAGAACAACCGTTCATATTAGTGAACAATTCTTTTGTCCGTTACTTTTTTTCCAATTTTTTATATTTATAACTTCAAAAAATTTGTTTCTTTATTTCCTGCTTATTACATTTTTCCCAATTTTATTCACTGTCCCTAAAAATTTTTTCCTCGTCTTATTATTCTGACTATATTTACACCGCATTTTTTTAAGGTTCCCTGCTCATTCTCTGGTGCATTCTTCCACTGCTGAGGTATGATCATAAATTTTTTTCCTATATTGTTCCTGACTCGCATGACATATTTCGGAATATTTTAAACCAAATTAAACAATATAGAATTGATGATGAATAAGTTCTAGCTTTTTGCGTATATATATATATTAGAACAAAAAATCTGGAGTGGTCAATCAATTTATGAAATAATTTTGACATTTATAGATTAATTTGTTTATTTTAATGACAGAAATGGATTCCAGCTATTTCGAGCGCAAAAGATATTTGAAGAATGCCATAAAAGAGACATATAATCGTCAAAATGAGCTAGATGAATTACTTATTCGATACCAAGCACGAAATAAAAATGCACATAATAGTTCACATGCTCTTCGCTATATCGAGATGTATGAAACTGCTCGAATGATATAGATGGCCAACAATCTAAAACAAGTAGGCTTCCAGATTAGAAAATTTTATGAGAGACAAATTAAAAAGCTTATAGATTAAAATATCTTTATACTGCAAATGTTAGCACTAGACATGTAATTAAAAAAAAAATTGTTTCCCCTTTCAATTTCAATTAAATGCACCGGACATTTTTACTGCACATTTGCGTAGAGTTACTCTGCTAGTAATTAATAAGAGTGAATTTGAATGGTCTTTCAATCTTGCTGGGGGACCTACCTTGCTACTTTGAACTTTTTCTTTAATCTTAACTCCTTTCTGGGCATTTGCTCAGATATTATGCTTTCTTCAAGCCCATGTTATAGGATTCAAGGGATTCCGGTGAAAGACTAATTAATGTTCCGTCATCGTGAAAAAAAAAAAGCTATGCAAAGAAGAGGGGCATATCCAATTGCGTTTAAAGACTGATCTCAAAAAGGCTTATGACTACTTGGATTGGGGCCTCATCACTAATATTCTAGTAGTCATAGATTTCTGAAAGAATTTTATCACGTGGATCTTTCAATGTATCACATCACCTCGTTATATGGTCAGTCTCTAAAAATGTTCAAAAGTAGTATCAGGCATATTAACCCTATATCACCTTACCTCTTTAGTTTGGTGATGGAGGTATATTCAGCAGGCTTCTCAAGAAGGTGGTAGAGAGTACTAAGAGCCTTAAATTTAATTCCAAATGCAGAATTGTTGACTTATGTCATCTTTGTTTTGTTGATAATCTTATTTTACTACACTACTTCGGTCTTAACTCTCATGAAGGCCCTTAAAATGTTCAGCAGGGTCTTCAAGTAAATTGCTCCAAAAGTGGTTTATTCCTTCCTCATAAAACTGCAGGTTTTAATGTCCGAAAGCTCCCAATGATTTATCATCGTATTTCAATCTCAGATTCTAGATTCAAATCCATGGATTATACTTACCTAATTGATAAGATTAATCACTGAATTGCTTCTTGGGGTGTTAGAAATATCTACATTGCTCTAAGGCTCAACTCATTACATTCATTTTAAATTTTATCATTGTCTATTGGGCAGCTCATATTGCTTTTCCTACTATACTTATTAAAGATAATTAACAGAATTTTAAACAGTTCCTATGAACTAGCTGCAAAGGCAACCCTTGAAAAGTACAGATGAGATGGAGGGATGTTTGTTTACAAAAAAGTTAGGGTGGACTCTTTATAATCTGCCTCAAGAGTTTTAACTCTGTATTACTGTCAAAAAGGCTATGAGACTCCTTGCTGACAAGGAGGCCTTGTGCTGTTGATGGATCACATATACTTAATTGAAAACAAGAACCCAACGCTTCATACATAGCAAATAATATATTTATTGGCATATAAACTTTTAGAGCCACAGCAAAATCGGACGTTTTTATTGAAAGGGATAGCTTGTTTAAGTAGTGCCTTATAAGATCATTCATAGTGATGGCGGTAAAACCCTTAGTGGCAACTTCAGTGACAAATGAAGCCAGACTTTGAGGAATTAGAAGAAAGAACCTATTTGATAGTATCTCAAGATCACTTATGACAGTATAACCCTCAATGTCAGCAATAGTGCCATAAAAACATCCAAACTTTAAGATATTCTTGGATTTAGAGAACCCACCTTTTGATCATGAAGTTCGTTGGATAATGTTCAAGAACAAATTTGGCCAAACCCATAACACTATATGTATTCTACAGTAGGACAATTTACAAAAATGTGACCAATTTGATGACAATTTGTACAAAGATAATTGACATATTTCTAATGTGAAGATCGGGTGGTTGCACCAAAAATATTTTGACGTAGAGTTTTGTCTAATAATATCCAGTGTAGGTAGTAGATTTCAAAGAAGTAGAGATGCTCAAATAGCTTCAAACTCAGATCAAAAAGCCATAAGAACTTGAATGAAAAGAAGATGATCGTTAATAATGTTGGCCTGAGATATTTTATTCCATATTGGTTTAACTTAAACAAAAAAAATCATGTATAGATTGACTAAGCTCCTATTTTACATTATGAAGAGTAGTCCCTAATTTGTAATAGTGTGCAAATCCTTTAGTTTGATATTAATTAGCCAAAAAATCCCAAATTTTTTGTAGTTTCATAATCAATAAATTACATAGAAATGGATGAAATGGAGTTATTACAAAACTATGTGATGATCAAATAATTTTTATGATCCTAATATTCAAGACGATCTATAAATTTTGTATCAGTTTCATCTACCTCTTTAGTTAGCTTACTGATGTCTTCTGTATTGTGTCAAAGCTTACAACTTATTAAAAAACTTTTCATTCTTTGCACCTTAAAATTATAGTTTGAGCCAATCAGATAGTTGCAATAAGTTTTGCAATATCAGATTTATCCACAATAGGATAAATATAAATGGGTATTAAATCAGCTGGATTGGTTCAGTTGAACCAAAATATGCAATATATGGTAGATGCACTACAAGAAAAGAAGCTCTTTCGCGACGTTTTTAAACAAAAGCTCATAAAACGTCGCAGAAGAGAATTTGTGACGTTTAAAAAAACGTTACTAAAAACGTCGCGGAATGTGGAGTAGGCAAAGGGTATCCGCGACGTTTTATGAAAAATGTCGCAAAAAATTTACATTTCGCGACGTTTTAAAAAACGTCACTAAAAGTCTATGTAATCTGCGACGTTTTTAAAAAACGTCGCGGATTGTTAGAGCTTCCGCGACGTTTTTTAAAAACGTCATTGAAACTCTAACAATCCGCGACGTTTTTTAAACGTCACGGAATAGGTAACAATCTGTGACGTTTTTTTGTGAAACGTCGCAGATTGTAAATAATTTATATTTTTAATTTTCGAAAAAATTAATTTAATTTAATAAAAATTCAATTTTAATATTTAATATTTAATTTTTCCCGAAATAAATTTTGTTTAAAATTTTTCAATTTTAATAATTAATTTTTTAATTATTCAAAATTTTAATTATTCCTTTTTTCATGTATCTAAAAATATTTTTAATTTAATAATTTAAAATTTTTAATTATTACTTTTTATTTTTTTCATTATTCCGAAAATAATTTAATTTTCAAATTTTCAAATTTAGTAATTATTTTTCTGTTATTTTGTTATAATTATCCGAAAATAATTGTAATTTAATTATTTTTCTAAGTTAACTTTGAAACAATTAAGCAAACTAGGAATAAACATCCAAACAAGCATCCGTTTTGATTCCTTATTCCATAATAATAATTGTATAAGAATGCAGTCATTACAGCTAAGAAAAAGTTGTCAATTGCCACAATCACCATTCCCAAATTCTACCTTATTATCTTAGATGTCATAAAGTACACTTAAGCTTCCTATTACAACGGCCAATTCAAAAAACAAGCACTTACAACAAACCTAAAGGTTAGTGCTGTATGAAAATCTGACTACTGCTTCTTTGTGTTTGATTCACATAAACAATGCCTTCCAATTTTGTATGATCTAAACCAAATTATTCCTGATTGTTACCACTTAAACAAGCTGAACCTTTTACCACTCCTGACATGATTCTCTCCAGTGGAGTCTGATTCACTTCTCACTGTTTCTTCCGAGCTGCAATCACTTGGAAGGAGTTGAATTCAGTCTGCATTCTCTATAATCCAGGTAGTGACTGCTGGAGATGCTACCCATTCTGCTACTGCAAAACAGGGAAGGAAGAAGCAATATTCAAATCTGGTACAAACAGAGAATATCTCTTTGAACATATGCTTTTTAAGAATATTCATATCCAATTACAGATTTGTAAAGCAGACAAGTTAAGCCTATGGGTGTTCCGATCCTAGGTTTGTAAATCATTTCCATTCTACTTGATAAAAATTGTTCCCTTCTTCCACAACTAAACAACCCATAACATTCTATTATTATTTTCAATCACTGAACATAGCAGATCAAACTTAACCTTTCATAGAAAACTTACAGTACCAAAGAGGAGAACTTAAATGACAATGCAACATTCATGGGAATGTTGAAGACCACCATATGACACTATTTCTAGACACCACAATCACGTATACTTCACAATGTCAACTAAATCTTGGTATTCTGATAAACCAAAACAATCATTCATCTTCTAGTGCCTTATCAGAAAACAAAAGAAAATGAGTCAAAACACCTATAGGATATCAACAAGAGAATCATGACATAATACTCATTCTACACTGCACCAGAATGAGTTCTATACTAGTCTCACTTTACACATATTTTATGAATAGTATTAAATTCCATAAAGGCCATAGATACCAATTATACAAAACTATTAACTTTGTCGATTACCTTATAACTGGAGATTAAAGACAATGATATATTAGTTCTTTCAGACACCTCGACTGACTTCAAGTATTTTATAAGACTCGAAGCCCAATCGGGCTCAAGCCAGGACCCAACATGCATAACACCGAAACCATATCCTTCAGGCTCCTTAAGATCTACATGCTTTTGGTCCTAATGTCACCACTTAAGAAAATGGGTTTGAGCAAAGTTACCAAATCATCTTGTCCGCCGAAGTGCGAAACTACCAAATATAAAGCAGTTTACAGTCAAGAAGGTACTAAGCCACAAAATGATCATTAACGCAGACAGAACCGTCTACTTTGACAGAACCCCAAATTTCAGATCAATTCTAATTGAAATCACAACACTTAACAGTTGGACGGGGGTTCAAAAAGGCGGAACTATATTACAATATGGATAAGAGCAATCACAAACACCAGATCCATGATTTACCAAATTGTGCTGGCAGCAAAAATACAATAGCCCTCTTCTCTATACCTTCTTGGCTTTTAACGGAGCCACTGGAATCTTACTCAGGACCTTGGCATCAAACACCGTATATAGCTTCCCAAGCTCTATCATGGCCTTCTCTGCCAATGGGTCAATCTTATGCTCATACTTCTCATATACAAGGGGTACTGTGTGGAGTAGGCCAAATGCTGTTTCCAGATGAGTGATGAAAATTTAGTGAACAATCAGAAGCAATACTTGAATTTAAATGTAAGATATGAGTTGGGCATTTATTACCTATGTAAAACAAAGTCAAGAAATTGCACCAATTCCCAAAAAATGACATAACCCAGAAGGTAGCGATGACTTGAGATATAAGGGATACGATTTTGCATACAAAAGAAACTAGTTAGACAGCAGGTTTAAAGACATAACAAATCCAAATTCCAAATTTGGCCCCCAGTTAGAGATGGCATATAGTTCAGGATTGCCAATAGAATGAATCAATACTAATGTGATGCATATCTCAGAAGCAGCACAATCCCATATGTAATCAAAACTCAGTCTGAACTTTCATTAGTATCATTGTAATGAGGTATACAAGAACCATACAGTGAGAAATTGCTTCAAATCTTTTCCAGATGCGATATCACGTAAGACAGCAAAGGCACGGTTGACTTCAATCCTTAGCGCCGAAGCAACCTGCAGGAATAGTTCCTCTGGAATTTGAACTTCTGGGATCCGAGGTGGAGTCTTGCAAAAGTCTCAGTAAATGATAAAACTCGTACAAAAAATTGAGAAATGAAAGGATGAACACCGTGATGGATCTTATGAGGGCAAAAGGGTGATGTGTGTGTGCTCCAAACACATAATAAAAAGAAATCAGATATTTACCTTCCGAAGAAAATAGAGATGATAAGCGATTTTTAGATACTGGAACTTCCTGGTTGATGAATTAATCAAAAGTGCATACCAGCTGTTGAGAGGCGTGTTGCTTCTGAATTTGCCCATTCCACAAACTCATCAATTTGCCCATTCCGAGTCCGAAAATTTCTAGATCTAAGATCTGCAGGGACCTCAACGAAACCTAATTCTAGAACAAAAATTAAAAAAAGCGCCAAAAAAGAAAAAACAAAACTCACTTGGCGTTCTTGGTATCGGACTTTGATTTACCTCCTTTCATCGCGAATCCTGCAAGTCAAACCGCAGATCAACTACAAAAACTCTTAAAACAAATCAAACAAAGCGAAAATCGATGAAAACCTATGCAAAACCGAAAAGGAACTTACCGATGCGAATAGGCAGAGTTGTGCTTCGGGTTTGAGAGAGAGAGATAGAGAGAGAGATAGAGAGAGATGAGACGAATGGAAAAGAGTGGAGGGCGTTGTTTAGTAGGGACCGAAAGGAAGAGAAAAGAAGAAACGTGACAGAAGAAGTAAGTAGCAAAATGGTGGGAAATGAATACTCGTAAATATTAATTGAACAAACTGCGACGGTTTCTTTAATAAAACGTGGCGATTTTTATTTTGCGACGTTTTGTTGAAAAAATGTCGCAAAAAATATAATAAATCTACGACGTTTTACCAAAACGTCACAAAAAATTGGCTTTTTTTATGACGTTTTTTAAACGTCGCAAAAAGACTGAATAATTTGTGACGTTTTTTTCAAAAAACGTTGCGAATTGCATATATTTGTTGCAGTGTGTAATTTTTAATAATCAAGAAAAAGGTTGCGTATATTCATGTTTATTGCAAAATATTTTAAAATAAATAAAGATGAGTGTAAATTATTTTATAAAAATAGTAAACGTGATTGTTAGAGATATGTTGCTACTTTTCTCTAAAACTCTCCCCTCTTTTCTCATTCTAGAACGTCATTGGCTATTCAATCCTGTGCTCGAGAAAGATTTATCCTTATTCCTAACCTCATACACCAATCTATTTATGAGTTTATGCCTTATTACTCTCTTTCCTTTTTTATATTTCCCAACTTTGTGTTTTAGATATAAGGAAAAAATTTTAAAAATCCATCTACTAAGTATTTTCCTTTTTTCTTTTTTAGTGATCATCATGCTAGAGCAAGAGAGTCCTTTCTCCAATTCTTCCTTCCCTCTATTAATCTCTTCTACTAATCTCATTCCGTTGAATGTTAAGAACCCTTTTTCCCTAGCTGAGCCTTTCATAGTAACCTCCCAGATCATCTTAGGATTGCAGAGTTTCCAAGCTTTCACCTGGTCACTTGTTATTGAACTTCTAACAAAGATCCAAACTTTGATTCAGACAAGCATGTGCAAGTAACCATTACCACTTGGTGCCATATGGTGGGAGACCCTTTTCCTTGGAAGAAACTTAAATACATTCCTCTATTAATGATAGATGTTATCAACATGGTCTGTCCTCTTTTGGAAGTTCCAAAGTTATGAGCTTTAAAGTGATCAACCTTAATGGTAAGTTTTTTCATTAACAATGGCTTGCTTACCTAATCATGAATGTTTTAACATAATTCACTTGAAGAAAAGAGGGATGTAGGGGTTACTAATTAAGGAACAAGATTTTTCATCTTTAAATTTGACTCTAAATCTATCATTCAAAGGAGAATAGAGATTGGTCCATAACACATTAATAGCAAGCTAATCTCTTTATAGAAATAAAGATCAGGCTTCAATTGAATGAACTTAGATTGAAATATGTACCAATATAGATCAATATTCAAAAAGTTCTCTTAGAATACTAGTTGATAATTACATTAAGCTATTTGGCAAGTTATGCACCAATATATATGAATTCATCTATAACTTCTATGAAAAGAATTGGCTATCTAAGGTTCTATAGAAACCAATATAGATCAAAAAGTTCCTCACTCCATACCATTGATGATGCTGAATGAGAAAGATGAATTGATGGAGGAATCTTAAGGTGAATAGACCTAAAATAATTTTATGATCATACTGAGGTAATGATGATAGAAGAAATTCTATTAGAGGAACCTTGAAAGCAGGTGAGGATGTTGAGTCAGTGACATGAACCAAAGGTGCAACTTGGGAGATAGCCCAAGAAAATGAAAACCAAATTTGAATTTCTTTCTCTGTAGCTTATTTCAATTTTTAGATTATAATATTTTAGTACTTTATAAAAATTAATGTTAGAATTGTTGTCCTATTTGCTTATTCTAACTTTGATATTCCTTTTCATGCATTTAGCTCTAACATTAAGGACAATGTAAAGTTTAAATGTGGGGGGAGAAGCTAAAGGCATAGTTTGATTATTTTGTATATGGAATGAAAAATAGGGTGAAATCACAAGTACTCCTTTGAGATCATAAGTAAGGAGAGAAGATGAGACAAGGACAAAAGGTAATATGATAAGGAAGTAAATGTAGGAAAATCCCGGTGTGTGCATCACATACACACGGTGCGGAAAAACAAAAATTTTTGTTTCGGGACCTTCCCGA
>JANITX010000005.1:37118036-37128208 GCA_027564395.1 Erythroxylum ulei
GGATCAGTCCACGTCTGCATTAGTGTCACCTACTGTCAATTTGTTTGGAGATTAGGACTGTAGTTCTAGTGGGCCCTTATGGGCTATTGTACGTGTTATTGAGTGTAATATGTCACCGAACTGTTAATGGATTTGTTCATTGACTTTTCCCACTACTATCGAGTGTATCGAGGGTTTGATTATTACTGTTACTGTTGATTCGTTTCATAGTTACCGATGTTCGCACTTATGATAGAGACTTATTCTACTGAGTGATTGTCTACTGATAGAAATTTTTCATACTGAGTTTTGACTGTGTTTGAGTGCTTTAGCATGCCACACTTGTGGGTCACGGACTCGGATATCACCTACGATGTCGGGTTCGGGTCCTGCAGGGGTGGGGTGCTACACTTAATTTCCTAACTATTTGTGATAGCTTCTAGGAGGCTATTGAGTTGGGAATCAAGGAGAATTTTACAGGCTATGGACAATATAAGTGTGCTTAAAAACTCAGTCTAATCAAAAGAAACCTCAAAGGGGTCCACAAAAGACTAGCAGTAGATAACAAGATGGACCTCAGGAAATCAAGACAGAACTTTAAGGCAACTCAGATTGTATAAAAATCCTAGCAACCTGGCATTAAGGAATAGAGAAAGGCATACTCATAGTGAATACCTACAAACATTAAATTCTCATCACTTTACCCTTAGGTAGAATTCTAGAGCGTAATGGTTACAAGATGGGGATAAATGAACTAAATTCTACTTTAAAGCTATATTACCTAGAAAAGTATCAATTGAATTCAAAATGAAGATGGTTAGATGACTTGGGGCCAAGGACATTAAGAACTTGACTAGAGGACACTTTATCAAATTACTAGAAACAAGGCTAGAAGAGCAAACACTAGACTTACAAGCTATCCTAGAACCAGTAAGTATAAGTGATAAAGCTCTAACCCTTACTAAGGAGTTCACTCTGATTGATGTGGAGAATGCACTCAAGTTTTAAAATCCTAAGAAAGCCCCTGGCCCTGATGAGCTAAATGGTTGTTTCTTTAAAAGTTCCTGGAGATGGATTAAGGATAAAAATTTAAAGGCCATCTTGGAATTCTTCTATAAAGGTACTCCACTCAAATTCATTAACCAAACTTACATTACCCCGGTACCTAAGCTAATTAAGCCAAGCAAGTTGTAATATCTTTATAAGCTCATCTCTAAAATGCTAACCTCTATGTTGAAACTTGTTTTAGATGCAATCACTTCTAAACCATAAGGTGTTTTCATTGAAGGCAAGAATATAGTTCATAAGGTGTTTTCATTGAAGGCAAGAATATAGGAGATTACATCTTGATAGCTTAGGAATTGATCAAAGGTTATATGAGGAAGGGATTAGGCAAATTTTATGCTATTAAGACGGAGCTCAGGAAAGCTTTTGATTCAATCATATTGGATTTCTTATTTCAACCTATAGAGGCATTAGGATTCCCTATTAATTCCTATCTTGGATTCAACAAAGTGTTACCTCTACCAGCTATAGTATCTTAGTAAATGGTGAGCCATCATTATAGTTCCAAAGCAAGAAAAGCTTGAGACAAGGGGATCTGCTATCCCCTATCTCTTCTTGATTTGTATGGAAGTTTTGATTCAAATTACTGCTAGTAACATTACTCAAAGCTCATATTTCAAGTACTATAAGAAATGTAACAAATTAAAGTTATTCGTCCTAACTTTTTCAGATGACCTTTTACTATTTTGCAAAGCATATGCTACATCAGTATCTATTCTAATTGAAGCAATTAAACAATTCATCTAGATTTTAAGTGTGGAAATTGATCTTGACAAGAGTACCTTGATGTGATCCAAAGATGTTGGTTCCCTTAATGTGGTACTTAGTATTATATCACAAATGGAAGTGAAACAACTCCCTTTCACCTATCTTGGTTTTCCTATTACAACAATTAAACCAACTTATAGGGAATGCAGACCTCTATTTGAGTAAGTTAAAAGGAATCTCATTAAATGGTGCAATAAGGAACTAAGTTGTGCTGGGAGGATGCAAACCATAAAAACAGTAGCCTGTAATTTATGCAACCACTAGATTACACACTTCGTTCTTACGAAGAAGATGGCTAAAGGAATTGAAAAACTATTGAGGAACTTCCTGTGAAACCAAAATTCTCATAATTCTTTTGGTGCCAAAATATATTAGGACATATGTAGTCCAAGGAAACAAGGTAGCCTAGGATTATCCCTGATCTAAGTCTCAAGCAAGGTCCTAATAGCCCATAGAATCTAGAAACTTCTAGTAGATAAAGAGAACCTCTGGATTCAATAGATACACACTTTACACTTACAAGGTCTGAGTTTTGGGAAGTTAAATGTAACTCTAATGCCTCTTAGAGATAGAGCTACATTCTAAAGCTAAGAAGCTAGGTAATATATGCTTCTAAAAACATCATTGACAATGGAAATAATACATCCATCTGGTTTGACTATTGGTGCAAGAAAGGCCCCTCATATCTATATCCAAACTTGTTTCACTTAAGATATATGATCAAACGTGATGCTAAAGAGTGTGAGTTGATTATTAACTAGGAATGGAGAACCAACATTAGAGATTTTGAGTGGTTGGACCAAGCTATTCCTACTTCCAGGCTCAGGCCTAATATGGAGGATAAAGTGATATAGACATTGCATCCTTTTAGGAGATTTAAAAATATAATAGTCAAGGGTTTGTTGATGCAATAATCACCTGATGTTAGCTGGCGTATTATCATTTGTTCCCTGGTAATAACCTTTGATATGCTTTCACTGCCTGGTTATCTCTTTGGAATAGAATAGCTACAACTGACAGAATGAAAAGCTCCTCATCTTTGGATCCTACTTACAACCTATGCACCAATTCCCTAGAATCCAGAGATCACTTTTTTTTAAGTGTATCTTCACTGGAAGCTTATAGGGAACCATTAAATATGTTTGTAATATAGAGGGGCTAAGCAACCAATAGATGGATTTGGTGAACTAACTAGCTAAGATCAAGATATCAAAAAGTGCCTACAAGTTACTAAGGTTGGCTTTCGAAGCAGGAATCTATAAAGTATAGCAAGAGAGGAATAAAAGAAGATTTAGGAAGTTAATCAACATCACTCAATTCTAGCAAAGTGCATTGTTTAAGATAAAGGAGTATTTCATAACCTGTTTTAAAAATAAAAAAGCTAGACAATTAGTGGCCCAAAGATGAGAGCTTCTATAACATTTAAAATTAAGACTTAGATCCTAGTTCTTGGGGTTTATTCCACAGTCTCAGCTATGTTCCCAAACTCTTAGTTTATGTTGTAACTTATTGACCTCCTTGTAATTCTTTTATAAGGCCAAGTCTTGTTCTTTCAAAAATTATATTTTAATTTATAATAAAAACTAAATAGACTTATTTATTGACCCAAGTTATTTGACAAGATGGATTAATATTTTTAAAGTGAATTTAAAATTAAGTATTAAAAATTGAATATACCAGTTTGAATTATATTAAATAAATAAAAATAGTCTAATATTAATAATTTCTAATTAGTTTTCACTTATAAATCATATTGAAATTATAAATTTTATATTTTTTCATAAATTATTTTATTTTAATAAATCATTTATACTTTCAAATTAAAACATGGATTTATGGGCTCAATTTAAAATTAAAAATTTTGTAATAAATCATATTTGAAATTGAAAATGAGACTCATTTCATAAAACAGAATGGATATAATCTTAAATATCTTTTAAAAAATTTGTTAATTTTTAGTTAAATTCGACCTGTGTACAAATCTACAAACTTACACAAATCTCTATTATTGTTTGTTTCAAATTCCAAACAAACCGGTGCAGAACAGCCTGACAAGGAGGGCAAGCTGACTCGTTGTAAAGAAAGCTCGTGGCAGTAAAAGGGCCTGGGGTGGAAGCATATTGACTCTTGTGGCAGAGAAATCTCACAAATAGGAAAAAGATTATAGATGACTACAATTACGGGTGACTGCCACGAGCCTTAGCAATTAGCTATTTTCAGTTCTAAAGGCTACTTGTTGCCCTATGCAAAAACGAGGAATAAAGGAGATTATGCTGCTTCCTTAACCAATTCTGGACTATAGAACCTTCAGTTCCAGAAGTGCACGCATCATTAAAGAAGCAGCAGAATTTTCTGCATCCTTTACTCTTGTTTTTTCGTCTCCTATCATATAATACAGGAGACCACTTGCAGTTGCAAAGTTAACTGAACATACAAATTTTTTGTCATGTTGAGGACCCACATCTCTCTCAATCCTGCATTTCAGAAAAGAATGAGAAGTCAGGTTATAAATGGAACATCCAGAAGATTGAAAGTCAAAGTTTGGCATTAATAAGTTGTTTATGAAAGAATAATTCATGGTAGCGAAGAAGTTGCATTACAAACTTGTAAACTTGCTAAGCAGCTACAACTGCAACAAAATGTCAAACCAAAGAAACAAATTGTTTTCATGCCAATAAGATAAGATTTATGAAGAAATAACTACACAAGCACGTTATTTGACTGACTTCCAAATCAGTTGCGTCTGAACATAAAATTGACAGCAACTCAGCAGATACAAGCATCAATAAAGCTTCTCAGTTTTTCATAAATCTCCCTTCCCTTAATCTCAACCACTTGGACTTTGTTAGATTGATTCTCTCTTTGCATTCAGCACTTACCCTGTTTCTTTTCTTTTGGCTCAGGAAGCATGCTAAGGCACTTGAGCAAGGGTATTCTAACGCACCCCACCACATCCATATGGGAAGGCATTCCATTAGTTTTTCAATGCCCTCAAACAATCCACAGGTATATCTGTGTATATTCAAAAGACTTCACAAACTGTAGCCAGGATCAAAATTGCATCTCAAAACAAAGTCATATTCAAAAGACTTCACAAACTGTAGCCAAGATCAAAATTGCATCTCAAAACAATGTCCAGAATCATTTCTACAAGTTATATATCCTTTCTCAAAGCCATGACCAAGCGCTCAGACTTCTGTGAACCTACTCTTTCTCCGTCTCTCTCTCTCGACACTAAAACCAATCTTTTTCTTCTTCTCTAAACCCATAATGACGCATGTTTGCTCTTCGCTTCCAAAGCATGCCATTACTTGGAAGAAATCATAAGAATATCTTTTGGTCATGGTATAAAGACAACAATTCCTCAGTATGTAACTTTATCATTAATGCAAGATTTTAAATTGCGGACTACAGGTTATACTGGGCTTGCAGGTGATTGTGACAATTGGAGATGAGACGGCAAAATTGCGAGAAATGTGGCCATAATTTCAGCAAATTGTGATAATAGTCTCACAATTATGCCAATTGTGGTTGCAATAAGCAACTGCGGTCCAGACTATTATTACAATTTGTGCAATTGCAGATCATAATTTAAAACCATAAATTGATGCAATCACCAACAGATGAAGTTGGGCAACATCACACAACAATGCATGAGGTTGATATGCACTAACTAATCTGCACAATTTCTAAAAATTGCGACCACAATTTAGAATCATGGGTTGATGCAATCACCAACAAATGCAGTGCGACATCACACAACAAAGCACAAGGTTGATATGATTTAGCTAACTAACCTTCACAACTTTTAAAACATAGCGTCTAGTTAAGAAACAAAAGTTTTCACAAGTAACCAACAAATACCTTTAATCTCCACACTTTATTGCCTCTAGTATATATCCATAAGCAAGATGAACAAACTAAAGAAAAATTATTAACTATAAAATATAAAATAATGATAATTTTGGATGCAATTGCTTAAGTCAAAAAGAACCAACTAAGCATGACACAATAAGGTTTACAATATAAACTACGCCTTCTTATCACTATACTAAAGCAGACCGCAAGCAGCTTGTTTGTGCTAATAACTTAACAGGTAGCAAAATATAACTAGAATGAGTATGCACATAACGGGTGATACATATTAGTCAGGTTAAAATTAAACAAAACTTTAAGTTTAACAAAAAAGATAATGCATACTTGTAATTTGGCTTGGACCACTTTTTCTTGCAACATAGATCATGCAACTTCTGTTTTGCCCCTTGAAGAAAACCATTTTTATCAATAACATATTCTGTCATCCCACTTGAAGTGGGAAGTGATTCTGATAATTTGTGCAAAGCTGATTTGGCAACATTCAGCTTGGCGATTTCTTTTTGCTCAGAAGAACCTGATGCAATAAGTTCCCCGTCCACAAACACACTAACAATGCTTACCAGCCCCTTCTTCCAGTGTTTGATATCAACCTGTTTCCCATGCTTTTGGCATATTTCAAACAAAAGAGCAACGGGCTGCGGTTGTTGTTGCAGGTGCTCAGGCATAGCAATTGGCTCCAATAAACCTCTGAATATCTGAAAATAAAACAGCAATCCAGTCCATAACCAGTAAGGAAAACCAACCAAACTTTATACAAAGAAGAACATAATGAAAACTTAGTAAAGTACCCACCACCCACAGGCGTTCAAGATCAAAATCGACATCAACGTAAATAGCAGCAGCCACAGACTCCACAATATCAGCAAGAACCTTAGGTGCTTTTACTGACCCAGCATGAATTACTACATCATCTTCTTCTTTAACAGCATCAATAAACTCCCCAATCTGTAACAGACAACAAAATAATAAATCAACAATCAAACACAAATCTTCCAAACTAAATACTGAATTGTCAACCTCTCAAATTACCTTGTCCTCAAGGGAATGCACATTGTGGCGGACATACTTAAAAAGTCCATGCCTTATGGCCACGCGGGCGAGTTTCTCCGTACTGATATTAGCAGCACGCAACAGAGACAACTGACCCGGATCAAGATCAGGGCAAGTAAGGAAAAAGTAGTTGGTCAAGGCTAGCCCAAGAGCGGCGTCTCCAACGAACTCCAGCCGCTGGTAGTTGTCGGGGTAAGTATAAGAGGGATGGGTCAGTGCGGCCTCCAGCAGCCGTTTGTTTCTCAGGCTATAACCGATAATCCTTTCAACGGCGAGCACCGGGGCCTCCATCTCCGGCGACAGCGAGAGGGACTGGAGAACGAGTGCCATAGCGCAACCAAGGGTGAGCACCAACGACTGGAGTCAAAGCGTAATGTGTTGTGGTCGTATAAAGTAATACTCAGAGATTATTACATAAATACAAATACAATACAATACAAACCCATGTCAGGCAAGAGTCATAGCAAGACAAGGAATCGCATAAAAAAGCAAAGCAAGTTCAAGTACTGGTCAGCAGTCAGACACTTTTACCTTTATCAATGACACGATATAATTTTTCCCATTAATATTTATTTTACAAACTTTAAATAAAGTTTTCTTTTTGAAAGTAAGTAATAAATCCATTCAAGATATGAATTATAACTCCTAAAGTTGAAGTTTCTGCAAGCAATTTTATATTCTCATTTGCTTCCTAATTCAATTAGATATTAATTATTGATAAGCAGTAATTTCACCTTTGTTATATTCATATGTGTAATAAAATAATTAAATGAATATCGAAAATAAATATTCTTAACATAAATACATTACAACTTTTTCGCAACGGACATATGTCAATATTGTAGTGGAGTGCATAAACGTTTATTTATTTATATGATTTATTACTTATTAATATTGAATACCATTTAAAACAATTTTTAAAATTATCAAATAATTTTTTAATTTTATATAGTTAAAATATATTCACTTATTATATAATTACTTTTAATTTCAATTTAATAGTCTTATTCAATTACCAACCATCATTTCAAGTCTTCTTTTTATTCTTTTTAAGGTACATAATTATTTTTTAATCTTTTTCTACAATAAAACAAACTAATCATTTGTCAAGAAGATTATTGTGAAAAAAAAAAGGTTATGTTCATGAAAAGATGTTAACCAAAAGAAAAGATGTTTTGGTTTAAATAAATATGTTTCATGGGTTAAGATTTTCCGAGGAACTAGATTAGGTAATATAGAAAGTACATCTTCAAAATTAAATAATCATAGGTTGTATGTCATGTATTTGTCATGAATGATGTGAATTTACTTGTTTGCATACTTCACATTATTATCAAACAAATAGGATAATATTTTAATGATCCTACAACTAGATATGTTCCCCCAAAAAAATACATGTGACAATATGACCCAATAAACAATATAAACTCGGTCTATTGATAATTTTAAATTAACCCGTAGTATTAATCGATATAAACAACAATGACATATCTATTTTAAAAAAAGCATAGTGACTAATATGAAATAATTTGTTAAAAGGTGATTATATCGTTTACACCTAAATTGAATCTTACATTTTTATAAGAAAAATAAATGTAGTACAAAAGAGTAGGAATCATTCTCACAAGAAATTCTAATATGTTAACCATTACACTGATTAATAAAATGAAGCGATATGATAATAGAAAGTTTGTAACAAAAAATAACAAATTGAATTCGAAAAATAATAAAGGTGAATTATTAGTCAAACCAACATTAGTTTACAATCACATCCATCGTTGGAACTACATTGATCATCGATATAAACTAAAGTTATTTTATTAATGAAATATTCATTGCAATACTTAATACCAGTCTTTTCTTACAATTAGCTAATCATAAACAAGTAATCTAATAACCCTAATTTTTTCACAACTTTATATACGGTCTAAAATTTAATTAAATAATAGCTTAAAAAAAAGACTAACATAGTAAGACAACTCAATATCTGTAGTTGCATTTAAGCTAGTTAAATGCTTTTTGTAAAAGCTAATAATTCTTGATGTAATAAATTACAAACTCATAGTCACTACAAAGATTAAAGAGAATAAAGATTTATGTATTTAATATTTAATTTAGTAGTTGAATATTTCAATTAATAAACTAATCACATGCATTAGAAATTAATCAAAGCAATGATAAAATATAAGCATAGAAGAATAAATAGAAATAATTTGTATTAAGACTCAATTATCTCATAATCTACGAAGTTCCAAGGGCTTTGATTCCCTTAAACCTAGATATATGGTACCGCTATTGCCTGCAACTAAATTTAGAAAGAAACCAACTTCCTACAATACAAATTAATATAGTAGTGGAAAGTAGGGATCGTTCTCACGAGGAATTTTTAACGGCAAAGGTTATACGAGTTTAAAACTAAAACAATTTTTTTTTGGCCGGGGGGGGGGGGGGATTTAAAAAATTAGAAATAATAAACTGAAATTAAATGAAAATATTCAGATCTGAAAATTTAGTAATCAAACCTTAGTTTTGGGTCACCAACGTGATCACGCTAATATGGATCCTTGATATAAAATTCAGTTCATCAACAAATATTCATTAGATGATGTTTTCTCTTAAGTTTACATGAATAAAAACATATATTCTAAGCATTCTTATTAATCAACAACTTAGATACGATCATAAATTTAATTGAGTAATAGCTTTAAGAACTAAGAAATCAATGAATACGACAACACATGTATGACATGCATTTAATCAAGATGAGTTTCTTCTTAGAATTTCCAACTCTAACGTAAAGATGGTAATCCTAATTGCCACTTGTGATTAGCAAAGCTGAACGTCATATTTTATTAATTTGGCTATTAGACGAATCAATTCCTAGTTGCACATCCTAGAAATCATCCAATTCAATCATAAAAGCAATTCGGAAGATACTCAATATTCATCAACAAAACAAACTTTATTGGAACATCTCACACATAATAGATGATAATATGGTTTCCCTCAACCAAGAAAAAAGATTTAGCTACTCATAACAAAAGTGAAAATCAACAAAGAAATAGCCAAATGTAAAGTTTCCATCCCTGGTCTTTCTTAGAAAATTCTAAAACTCCTAGAGAAATAATACAAAAAATGAAAGACCTAACTATGGCTGTTGAAAATAAGAAGAAAAATTTTAGAAAATTCTGCAGAAGAATGTAAAACTATCCCTAAAGTGGTCTGACATGAACGGTGACGCCCATCTTCATTTATCTCCTTCGATCTCCTCTTTTTTTCCATGATCTTTTGCAAATAATCTTCCCCTTAGATTTAGGAGGTCGATTGTAGCACCCCGCTCCCGCTGCGACCCGCACTCGATATCGTGGGTGATATCCGAGCTCGAGCCCGCGGAAACGGCGTGCTAGATCAGTCATTCAGTACGGTCGGTACGA
>JANITX010000005.1:37225077-37238166 GCA_027564395.1 Erythroxylum ulei
TGGGACAGACGATATGATGTCATTTTGAGATGAAGTGACATCATCAGATGATATAAGGTTGGGAAAATTGCCATAACTTTCCCTAAACATATTGGATTAAGGTGTTATTTGTATGGTTGAAAAGAGTAATTCAATATCTACAACTTTCATGAAGACTCAAAGACAAATTCTATCATCTGAAGGGTAGAAAATGGGATAGATGATATGACGTCATTTTGAGACGATAGGTATGAACAGTAACTAAGACGATAGGATGAACAGTAACTGAGACGATAGTTATGAACAGTAACTGAAACGATAGTTTTGAACAGTAACTACGATGATGAATAGCAATTGAGACGATTTTTTCTTCCTTCTTTCATTTGCATCGTCTTACTTCTATCGTCTCACTTTTGCATCGTCTCACTTTTGTCTCCAGAATGTCTCTACTTATACAGATCATAACTTTCAACTCCGATGTCCAAAATTTTCATACCATATATCGTTAGAAAGATAAAAAAAGATCTAAAACTTTCCAGAAGGCAATGTTGGTAAAATCTATTTATATAAATCCCAAAGTTGCCCATAAATTTCTAAGAATTTTCCATTCATACACCAATGTACTGCCTCTAATTCTTAACTTCATAAAGTTTTGAGACTCTTAGCGATAGAATTGAAATCTGATGTCTTTATAAGAAATGTAGCCATATATTTTTAGTTTAATCCAAATTAAGAATCATCTCGTTTGGACAACTAGAGAAAACGCTATGGCTAACAAACCGAAGCATACTTAGTGAACATTTTCCAGATCACTACCAGCTTGGTTTCTAAATCTTTCCTTATCACAACTCATACCAAGATCACTCTTTTTACTCCCTCTACTTCTTATTTTCAATAGAATCACATTTCAAAACAAACATATCCGGAAGTTGTCAATGAATGCATGTACCACTTTTTATGTGCATATATGCTAACATGCTGTATGAGCAAGAAAATGCATTTTCTTAATCTCTCTTTGAGCTCCCATATACTGAAATTTCAGGTCTTAACCCTTAATATAGGGACGGGATATTACATTAACAGTAAACCTGTCGTAGCAATTATCTCTTATAGTGAGAGATAATCTTTAGCACAGTATCCAAAGAATAAAATAAAGTGAGAGGTTATGAGGAATGTTCCATATTCTAGTACGGTTGATAGCCTGATGTATGCTTGGCTATATACTAGGCAGGACATTGCATTCACCATTTGAATGTTTGGTCAATATCTGGTTAACCTAGGTGTAGACCATTAAAATGCAGTCAAGCAAGTGTTGAGATACTCAAGGGAATTAAGGATTATATGTTAACATATAGAAAAGTCAACAGACTAAACCTAGTAGGGAATTCAGATTCAGATTTTAGCCAAGTGTTCGGATAATCGAAAATTCACTTAAGGTTACAATTTTAAGTTTGTAGATGGTACAATGTCGTGGAAGTGTGTCAAGTAGACACAAGTAACTTCCTCGACTATGCATGCAGGGTGCATGCTATGGGGCTGCTTCATAGACGGTTTAACTCAGAAACTTGATTTCTAAGTTGTCTGTAGTTGATTCAGTGGTTAGACCCATTTGGTTGTACTGTGATAATCTTGCTACTATGTTATTTAATAACAATAAAGAATATCACATGGTCTTAGCATTTAAAAGTCAATTATTTGGTCATAAAGGTGTTGATACAAAAAGGTGACATTAAGGTATGGAGCATTTAAAGACTAAGGAAAAGTTAGTTGATCCTTTAACTAAAGGACTTCACCCACTTGTGTTTGATATAGTATGAGTGTTTTGAAGTACTTAGACACTATTAGTTAATGGATCGTTATGTTTGCTCCATTTACATTTTTATATTTTGATGTATGATGATAGTATGATGGTTCATCAATAGACATGATCATCATTTATCCTCAGTTATACGTGTTATCATACATTGTTATAATACGTATAAAAGTCGTTAGATTTGTGTCGATCTTAAGCATTTAAAGGTCATTGGGCATATATACAGATTGACCTTGTACTTATCTCATTTAGATGCATACAGTTTTAAATGGATATCTATGAAGTTTGACATGATATAGGGGATATAAGTTTTTAATCATATAATGGTTCTCTAATTCAGTTTAGCATTCATTTGGAGAACATAAAGGTTTTCTCTAATGCTGTTTAGCATTCAGTGAGAGAAAACAAGTTTTTACTAATGTTGTTTAGAATTCGGTGAGAGAAAATAGGATTTCTCTAATGCAGTTTAGCATATGCGATTTAGTATAAAGTTGGAGAAATCGAGACCTACAAATGAAGATGATATCATTTAGATTATAAAGGTATCATCCTAGTTTGCCACACTTCATTTTCCCATTCATGTTAGTGAGGTATTAGGTATACGTAATTGTATTGGATCTGTATCGCATATGACACATACATTTGATACTTTTCAATATCGAAAGCCTTGCAAGACGAAATGATGGACTTTAGTTATCTTTGGATCAATTCTTTTGTTTTTAAAACCTAGTCGACTAATAAAGTAATGTGACTTAACTGAGTTTTTAAACTAGAGTTAACACGGCAATTAAGTATTGTCCAAGGGGGATATTGTTAGACATTTTTGTAACTTCCCATAAAGTTGGACAAGATTTAATTGCATTTTTCAGTTTTTTAATAGCTTATCGGTTAAGTTACGTAATTTGGTCCTGATAAAGATAATAAAGTGACCCAATAAATGAACTAAATCAATGGGTCGAAGTTCAGGTAGAAAATGGGTCCCAATTAGTATGGATTGGACCAATATTGACCTTATGATGGGAAAGGTCGATATGGAAGATATATATAAAGGTTAAGGTCTCCTACAATTGCTCATATAATCAATCGTAAGCATAGCGATTCTCTGACCCATTAAGAGAGCTTACGTTTTGAGAAAACTGTAGAAAGACCTTACCCGCGTCCTGGAGAGTAGTTCCCGTAAAGACGGTTGGATTCACACTCGTTTCGACTTCGGAAAGCTCTTTTGAAGTTACGGAGACCGAAATCAGGTATTTTCGCATTTTTTCACTTCTTGCCCTTTCACGTTCAATACGGGATATGTAACTAATGTATTGTTACGTATTATACATATTACTCAAAGGGTCCACTTGGCAGCTTATTTTCTCAATCCTTATTATTTATATAGTGGAGACGCATGTACAATTAATATTATGGGTAGTTTGTTTGATGCGATTGAATGCAAAAATATTTTCTCTATTGAAGAGTAATCACAAGCAATAAATGAAATTAAATTGTATCCTGAAGGTTTAGAAAGTTTTGCTAGATCATCAACAAAGAGAGAGCTTATGATGAAAAAAATGTAGCTAGGTAAGTTTGTATACTTTTAATTCATTCTTTAATTATTAATAATATATATTTTTATTTATCATAACTATTAATTTAAAATAAAGATGAGTGGTGGAGATTGTTCGGTGACAGTGCTCCAACATTAGGAAAGCTTGCTATTGAATTACTCAGTCAATCAACTTCTGTGTCAGGTTGTAAACATAATTAATGTGTTTTTGAATGTATTCATACAAAGAAGCGAAATCATTTAGAATATTAAAGACTTAATGACCTTGTTTACATTAATTATAATATGAGAATGAAGAATATGTATTTTATAGTTTTGTTTTTATTTCATTAATTTTATTTTTATTATCAATTTTATACTTTCTTAACTAAGTATTCAGAGCGTTTAGTAAGAAGAGAATGTATGATCCAGTTGATATTGATTATATTGAACATACTGATTTTTGGATCGAAGAAGAAGAATTATTGCTTGATCTTAATTATAACGAACTTGAAAAGGCGATCTATGAAGAAAATGCATTTGTTACAATGAATGAATTAAGAATATCTACTGATGATCAGTTCATACCTTATTTTGATCATACTTAAGTTAAAAGTAGGATGTATTACAAGTTTACAATTGAGAATAATTTCATACGTTACCAATTTGTAATTTATTTAAATGCAGTAACAGAAGTTGATGCAAATATTTTAAATGAAAACGTAGTTTACAAGTTCTTAAATAGTGTTGAATAATTTGGAGTTTTTAACGATAATGAGACATAACCTCCTTCAAAAATACAATTTTGATTTTTTTTTGTTATTTTAAGTTTTATATTAAACTCATATTTATTTATTATTAGTTCATTAGATAATAATAGTTATTAGTATATTTTTTATTTCATTAAAACATTTTATTTTTACTTACTTTTATAGTTTTATTTTTATTTATTATATACCGTCCTATAACGGTTTAATACCGGTTGAACCTTTAAATCTTAAACCTTTCCTTTAACCGATTCGATGTCCAATTTAATTTTTAAAAAATTACAATCTACGTATTTGAGCTTAGAGATGGTAATAGGCACACCAAAATGCCATATCGAAGGAGGTTGAATGTTTTGTTTTGAGAAATTGAAAAAATCTCATTGATGAATGGTATATTACATAGAGAGAAACTACTAAAGAACCACAAGCCCCCATTACATAGAAGAACAAAAACGATAGCATGCTCTCATTATACTTAGATAACAAACGACAACGCATTCTAGTTATGAAAATCAAAAGAGTAAAACGACCCCTTGCTTTACAGAAACTTCCAGACATTTCCAATTAGGGTTGGCGATGGTTAAACGAAGAGGTGAGGAACTTGATCAACGAAGGATCTGCCGACGCAAGCATGCCCTTCTCATGTCGACATGCAATAACAAACTTGAATGGTACAGATCTTTTGATCATTAATTAGAGTTTGAAACTATCCCGAATATGACTCATTTTCTTCGAATTTTAGTGAGGAGACAGATCACATTATGACTTAGGCGAACGGTAAGCCCAGCTTGAAAAACCGACTAGGTAGGATCTTGATACTTCTTTTCCTACCCTTCCCTACTCCTTCTGCTAATTCTCTCATTAGAGAGCTGAAAGCTGAACTTATCAGATCCTGTGATGTCGTATAGGAACTAACCGAGCTGGGTTGTCTATGTTGGTGGTGGTAATAGATCACCACAGATGATAACGGATCCAGGTACTTCTTCTTCCTTAAATGCTATATAGATCCTAAGCACAGAGGTATGAGTTTCAGTGCTTATGAGTTTTGCGAGTAAAGAGTAGTGAGATGTTCATCCTCATCGTTTTGCTCAGTAATTCACCATTGCTTATGGGAGATGTAGACGCCGCATTTCTCTCCATTGATCTTAGACCTGACCATTTGGAAAATAGATTCAGAGGGTGGCATGATGTTGTATATGCTCCACGAAATAAGATGACGTAATCAGCAAATATCAGATGTTGTCAATGTCTATGATATGAGTTTACTTTTAACATTATGTCGTATTTAATTTCAATGACATTCTTACGTTATGTAAAAGGGAAAAGTGTAGAGTCCTTTGACATTCGGCTGTCGATCTTCGACGCCTCTGATCGGACTTTCGAAGTTGCTTTATTACTCAAAAAGTATTAAAATATTTTATAGTTGTTTCTACACAAAAGCCCAGCCCAGTCGGTGTTGCCTAGTTGACTAATCCATTGGGCTCCCTTTAAAATCTGCTTTCAAACCCTAGATGTCGCTTCCGAACCCTAGGCAGACGGCCACAGGCGCTCCCAGCAAGGTCTCTCTCTCTTCTCTTGTTTCTTTGTGCCTCCTAATATTTTCTTATCGTCTATCACAAGATACTAACAATTTCGTGTTTGCAAGTTTTAGGGTTCAAGGTAAGCAGAAGGTTTCGTTGAAAGCGTATTGGTGGCAATGGCACCCCCTAAAGGTGAGTTATCTGATTTTCTTCGTTTTTCTGGAAACTTTTAATATGATTTGTATTACACTGCTCAATTGAGATTTTGGTTTGCTTTGGTTAGCTTTATTTGTTAATAGGACAGCGGAATGTATATCATTATCGTATGTTGCCTATCTCCAGTTGTGATGTTGCTATGCCTTGTTTTTTTTTTCCCCTAAGCCTTTCAAAATGCCCATTGAATCAGTGAATATACTCTCAGTTTTTGTTCGGTATACGTAACAGTTGAACTAAAAATCTTGAAGATGTTAATGTGGGTGTGCAGGAAATATAAATCTTGATGTACTTTCAGTCAGATTTTCCGCTGCTAAATAGGTTGATTAAGATTCGCCAAATCAGTTGAAAGTTAAAGTTGCACCTGTATTTGTACGAATCCACATTTATAATGTTGGTGGAAAAATGAAAACAGTTTCTTTTGAACGGTATTGGGAGAATTCTGCAAATTACTTTTTCTAATATCAAGACTATTATCTGGGGAAGAAAGACAAATGGAAGTCTGGAAGACATTTTCTTGACTATGTGTTTATCTTAGATGTTCGTTCTATGTTTAAGTTTTTAAGTGCATGATATTTTCATAAGTTGAAATGAATTATGTACCGTTAGATCTTCGCAGCAAGTGTAGAGTTACTTATTATTAGGATGGTTTTGCATTTTTCTCCTATTTTATTGTTTTGTTCCTGGGAAAACAATTGTTTCGTGTTCATAAAATCTCTTTGATTCCTTTCTTGTTTTTGACGTGGATACATGCTGTGTGTGGCAGACAACACAAAGAAGGTGGACCCAAAGGCACAAGCTGTGAAAGCAGCAAAAGCAGTGAAATCAGGTCCAACGTTTAAGAAGGCCAAGACGATCAGGACTAAAGTTACATTTCATAGGCCCAAGACATTGAAGAAGGAAAGGAATCCCAAGTATTCTCGCATTAGTGCTCCGCCAAGGAACAAGCTAGACCACTATCAAATTTTGAAGTTTCCTCTCACAACTGAGTCTGCAATGAAGAAAATTGAAGATAACAACACTTTGGTTTTCATTGTTGACATTAAAGCTGACAAGAAGAAGATTAAAGATGCAGTCAAGAAGATGTATGATATTCATGCTAAGAAAGTGAATACCCTTATCAGGTAGGCTCCATCAATTGGGCCTTGTTGCATCTTTGAATTTTGGTTAGTTTACTTATTTTGTTGCTTGAGTTGCTGACATAATTGGGGCTGACATCCTCAAACTGCTGCCATACTGAGTTTGGTAACTTCTTCTAGACTGTTCTTGACTGTAATTCATTCTCTTCTCCCTCATGATACCTGGTAGACATAATGCAATGGAGTGCTTTGCATACTATTAGGTGCCTGTTGTTGAAACATGGCACACTGCCTTTAGAAGGCTGTTAAAACTATAAACACATTTGCATGCTCACTCACTATTATATGCTTTGAAAGGATACCCATGCTAAAGGTTCCTTAATTAAAAGGTGTCATACCTGTAAAGCAAGTTTTGAATGAATAAAATACCACTATAGCAAGTTTTGAATTAATAAAATGGCTCCGATGCTGTCCATTGTTCTTTTGAGATTTCTTAATGTTGTGGTAAGAAATCTCAAAAGTTTTGAGATTACTTTTGCTTGTGGTAATAAAACTGCTCACCTTCTTTATCTATTCCTACCCAGCTGAATACCCAGCTGAAAGTTTTAAGCAAAAGATACAAACCTCTCTTGTGATTTGCACCTCTCCATATTGCACCTCTATGTTTTAAAATTATTAAAATAACCTTGTATAGAATTTCTAAAAAGGAATTTTTATTGTGTATTTGTTGAATTATTTTAATATTATTCGCTGTTAAAATTAGGTCAGAGCATTTTGCATAAACTCTGTTGCGAAGTTTGACAATCAGTTAGCCTGTGTCAAAATAATTTGATAGAAATTCAATAAAAAGTTCCTCTTTTAGCATCTCTAATACTAGGTGTTTGTCTAGTAACTCTCAATCAAAGGTGTATTTTGGAAAAATGCAAATCATAGGGCAGGTTTAAGCCTTTTACCCAACTTTTTTTTATGTTTTCTTTTAAGTATTATTGATATTAGGGTACACTGGTTTTATGTGATCAGACAATTAAATTTAACGTTGATATATTGTGATATTTGAGATGAAAATGTCATAATATGAGATCATTCATTTCTGAAAAGCATGAAACATTGTTCTAGCTTTGTAGTTCATGCTACTATTTGACAACTATTTAACTGTTCTCCTGACTTAATTTGTGTGTTTCAGACCTGATGGTATGAAGAAGGCATATGTTAGGTTGACCCCAGACTATGACGCCTTGGATGTGGCAAACAAGATCGGAATCATTTAAGTCAGTGCCACGCATCCTTATTTAATTTTTTTTTCTTTATATTGGTCAAGGTGAAAAGTTTTGCCGTGAATGTAAGAAATGATATTTTTTTCATTTTCAACATTTCTGCTACTGTTATCTGGTTACAGCTTTGTCTCGTGTTTTTGCTGGTACTGAGACTTTAGGCTTGTAATTTCAGTTGCTTAGTTTTGGATTTTGCTTTCTACGGTTTTGTGACATCCTATATGACGTAAACCTTTCACACAGGACTTATAAGCTTCACTTTCAGTCTTGAAGTGAGCCTTCTTACTGAAAGTCTTAAAATATATTTAATCCTTTTAAAAGATCGATCACACATTGGTTCGCGCGGTTAACGATATGAGTGAATCGCTAAACTAGTTGTGTGCTTGCAACGATATATTGTGGCCCACGGACCTGGGCTTCGCTTCAGATCACCTCTGCTATGCCTACCTTCTTCCTACAGCATCCATACATCCAATTGGGTTGTTGGCAAAGGTGATCTGTTCCCTTGGCTACTGAAAATTTCAAATCGCCTTTCCCAGGATGATGGTGGCTGGTATAATTTCTGACCTAGATGATGCTCCTTCTAAGGGTGGATGCTGTGAGACATGATCTTTCTGTGTTTTAAAAGATCGAATTATAGCAGTAGCTAGTTAGCTGAATATAAGAGCGCACACAGAAAATCAGACGGCATAAATTCTTGAATTCACTTTGGATAAGAATTTCCTTCTGCAGCGGTTGAAAATGGATTAGGAGATGATATCGAGATTTTCTATGCTGGTTGCATAGGAGATGAGATTCGCTACAGTGAACCAGAGGTTTCACAAATTCTTTTAGGGGCTTTCAAATGCGCGTCAGGAGTGTGGTTTAGATGTTTTTGTTAATCTTAATTAGATTAAAGAAACAATAATTAATAGAAGAGAATTAAGTTAATAAATATTACTGAAAAGAAATAAATCTAGTTAATGCTTGGGTTTTGCGGTTTATTTATGTGGAATATTAATTGTCATGTAAAGTTTATTATATATTTGAAATAACAACTAGTTCAATATATCTGCTTTTTTCCAAAGTACATAGGTATATTAAATTAGGTAATTATCACTTTTTGATGTGCACTTCAATCGAATTAAATTTGTTAAGTATAGTTAATTTACTTAGTTATCATAATAATCTAATATATCCTTATATTTACATTTAAGGTGTTCATTTTCCTAATGTCCTAAATATATTTCACCTCTCAATTCTTTATATAATCCCTAAAATTGAATTTATGAAGATTAGACTAAACTCAAAAGTTAAGAATAGAGAGAATGAATTCAATCAAACAAATAATTATATTATGCATTACTAAATAAAGAATCAATAATAACGTACATCCCTAAGCACAAATAAGGTTTTAGCTATTAAACATCACGAACATGAAACAAAAACAAATCATCTTTGACATAAGAGAAAGAAGACAAGTGACAAAGTAGAAGATTTGTCATAGTCTCCTCTATTAGTTTACGCTATTACAACTAATTTATTGGTTGCATTTTATATATGTCATTATTATTATATTAATAAAGACATTTTTTTTAATCTTTATGTATTATGCTAATTAAATTTGATGTTTTAACACTAAACGCAAAATCCCTGAAATAACTACTATGAAATTGAAATTATAATGAGATTCAATTTACATTTACTTATTATTCTTAAATTGTTCATAATTGTAATTTCATTAAGACGGCGTGTTGATGAAACGGTAAAATTAACGCATATTATGTTTCTTTTTTTATGAATAAAGTAATTGATCTCATAAATTAAAATATAAAGATACCAAAACAAATTTGTGGCTGCTTAATAAAAAATAAGGGGGTGTTTGGTTGGGGGTAATGGAAAAAAAAATATAGGAATGGAATGAAAACTTGTGTTTGGCATCAAACTATCATTGAAGGGGTAACATTTTCATTACCCACTTCTTGGCAATCCTCCATTCCTCTTAACATGGTGAAATCAATAAATCTTTTGGTTGGAGATTCAACACCAATAGATCCTTGTCCTTTTTGCTACAACTTTTCTCTAAGATGAAAATGCATGTGTTATCACCAATAAAGATTGCATTGTTTATCATGTTAGACGTTCAAAGTTTGAAAGGTTTTTAATTGCAGAATTCTATATTGTGGTTGCAGAAATTGTTGCATGTCGCAATAATAGCCTGGACCGCAATCCTTAAAACTACGGTTGGCTCTATCGGTATTAAAGGTGATTTCATTGGATAAAAGTAATGTAGAATGTTTTTTACCATAATTTTCTCTTCTTTCTCCTTATCATATAATACCTTTAATTTTTTTATAATATAGGTTCGTAATGAATATAGTATTTTAGTCATTCGCACATTATTTATCGTTTTATGTACATAATTATTTTTAATATTTGACTCCATGCATAATCTTTGGTGCATATAATAATATTTGATTATTTAGATTTTTGATACTGTTTTATGATGAAGATATGCATTGTTCACTTCATTCACCATGGAACCAAATTAGTGAGAGAACGTATGCTCTAGAAAGGTATTACCTTTGAGAGAGGTACGATGAAGGTAATCATTTAATTTCCATGTTACTATTTTGGTTTTATTCTTGTGTTGTGATTGAACCTTCACATAAAAGGATGCTAGTGAAAGCATTTAGGTTGAAGTGTCTAAATAGATAAGTTTTGCCAACATATATGGTGATCTTAGAGTTCGATCAATACAACCCTGATTCACTTACATTTAATGCTAAAGATATGAACATAAATGATAAATATAAGGTAGATTTAGTTTCATTAAATGAAGGCTGATAGTAGCTGAGATAAATATAGATTTGTTGTAGTCTTAACTGTATCAAGTGAAGTATATTGTAAGTCTTATTATCTGTTGTAGAAATTTGCATTAATTTCGTGGAGGCTGTAGTTACTATTTGTATTTATTGCATTTAACTCCATTTATTACTCTTAATTTTCCCACCGTCTCTTTTTCACCTTTAAAATGGAAAAGTTCAATACAATCTTACCTTATAACATACTTATACTCAAAACTTAAATGTTGAAGATATGAACACAAATAATAAATCTAAGATAGATTTAGTTTCATTAAATGAAGGCTGATAGTAGTTGAAATAAATATGGATTTGCTGCAGTCTTGACTATGTCAAGTGAAGTATATATTGTAGGTCTCATTAGCTGTTGTAGAAAATTGCATTAATTTTGTGGAGGTTGTAGCTATTATTTGTATTTATTACACTTAACTCCATTTATTACTCACAATTGCCCCACCATCTCTTTTTCACCGTTAAAATAGAAAAGCTTTACAGAATCTTACCTTACAACGTACTTATATGCAAAAATTAAATATTGAAGATATGAACAAAAATAATAAATCTGAGATAGATTTAGTTTCATTAAATGAAGGCTGAAAATAGCTGAGATAAATATGGATTTGTTGCAGTCTTGACCGTGTCAAGCGAAGTATATTATAGGTCTCATTATTTGTTGTAAAAAGTTACATTAATTTCGTGGAGACTGTAGCTACTATTTGTATTTATTCCATTTAACTCCATTTATTACTTACAATTGCCCCACCATCTCTTTTTCACCTTTAAAATGGAAAGGCTCAACACAATCTTACCTTACAACATACTTATACGCAAAACTTAAATGCTAAAGATATGAACATTAATGATAAATCTAAGATAGATTTAATTTCATTAAATGAAGGCTGATACTAGTTGAGATAAATATAGATTTGTTGTAGTCTTGACTGTGTCAAGTGAAGTATATTGTAGGTCTCACTATCTGTTGTAGAAAGTTGCATTAATATCGTGGAGATTGTAGTTCCTCTTTGTATTTATTGCATTTAACTCTATTTATTACTCATAATTGTCCCACCATCTCTTTTTCACCTTTAAAATCGAAAAACTAAACACAATCTTACCTTACAACATACTTATATGCAAAATTTCCCCATAGTTCACTGATACGTAGAGTGAAGAATGTTATAATAGTTCGTCAATCGGATTTTGACCAGTGACATCTTCATTAGTAATTTTATTCTCTCTCTTCTTCCCTAAACACTTGTTAGTTACTATTGTTAGCTATTCTTCATCATAGTTAGTTGTTACTTGCCAACATTTTTCATTAGGTTGTGTGGCTTATGTTATTTGGTATGTTGTAAAAATAGAATGAAAGAAGATGAACAGATTGAGCTGGAGAATTGTGAGTCTATAATGGCTACAACGATCGAAAAAAGAAATAAAAAAGCAAAGAAGAAAAAAAGTGCTTATGTGTTGAGTTTTAGTAGTTTTATAATGTCTATAATCATAACTATTATGTTTTAATAGTTTTGATATTCCTACTTACATAGAGATTAGTCTTCCAAATATTCATACTGTAAAAAAAAATGCATGATCATTTTTGTTTTATTTGACAAACACTCATGTTTCTGAAATGTTTTATCAAACTTCTATACAAATTTCATATTTACGATAAATATGCAATCCAAAAAGGACACATTCGCACAAATACCTTTTTTTATTTGACACACACTCATGTTTCGAAAATACTGCCTCAAACTTGTCAAATTTAGTGAATAGAAAAAGTACCATTATTTTTTATAATCACCTTGTTAATTTAGAACTCTCTCCTATCATTCCATCGAAGCCTTAAAGTGTAACTATTTTGTTTTATCCTTAACTTTCTCTTTTCTCTCTTTTTTATTTTCATGTTTAAGATGGTTTCTCTGGATTTTTTATTCTTCTCCAAATCTTGTTAAGATGGTTTTGTAATCATGCATTAAAACTTGATTATTTTATATTTACAAATTTATATTTATCTTTTTCTAATATTATTTAGTTATTTAATAGTTCTTTTGTTACAAAAATGAAGTGGTATTT
>JANITX010000005.1:37270015-37286968 GCA_027564395.1 Erythroxylum ulei
ATTAAATTGTTTTGTGTGTATTAATTCCGCGATTTTTTGTAGAGCTTATCGAAAAAGATTAAAGATCTATTCAACCCTCCTTCTAGATCATTTACAAGTTATCACATACAACAAAAACGTATTGGAACATCAATCAAGATGCGATAAGAATTGAGCTTATAGCAGAATTAGAAAGCATATCTTCTTATACAACAACAAAGTACAGTTATCACATACAACAAAAACGTATTGGAACATCAATCGAGACGCGATAAGAAGTGGAAGAGATTACCATAGTTACGATTGAAACATCATTGGGCATTTGTTGATAATGAGTTGATTCTTATATGCCCTACACAATGAACATACAATTCATCAAACTGTAGAGAATGTTGAGAGAATAGTGCTTTTTACGAAGTAATAATTAAGACAATTGTAGTAGGTCACTATTTTGTAATGTCCTTAATTTTGGTTATTCTGTCATAATACAGGTTGAATACTCGTATATAAACCTTATGTATGACTTTTTTCTATTTAATCAAAACTTTATTTAATTTTTTTAAAAAATCCTATATTATCAGTATGTAGATATGCATTATATATATGTACATATAGTTTGCAGTAAATTTATACATTGAGATACTTGCAAATAGAGAATTAATAAGTAATATGAACTATTTTAAATATTTTAATTATATAGATAATGATGAGGTTTAAGAAATAAATTTAGACATACATACTGTTGAATCTGAGATGAGGGAAGCAAGAACAAGCAAATAAATAAAATGGAAAAACTTGAAATGTTTTTGAAAATTAGAGAAAGCTTTTAAGTTAAAACAAAATTTATTATAAGTAAATTACGAAGGTTTACTTAATATTTCTAATTTTATGTTATAAAATTTTAATTGACATTTAAGTGTTATTATGATTCTCTCAAGCATATTAATCCTATTTAAACTTTGCATTTTTATTATTTTAGATCTAGGGTTTCTTATTTTTGGAGTTCTATACATATCAAAATATTATAACATGAATAAAGCATTAAAGAAATCAAAAACAATAATTTCAAAACAGATAAAGAAAAAATAAATTAAAAATAAATATCATATCTTGATGGATGATAGAGCTGATTGCTACAAATTATAATATTTAAAATCACTAGCAAATATTAAAGGCAAATATCAAATTTTGATGGGCGACAGAGTCAATCCACTATAAGTTGAGCATAAAAATAGAAAGGAAAATGGTTGTAAATAATGAAGCTTTAAGATAAATGACTCACTTTATTATTAAAATATGATGAAATATTAGTACAAAGGCTTTAGGTTTTGAGAAACGAAAACAAGGTTTTCTTACAAAATTTTACAAGAGAAGCTTTGGCTTTAGTGTTAATACAAGGCTTTTAATAGGACTTTGAGATGTTAGGCAATTAAGAAGGAGCTTTGCTATGAAAGGAAGATACTTACTCTAGGAGAAGAATAAGAAGAAGGAAAGAGTTGCTCGAAAGAGGAAACTTTAAAAGGGATGGAAGAAACTGTTTAGGCTTTTGATTTTTGATGCAAGAATATTGTGAGCTCACTTATGCTTTAGCTTATGGACTGTGAATGTTGGGTTACCTTTTCTTCCACAATTTGTTGAAATGTTTTTCATCTTTGTGCAAAATTTTCCCACTATTTTAATATGATCTTTTTACTTATATTGAGGCTTTAAAATGTATGATTTGTTTGTATTTATACTTCCATGTCATTATTTAAGGGATGAAAAAATTTTATACAAATAATAGTGATGGAGAGAAAATTTCTTCATAGGCTTTAGGTTGATATGTATTGTTAAAAATGCAATACTTATGATACTTTTTTGTGAAAATATTTTGTACCACTTTCACCATCTAATAAACCATGATGAAAATTTACTTTGGTTCCAATGTTGAAGAAAATTGTTATGAATTGTGGTTTATGGTATTGGTTAATAAGAAAGCATTGAACCAAACTTTTTGGTAATCATAATAACTACAAATTGGTGAATACGGAAGGTTTGTAGAGAATTTGATCTCAAATTTCTTTGACTTTCAAGGTTCTTAATCTTAATTAATAAGATGAAGTATCGTATTAACTTTAAGGTGAAATAGGTTGGTGTGGTTTTGTCAAGTTTTATGAAATGATGCTTTATTTTTATGTAATCCATTTCTTTAAGAATGTATGAAAAATAAGCTTGAGGCTTTGAAAGATCCTAAGACTTTACTTGTCAACCTTTGGAGAAAATATTATGAAAACTTTGAGAAGATGTGGATTAAAAATTTATTTTAATAGTTAAAATATTTTGAAAATGCCCTTTAACAATAAAGTTTATTTGAAAAGATTTTTGTGATGAATTTTGATTTTTTAATGTAGTTTGTAAAATATCCTTTTGCTTTGATTCATTTAAAACAATTTTTATTGCATCTTTGACAACGCTAACTATCTTTCATTAAAAAAATTGTGAGTTTTCTCCAAGAGAATCCCTTAGATTTATTGCTAAATCTAGGTTCGTTAACAAGTGTTGTATCATTGTAGATGCGGATATTGAGGTCTTACCTTAAGCAATAGGTGAAAAAAAGGACAACATTTTCCTCTTCCAATATCTCTTGCTAGTGTTTAATGGTTGTTTAGAAGTGGGGGATTATATTTGGCTTTTGGATAGGCTTTGTTGGACTTTTAGAGAGATGTTTGCTCTTAGAATCATTATCTAGATTGAAGAAATTATTGGGGTAAGAAATCAAGAATATAATTTGTTTCACCTTTAATAAATTCAACATGAAAGTCAAAATTACTTAAAATTGCTTGCCATCTAGCAAAATTTTACTTTAAAGTAATAATTTGAACATCTTTTAATAAAAATTATTTAGCAAACTTTATAGTCAATACAAAACAGGAGGAAACTTTTGGTTTAACAAATCTCCTTGATATTTCGTAATACATAAAATAATAGATAAATTTTCTTTTTTGATAGTAGAATAGTTACATTGAGTGGGATTTTAGTGTCCTGAAGTATATTAAATGATTTGTTCTTTGTTGTAAATAACTTGCTATAAAAGTTCTCCGTAAATTAAATTAAAGTATATTAAATGATTTGTCCTTATAAATTGCTATAAATTCAGTTTCTACAACTTTAAAAGCATTAGGATAAACTATATGGAGTATGGGAATATCTTATACCATAGCTTTGATTTGTTTTGTTATATGAGCATATTGTTCTATGGAGGGTTTTGGATTTTTCTTTAGCCTATCATGAAGGAGTCTACAGCCTATCTAGGTTAGGTTAAAATCCATAACATAATTTAGGCTTTTTAAAAATGTTTACAATTATTTTTATCAAATATTTTGTCAGAAAATTTGTTAATAAAATTTAATGTTCTCTTTATTGGTGATTTTGTGTCATTTTGTATATAATGTCCTAAAAACTTTACCTTAGTTTGGAAAAGGCTAAACTTTGTTTTTAACACTTCTAACTCATTCTTTTTAATAATTTAAATGAAAGTTTTGATGTGTTTGAAATGTTGTTCTAGTGTTAAGGAAAATATAAATACAATATCCATATAAACTATCCAAAATTAAAAAAGGGTAAATATTTCATTATTTTTCTTTGATATTCAAAAAGAATATTTTAAAGACCAAATGACGTTAAATTCCACTCATACTATCTAAATGGAATGTTAAATTTCATATCTTTTTTTGAAAAATTAAAACGTCATTTCATTAGTAATGCAATGAGATCATTCGTGAATTAATACAGCCCCACCAAAAGTAGGACAATATCAAGTTCTTTGACCTAATTTTTTAAACTCATTTACATACCTCAACTCACATTAATAAGTCAAGACCCATTATACACATTTCCTTTCAAAAAAATCCCCATTTAAACTAAAATTAAGCGATTGCAAAGGAAAAAGGCTCCTAGAATAGACTCATGCAATCCTTAAGCTTCTGCATGATCCTCCTCGCACATTTAGACCTGTAATTCCTTCACATTTTATAATCATGATTGCTTAGTTACCTTTCCAGCCATATAATTGCATGCCCTAGTTTCATGTTTAAGTAATTCTCCATGAAGATGCTAATTAGGGCAGCATTTCTCAATCTCTTGAAAACATAAGATTTTCTTTCTAATTCTAGAAATTAAAGTGAACAAAATTTCATCTTTGGTGTGTGATGTATTTTGAAAGTGCCTGAGATTCCTCTCTTGCCATATCTCTTTAACAGAGGAGGTGAAGGAGATGCCAAAGATCTCTCTGTTATGTTTACGTATATTTTTTAGCCTTAGAAGCCAATTAAGAGAATTTATAAATGTATTCCCTACATTTGACACCAAACACAACTCTTAGATTTTGTTCCATATGATTTGGGAAAAATCACATAGGAAGAAAATATTATTTTTAGACTTTTCCTCCCTTTCATAGAGTACACATGTAAAGTTAGTGGGAAGGTAGTGCATCCTGTCCAAAGTGCTCAGCTTATCCAAAGTTGCTAGTTATGGAAGGAGTAGCTAGGCATGAGAGGCTTATGCCAAACTATAGGAACCAATCTACCCTTATATTACCCTAGTCCAACCAATCCTTAAAGTCTTAGATACTAAATTTTCCAAAAGATTGGTTAAGACATTGAAAGGAATCATGTCTTCCTACATAAGGTTGATAGCTGGGAATAATTTGTTGCAAATCCATAGGAAAGCTACTCTTGGCCATCTAGGGTAATTTAGTTAACCTTAGAGTGGGTAGGAAGTCCATTCCAACAGCGAACAACCAATGGGATTTTGATTATCAAACCACAAAAACTATAGAACCAAAGTAGCCCTTAATTTCAGTAGCTGAAGACCATGGATAGTAGCTTTGAGAAAGGTAGACCATAAATTGATCCCTTTAAGGGTGTAACTATAGAACCATCTAATCCAGAGTGATTCCTTCTTTAATAAGATATTCTATAGTATTTTAATCAAGGTAATTCTATTAAAGGTTTCAATAAAGGTTAATCTCAAACCACCTCCTCTTTTTTCTTGCATACCTATATCCATTTGACTTTAGCAAAATGACTATTTGAGCTTAAATTTCCCCATAAAAATCTTCTAAATAGCTTCTCAATAGATTTAATGACTCCTCTGGCTAGTAACATGCTAGAAGATTAGTAAATATATAGGGAATTCAAGACTAATTTTATGAGTTGCATCCTCCCTTTAAAAGAAATAACCTTATTAGTCTACAAGCTTAGCCTTCTCTGGATTTTTTCTACTAAGGGATAACATTCAAAGAATTGTATCCTTCTAGTAGTAATGGGAAGTCCCAAGTAAGTTAAAGGGGCTAATTTCCTTTTCATACCGGTGATTTTGGATATCATACTTTCCATCATGTTTACACTAGATGCCAATATGAAATGACTCTTATTAAAATTCGCCTCCAACCATGATATGTCTTTAAATGTAAGCAATGTAAAGATAAGCAATTCATAGGCTTACAATGGCTCTTAGAGGAGAGTAATGAGTTATCTGTCAAGCATAAATTAATAAAACCAACCCTCTTACGTTTGCTATTAAACTTGAAGTTCCTGTTATTTCCCACTTCATAAATAAACAGCTAGGTCAAGACCTCCATGCATAAAAAAAAAGGGAGATGGGATCACCTTATCTTAATCCTCTAGCACTTTTGAATAATCCAATAGGCATAACAATAACTAAAACTGAGGAGGGGTCCTATACAGGCTTCAATCCACCTAACAAACACATTAGGGAATCCTAAGGTCTCTAAGCTCTATAGAATAAAGCCTCATTTAACACAGTTAATAACATTTTTAAAATCCACTTTGATGACATAGTCAAGAGAAGACTTCTTCCTTTAACGTCATTTCATTAACCCCCAAATAATAAAGACATTATCCTAATCATTATGTCGTACATAAGAGCACTTTGATTATCAGAAATTAGTGAATCCAAGGTAATCTTGAACCTATTAGCCAATATTTTAGAACTTACCTTGTATAAAAAAATTAAAGCATATAATAGGCCCAAATTCCTTAAAGGTTGTAGGACTAGAGGTCTTAGGTATCAAATAGATATGAGTTTTGTTAATCTCCTTCAGAAGCACCCCTCTAGAGAAAAATTCCATGACTGCTCTCTTCACCATAAAGCTAACTTCTTGCTAGGTCTTATGAAAGAAATAATCATTAAACCCATTAGGTCATGGGTTTCGTTGGATTCATTTGAAAGACCACCTCTTCTATCTCCTTGTCCTTAACAACCTTAGTCAATAACTCAACTTGCTCCTAAAAGATCCTCTTTTTGATGAAAGAGCTAAGTAATAGAGGGGAAGCTTGAGCGAACATCTATAAAAACCCTTGAAATATCTCTTAGCTTCATTTACGAGATCCTTTTATTGGTAATTGTACTGCCATTAGGCAGTGTTAGGCAATAAACTCTATTTTCATTCTTCCTAGTCAATATAGTGTTGAAGAAAATTTAGTACACCTTCACCTGCTTTTATCTAGTTGAATTTATCTCTCTACTCTATGAGACTATAGTGATCTCTAGTGGCTATCAAATATTCTCTCAAGAGTGTCTTCTCAGTATTTAGTAATAAGATATTACCAGGATACCTAGCAAGCTCCCCTTCTATAAGAACAAACTCCTCTTTAGCTTTAGTATTAAGCTTGTTATGTTGAGGAACCTGTTTTAGTCATGAAGCCTTTTATCTCAAATTTAATAGCCTTTAACTTTTAGACACAGATAAATTGATGTATACCAATAATTGTTGACTCCAATCCCCTCTATAATGCTTCAAAACATTCATCAACCAAAAAATTATTAAACCTAAAGGGGCCTCTCCTTTCTTGTTTTTAGAAAAGGTTCTCTACCTAGATTGGGGAATGATAAAAAAAGTAGATCTAGAAAGGAAGTCACACTATCAGGAAAGTGGCTTATCTAGTCCTAGTTTACCAAGGTACAATCCAACTTCCTTTTTAACACCTATTTGCTATTTAATCTGTTACTCCCTTTGTAGAAATGACCCCGAAACTTTAAGTCAAATACTCCCAATTTTTTCACACAGCCACTAAAATTAGATGAGAAGTTTCTCAAACTGAAATGACCATCAGATTTAATTATACATAAGGGATAATTGAAATTCCTATAGAGTAACCAAGGTCTATTCACTCTCTTCTAGAATTTTACCAAGTTGTCCCATAAGAACTTTATTTGAAAAGAATGATTAGCACCATAAATCACTAAGGAAAAAATTGCAACCTTTTACTAAATAAATTTCCATCTCAAATGGATTACTTGCATCTCCACTTTCAAAACTTCAACATCCACAATAGGAGGATCATATCCTATACTACTTCTCCCAAAACTATGAGCTTAATGGTTAGAAATAAATTTCCACCTAGAGCCCAATTTATTTAGAATCCTAAGATTCTCAAATCTAACTTTAGTTTCCAAAAGAGAAAAAATCCATAGTTTTATAGTATAGACAAAATCCCTTAAAGCTGATAGCTTTTTAGGGCTGATCCCCCTTACATTCCATATGATGATTTTCATTTATCAATAAATTTATTTTTAGAAACCTTACCTTGGCTCTTGTTGGATTTCCTTTTGGTAACTGACTAAAATTCCCCATTTAGGGGTCCATCCTCCTTACTCTCACCAGAAGGCGAAGGATTAGAGTCCATATGGTTATGAACGTTAACATGCTCTTCAACAATATGGTTAGGATTAGTGTCAAGCTGTTCTTCACCATTAACCAACTTTTTATCAACAACTATAAGATTTTCTATGTGATGCTCCTCGGTGGAAAGACAAGGAGATAGTTCCTCCAAAGTGATACTAGTTCCTTGTCCTTGTTCAACATTCCCCTCTCCTATTAACTCCCCATAATCACCCCTTAAAAAAAACTACACATAGGTATCATCTCTTACCTTAAGAAATAAGAGAGGGCTTCCATTAGTAGTGGAAAATCATTCTTCATAGAGAGTTCCATCAAGCCCTAATCTCATAATTGGGATGGTTTTAGGTAAAATTTTTGAGAGCTCCATATTAATACACATTGTAGCAAATCCCAATCTCTTCCTTTTCGTTGTATTGTCATCTAAGCACAGAGGTTTGCCTAGGAAACTAACAATCATATTTAACCCCTTTGTTATCCAATATTCAAGAGGTACATTGTATAAATTCACCCACATAGGAATAACTCTATGTATGTTAGATTCAATTTGGAATTTAAGCTGCCAAGGTTGCAAGAAAAGTGGGAATTTAGAAACATGTCATGGTCCTTCCTCTATGATCTTAAGGGCTTGAGCTTTTGAGGAAAATTTGAATATAATATATTTATCTTTTGCTATTAGTGCTTCTATTGATCGTTTATTTTTTCACGATGATGTTTCCCATCTTTGTATTACAAAGAAAGCAGGTCTTTTGTCCCAGAAGAATGCTATTAAGAAGTTCTCCCTTAATTTAACTCCCTCTTAGAGAATTTCCAATCCTAGTAAAGCAACATGTTTCCCATCTTTAAAACAAAGGGCATAAGTGTAGTGAGAGATTAATGCTCCCTCCTATTGCCTGCATCCCCTTTCTCCAAGTTATCGGAAGGAGGATAAAGGAACCTATACTATACTAAAGGAGGGTAAAGGAGGAAAATCCTCTTTGGCAAAGCCCTGCTTGAAGGTTGGTTTGGGGGTTTGCATAGTATCTAAAAAGAAGGCACATGTTTGACAGAAAACTACTTTATAGATGCAATTACCATAAACAGAAAGTCCATAGGCAAGAAAGCAAATATAAAAGTAAAAGGACCCCAACGCCCTTAATAGAGGCTATCTTTTAAAGGAAAAGATTTATTACTGAAAACTGAGAAGTTAAGAAATGGATTAGGAAGAAGCTGGTTCAATATTAAGTGGTAGGAGATGGAGAGGAATGTGCAGGGATTAGAAACAATAAGGCAAAGAATAAGGATATGTAGGTAGGTTTGTTGGTTAGAGAGAAGGTAGAGAATCTCTCTCTAACCCACATGTTAGGCCAATCGTTTTTTAGATCAAAATTAAAAAATATCTAAGTGTTACAAAGTTTTTAGAGCAAATCTTTTTTATTTGGAATAGTATATCTAATTAATTTTAATACTTTGTTAGTAGTCTTATAGTTTATACTAATTTAGATATTGTTCTTTCTTTCTCATATTATTTGTAAGTATAAAAGGTTGTATTAAGAAATTAATTTTTTCTTTAGAGAGATTAATTTCTTATCCACAAAATTGTTTTGAGTCTTTATATATTTGTACCAGTCTAATTTTAGGGCGGATTTATTTTTTGTTGAAATCTTTTTCATATGATAAATATACAATATGTTGTTTTTAATTCTAAAAAACATTACGTAAATTAGCACATATTTTCTTTTCAATAATTTCTTATATATTTTTAATTTCTTTCTTACAGATTTTCAGAGGGATGGAATGCTGCGTTTTAAAACCATAAAGTAAAAAGCAAACATCGATTGATCCACTCTCTTTCTCGGATGGAGTTCAGGCAGCGAGATTACATTGCCGAAGAACAAGCCCGCGTGTTGCCCCGCTCACGCGCCGATAATCACCCGCTATCAACACCATTGCCGCCTCCTCAGCTCCTTCACCCAAACATCAACAACAACCAGGCTCAGAAACTCTCGTCACAACAATCGGGTGGTCAAGTATCTGGAAACGACGTTGTTGGCGATGACTTCTTTGACCCCCTAAGGGCACGTGACGCGGCCTCATTTGAGGGATCTCCGGCGGCCGTCAGTATCGGTATCTCCGGCGGAGTTCCGTCCAAGGAGTGGACCTCATTTAAGAGAATTCTAATGCAAAAATTCCCCGTCTCGAAGATGATCTCAGTGTCTTCTGTAAGAATTCTATTTTAGCTTCTATAGATGTTGAATAGAATGTATGATTGTTTATTGGAACTAGTTTAGTTGTAGACTTACTGAGATGTTTCACAGATGCCCGATGTCATAATGAGAACGGGAAAAGGTAATCATGCTCATTCTTTCTTTAATTTTTTTCAATCAGTTTTCATTTTTTTGGATTAGTTCTAACTGTTTTACTGGAAAGCTTGACCTTTTCTTCAAGCGTCCTACTTTTATAGGACTGTTATGGATTTGTTATTACGTATTCGATCAAGTAGCTGCAAACTTCACCTAATATGTGCTGGATGAATTTTTTTTTGCAGCTAAAGAGATGTCTTTGAAAAGCACTCGTCTAGAGGAGCTTGATAATACTGAAAAAGTTTTTGAAGATGATTACAAGTTCATCACACGTCAGGAATATGTGTCCCGGTTACAGGAGCTCAAAGATGAAATTACTCGTGCCTGGCATGCTGAAGACTGTGTAACAACTTTAAGATTATCTATAAAGGTGACTTTTATTCAGTTCTATGGATGATTTTCTACTGCATCATGAATTGAGTAGGTAATCATTATGCTAGTCACTACTATGCTGCAAGAGATGTAGCTTGGGAATCCCTATAGCTGGTCTAATAAAGTTCTCTTCCAACTTTATGTAGGAGGAAGTTACTTTGTCTTTTTCATTTGTACTGTAGATACATGTGGATGATGTATACTTCGAACCTTTCCTAAGCATTGTTATCGCAATTTGCAATTCAGTTGGACTTTATGGTTAGAATATGAAAATCCATCATCCACTTGACCACGGGATTCATGTACTTCCCAGTTGCTTACATGTAATTTTGACATTATTATTGTTTTATTTATTGTGCAGGTGGCTAAGCTTCTTATGGATACAACAGTTCTACATTTTTATCCTACCTTATTTGTTCTTGCCACAGATATACTAGACATGCTTGGGGAAATGGTGTGGGAACGCATCAGGCAGAAAGCTGAATTTTCTGAAAATGGATCCTTTCTCTATTCATTGCCAGGTTTTTTTTACCTTAGTATAGGCCTCTCTGTCTATTTATTTATCTGACATAGAATTGCTTTGTGGACACTATAATGGTCACATAGTTGTTGATGTGATCCTTCTAGGGGATTATGTTAACAAATTTAAAATGTCTAAACTATGGGATTTCACAAATGCAAGCTGAATTACTGCTTCAAATGAAAATACGTAGTGGATGCTAATATACTTTGTTTGAAAACCAAAGGATAGGGTTCATGTTTTTATTCCTATTTGTGAATTCTTGAACTAATAACTTGCATTTCATGCATCTAAAAAACCTGTGTTAATTAGGAAATTCTACTTTTTAATCTTTATATATGGTGTATTTAATGAAAAAAGTTCTAGTGTTGTAATTATTAGTTAGTCGTTCTTCATGGAACAAAGCAATATAGTCAATACTGGCATTCAGACTTTTAGTCTTCTTCTTGGACTAATAAATTTATATATGTCTAAGGTAATATAGTGCATTATTGCTATTGTTTTTTGAGCAGTTAGTAGCTTTTGAAATGATTTTGGATTTATTTGGCAGAGAAATTTAAAGCGACTGATATTTGCTCTGCAGCTAAAGAAACTTGCAATAATTGGTTTTTCAAAGTCGGTTCCATTCGAGAGCTTCTTCCACGCATGTTAAGTTCATATCTTTCAACTTTTCTTAAAATTTTCACCCATGTAAAATTTCTCCATGATTTTAGTTATTGTGTAAATGGTTAATTATTAAAAAAAATCGAATTTTATTTAATTCTGTAATACTAGCAAGAACTTTAAAAAGTGATAATAAAATGTTTTAACTTTCAATTTCTCTCAAAAATAGCCATCGTTGACTTTACAGTTAATGGTGTTGATGTGGTAAGTCACATAGGCAAACCTTTGTGACATGTGGCTAGCACTTGTCCTTTTATTACCACATCACATTAAATATTTAAAAATAAGAATAACTTAAAATGTTAAAACTTCTAACTCTAGCCATCGTCCAAGCCACACACAATCTTCTATCCCTAAATTTCTGTTAACCCTAGCCAACGATTAGGTCACCGCCCAAAAACATACCCTCACCACCATCGTGATTGAAGAACAAGCATCACACAAGCCACTGTCTAAGTCACCTCCCAAGCTACCGGTGACTTCTGACTTGGTGTTTATTTTATGCTTAGGTCATAACTTCTGGAGTAATCTATGTCTAATGAGAGACATTTAAAGAAAATGCACAATAAATTGTTTAAACATTGCAACCACTATTGATGCTATGCAACTTAAAAGTTGATTGGCTTCAAGTCGTATGGAATCTCTTGTTGGTATATGTTTTCTATTTGGTATTCATCACTCTAATTCCAAGTACTATTGCAATTGTTATGGATTAAACAAGTTTTCTAGGAACTTTATTCTTAAATTCTTGTAAGAGTTAAAATCAGTTCCATTAAATCTATGTTTAGACCTCAACTATGAACTTGCTTATATACATATATGACAAATGCTGCCCATGCGTTCAATGCAGTTTTGTCTAAAGAGGAACTTGAAGCTATAAAGAAGACACCACATTCGTTTCATCTTACAAAGACAAGACTGTCACTACTGACACCACTCACACTACTAATTTCCATTCCTTAAATCCCTTCTCTAGTCTACGACCGTTTTAGGTTTTAGAAAAGATGTAATAATTAGTCTTATTGATACTTGGTTTAGCCTTAGAGTGCGAGTTTTAAGGATGATTGTATGATGCTTGAGCCATCTAAATGGAAGGGCATTTGTGAGGAAGAACAAAAATTCAATTCCTCCATGTGCAATTTAAATTTAATTGGAGCTAGATACTTCAACAAAGGAGTGGTAGCTGCAAATCCTAGGATTAACATCAACATGAATTCAATTGGATATACTCAAGGCCACGATACTCACACTTGATGAATAGTTTCTAGAAACTACATGAAGATGCTACATTCTTTGGCTATGCTATTGAAATAGCAAGTGTTAGAAGTTTCTTCAATCACAATGGTGGTAGGAGTACTTGGGGTGGTAGCTTGGACGGTTGCTAGGGTTGGAAGTTATAACATTTTAAGTTTTTTAATTTTAAATAATTAATGTGATGTGGCAATAAAAGGACACGTGATAGCCATTTGTCAAAAAGTTTCTTGATGTGGCAACTGAAGGGTTAACCATAAACTAGTTTTGAGAAAAATTGTAAGTTAGATAATATTTTTGCCACTTTTTGAAATTTTGGCTAATATTATAAAATTGAATAAAATTCGAGATTTTTTCTTTTATAATTAGCCCTTGTGTAAACTTGTTCTTTTGCTGTTTTCTCATTCATTTATTATCCTTTTCCATTTATTTATATTTTACAATATTGCCAATGCTTATTGAAGTAATAGCAAAAGCTTTTTCTAACTCAGAAAGTGTGAACCTTGAACAGAAAGTGTGAGGTGTGGTTTGTTGTTCTCACTCAAATAAGGACCTGAACACTACTGCATTTTGTAGGACCTATTCTGATTTAATTTCAATTGGGATTCACTGATATGCTTTGACATATCGTGTTTGCAAATAAATACTTGTACGAAAATGATCATTTCCTAATAATGTAAGTTATTGTGCTAATAATATCTTGGAAATAATTTTAGGTATGGACGCAGTTGGTTTCAGTATGGATGAATTGGATTAGGTGTTATTGAAAGTGAGCTACAAATGGAAATTGTGTTTAAGACTGGGTTGCATATTGTCTTCCTAACATTTCCGTTGAAGTGGCCTTTTCTAATGCGTAACACTGCTTCTAAATGCAAATTTGATTTCCTTTACTATGAAGACTTTATCCTTTCTTTGGTTCAGCTATTACAGATTATGTTTGAATTCCATAGAATTTGTGTAGCCAGTCCAGTTCTTTCCATGCAGGTGGAATATGCAAATAAATACTGTATCCATGTAACTTAAAATATGTCTAAGCAAAATTATGCTTATACATCTCTATAAGCCTATTAGCATCATCACCATATTATTGACTTAAAAAATCTTGTTCCTTCTCACCTTAAGAAGGGTACATTTTATTCTCCTTTTCTTCAAATCATATTTTAAATCCTTTGCTTGACAACTAGAATTAGTTTCCACTGCTCACCATAAAACTTATGTATTATGTACATATGCTATTCTCATCCCTATATGCTATTCTCCATCCCTATATACTATTCTTCACGAATATGTATATATTCTCTTGGTTTTGTTCAGAAACAGAAAACACAAAATCATGTTATATCAAATATAAACTCACTCATCTGTTCAGAATAAGGTTCTGACTTGGTTTTGTAACAATTATCTGACGTCTTTGCTGAAGCCATGTATACAAATTTTTAATCAGAAATCTGTTACATATTAGTAAAACTAGTTTATTTGATTCTTCTCTTTATAGTTATTACTTCATTATCCATTTTATTTATTACTAAATTTGTTTATTTTTATGCATGGATGAACCTCATTATTTCATAAGGGTAACTTTGACCAAGTGTGTAACGGTAAAATATATCTTTTCAATTCAAAATTCCAATTCACTCCAAAGTTGTTATCATAAAATTCATTCCAATTCCCTGAATTCCAATCTTCTTTTGGTTCCAAACACTATTGTTAGCAATAGTTGGGAATGTATATTGTACTACTTTTTGTTTCTCAATTGACATCATAATTTAGTGATGATTCCAAACCATTGGTTTTAAAGATTTTATTTTTATGAGTTACCCATTCTTCACGAGACATCAGTCATCTCCAAACTCTTATTTCTTCCTTTTCTTCTGCCTCTCCTATTCCTTTTTCTTTATCTCTCATGTCTTTCTTTGACATTCTAGTTTTTTCTTGTTCTTGGCATTACGACTTCAGTTATTTGGAGTTGGCAATATTGCCCTGCTGGCGTTTTCTGCTTGACCATCCTGAGGACGTTCTCCAGCGACTGGTCATGATGACAAGAGGGATTGCAGATCCATTGGCTTCTGCTTATTGTCGCTTGTATATGGCCCACTGTGCACGGAAGCTGCATGCCTCCCACACTGGTAAGATTTTCTGTTTTATTGACAAATGGCATGTAATCTCTTATACACTGGTTGCTTATTGGTGCTAAGTGTTTCAGAATATAGAGGTGGCATAGTCTAATTCAAGGCTGGCATATGGTTTAAATTTTGTTTTGATTTTCAATAGTTTGAAATTATAAGCTGTTTCCCTTTCAATAGTAAAAACTAAAGGTTCCACCTGATGATTTGAAGTCTTTTCTTAAGTGCTAGCAGTACGTATACCTTTTTGTTGTGCTATTCGGTTTCGTTCATGGACCAAAATCCAATGTGACTTATTGATAAAGGAAGTTGAAAGGGCTATTTAAGTAGGTTGGAAACTCATTGACTGCATATCTTTAAATTTACTATGACAGGGTTTCTAGTGACTTGTATTAATGACATGAAGATTCTATTGAGGCGGCTTTTATTGGAATACGAAACTTCACATGGACATCTTAGTGAGAACAGAAGGTTGCTTGTCAGTCTGATGGAGCCGACTATTGAATACATTATGAAATGCATATTTGAGGGTTCATCTGAGGTCAGTAACTGATTAGGAATTGTAATCATAGCTGATATGGGAAACATCTTCATGCAAAGTATGATAGTATTGTTGTGCTGTCAGTTTTGTCTGTGCATGTTAGTGGTGCTGTACCCAAGGAGTACAATATAGCAACAGTTTGTATTACTTACTTTTGAAAGACAGGACTTGTGAAAGTCTCTAGTGTTATATCATCTTCTAGTTACACTGGCATTTAACACCAGGGTCACTAACTCTCTTTTGCAAATTCCCATTAAAAGAGGCTAGTAGATGCTGTACTTATGGAGCTTGGATTTGGAAGGAATCAGGTGGATGTTTTTCAAACTGTGCCTTGTGTGTCAATTGTTCTTCACCATCTGCTTAAGGAACTTCCTGTTGAAGTAGTCAGCTCCAATGCCATGTATGTTCTTGATCTGATTAAGAGCAGCATTGATTGCTCTTTTGATCAGGTATCGTTTGAATTCTCAATTGAGTTAGATACTGATTTTATAGCTTCTTTCTTTGGCATTTGAAGAGGGTAAAGAAAGATTTCCGTTATGAGCTTAACTTATGCACCCTTTTCCCTCTTTATTCACTTTTATTGATTTTATTTTTCAAATCTGGGTGGAGCAGTGCTTAAATTACAGATTACTTGGGTTCAAGCTATCTGAAAGCAGACCTCCAATGGACATTATCAATAAAGTACTTCCCGAAATTATTAAGGTACTATAAAATTTCTGTTCTGGTATATTTAAATGTTCAAATGGAATTCAACTGTCTTGTTATACTTAATCCCATGTGATCCACTGCAATTCTCTTCTATTTATTCAATGGATTTAACATTTTTCATTTACTTCTTGGCTCGGGATTCGTCTTTCTTGATTTGACATCCTATTATTGCTGTTATGTATTAGCTATCCAGTTTGAAGCTACTATGAGTAGTGGCTTGATCTGGAAGGTTAATAGATTGAATTCATTAGAGATGATGTGTTTGTTTTGTCAACTTCATCTTGGTAATTTTGTTGCTGTTACCTCAGTTTTCATAAAGTTCGTTTAGACTAACTGGCATCTTTCTGTTATGTTTCTGCTTGTTTGTTCTGTAAATGTGTTGGTAAATTAAACATCATTATAATTTCAGGTTGCTTGTGAGTATGATAGACTTGATGAGTACCTGAAAGTTGTAGATGCTTATGTGGACATTGTTCTTCAAAATGAGATGGTAAGCTTATCACTCTTTAATACTTTAGGTGTAACTGAGAACTGCTATGATGCGTTACTATCTGTTTCTGTAGAATTGCATTTCATGATCCACACTGCTTTCCTTTTGCATATCTTAAAATGTCCATGTGCATCACTGTTGAAATACATGCCCTTTTGATGCAGAAATTTCAGTTAGTTCATGTTTACAGCTCTAGTGGATTGTTTTTGTACGAAAGTGGGAATAATTTCCACTGTAGTATTGAATAGAAAACATACGGCCATATATAGCCTATTACAAGAGA
>JANITX010000005.1:37324789-37335708 GCA_027564395.1 Erythroxylum ulei
ATGATAAGTGATTGAATTATGAAATATAAATGATCATAATATATGATTTTCATAACAATATTATGATAAGAAATAAAAAATGATAATATTTTAATAACATTTCTTATTTTTTATTTCTTTTATTTAATTCTAGCTTATACTTAAAATAAAAATTCAGACTTATAATCCGTTACAATTTTATCTTTCCCTAAAAAAACTTATTCAGGATTCGTTGTATGGTTTCGTATTATCTTAATCTTTCATTCTAATTGTCATTTTCACATTCGCAAATTTCGGTAAGTGGTATGCTTAGCTTCATTTCTAGAGTTGTTCTCAGTGGAGAGAATGTTCTGATTATCCACTTTTCCTACACTTCTCTTTATTTCAAAATTTTGCATACTTTGCCGACGGAAGCTGTCTATTAGTCTTGTTTGTTCATTGATTGTCTTTCATTTTCTAGTTCTTGAGAGTTCACATGTTGATTCATGCGAAAATCACCCAAGAGATTACAGAAAGGATAATGTGAATCGACAGGAAAAGCAGAAGATATCCATTATGGGACTGGAGCTATATCCGGATTCTTTAGTCAAGACAATGTAAAAGCGGCTGATCTCGTTGTCAAGAATCAGATAATTTCAGGATATTGATTCATTTACAGCAAATGGTTTATATGGTTCAAATTCTGAAGGTTAGAGTTGAATGTAAGGGTGATCATTTCAGGAATCATTGAAGCTACTAGGGAGCCTAGTGTTACATTCTTTGTAGCCAAATTTGATGGTATTATTGGACTGAGATTTCAAGAGATTTCTTTTGGAAATATGCTGTACCTGTGTGGTAAATTCTGTGGATATTGCATTTGTTAAAGTTGTCTCGTTTTCATGTGATTGGTCGAAATTAGAGGCTAAAATTTTGAGAATCTATATATCAAGATATCTCAGTTAAGTACTGTTTCAGGTATAAAATGGTCAACCAAGGTCTTGGCAAAAAACCAGTGTTCTCATTTTAGTTTAACTGCAATGCCGACGAAGAAGGGAAAGAAACAGTGTTTGGTGGCGTGGATCCAAACCATTACAAGGGTGTGCACACCTATGTTCCAGTGACATAAAAAGGATGTTGGCAGGTTGGTCTATCTGTGGTTCTTAACATCTATGTTACTTGATGACCATTTTTTCTCAGAATATGCAGGCTTTTCTTTGGTTGGCAGTTTGACGTGGGTAACGTGGTGATTGATGGTAAAACTACTGGTAGGCAAAGTGTTTACTAAGTTGGTGTGACTTCTTTTGTCAGCGGATGTGGGATGTTTTTGTTGTATCCTTTTATCTGTTAGGTCTTCGTTTTGCTTCATCTTGCAGGATTTTGTGCCAACGGCTGTGCTGCAATTGCTGATTCTGGAATATTGATGCTGGCGGGTTGTCAACCAATTGTAGCTTAACTTATTTTTGTACACTGTTCTGAAATCGTTCAATTGACCCTGTACGTGGGTGGTTTTTCTAATTTGATTCTATTTTACAGTTTTTTATTTTCAGATGAGCCACTCCTTGCTTGGCACTTTTATGATGAGCAAGATTTTTTGCTAGGTCCTTAAAGCAAGATTATGGATTCCCTGGATTTATAGCCAGCTGCTACTGGTTTTCTCTTTGTTTAAACGAGGAAAGGATGTGACTTTCATAAGAAATTAGTCATGGCCATCTCCTCACTCAAACTTTATTTGCTGACCCCATTTTCTGAAGTTTTAAGGGAACATTTAAAACTTAAATAACTTGTCAAGACTATGATGACGTCAGTACTTTTCTTTCCCTATTTATTTAGTTAGGCTTACACAGTTACACTTCATAGAGGCATTTGTGTCAGTTTAGACAATCACATTTAGCTTTTGGCTTCGGCTTTTGTCTGTCAAACAAACTTTTGTTCCCTGATAATGTTGGAGTGTATTTCCATTTTGCCACTCTCAAAATCCTCCGACAAGCATTGGTATTGTGCATATGGCAGGACCAATCCAAAAAGATTTGCTCAAAAATTAGTCTTTACGTCTGAACTCGAGGTATCAGGTTAGATAGACATTTTTAAAGATAAAATTTCGTACAGGTTATCATCGCCTTCCACTACTTGTGTACTTATTATTGTTTTTAACTGCATTTGATTATTTGATTGTCATCACCATCAGCGTGGGCATTGAGAGTGTTGTTGAGAATAATCTGAAAGGATCCTATGTAATGTGTTCTACTTGTGAGATGGCTGCAGTATGGATGTAAAACGAGCTTAAGCATAATCAAACCCAGCATTGTATACTTAACTATGTTAATGAGTTTGTTAACTGCAGGTCTCTGTTTCCCTTTGGGAAGAATAGTTGACTATGCTTGGCATATTTATGCTAGTTCTAGTCCAATGGGAGAATCAACAGTTGATTGTAGAAGCTTGTGGACAATGCCTAGTGTTTCGTTAACTATTGGTGGAAAGGTTTTTGACCTTGCCCCTGAGCAGGTATCTGAACTGTTTGCCGTTTCAAGTATCATGCTTATAGCACTCTTTCACCGAACACAATCAATTTGGTGCCATAAGTGATTAGACGTTGAGAATTGGAAAGGTCGCGCATGAATTGTTGGGTTGAATGGTAGCATCCGTCACTAAATGTTGAACTTTTGGCATCTTTTGACTCTCATAAAGTAGCATGTTTTATGACCTTGATTCCATTATGTTTGTCCTCCAAGTGGATAGCTCGATGCATTAATGGATTCACAGCATTAGATGTGTCTCTCTCTGGTATTTCCAATGCCTTTCTTAAGCGTGGTAGCACCCTTGTAAATCTAAAGTATACCTAATGTAAACAATGTTTCTCCTATTCACACTATATTTGACTATAGCAATATGAGAGTTGGATTTGCTGAAGCTACCTAGATGACTTTATGCTAACATTGGACATCCAAATTTAATTATATGCATAAAGAATGTCATATCATAAATTTATCACCACTCAGTTTCTTATCGAAATTTCTAGTGCTCAATATGAAGTGATAGAGTTGAAGCCACGTGACTCCATCTAATAATTTTATCAGTATCATCAAAAAATATGATGGCAACTTGTAAATTGAGACTGCGATTGCTATTAGAGGTACTTCTCCATCTATACAAAGTTTTCTACTTTCCTAACATATCTGTTAATCAACTTTTTCTTAGAAAAATGGTTAAGAATAATTACAAAGTTATTTTTTCTCTTTCTAGTTGTATTATGCAAGAGTTGGTGTTAGGAAAGACAGTAGAGAAGGGACCTAAATAAGCAAAATCTTTCCTCTTCATCTTAATGCACTAACCAAGTCTATGAGAATGGTTTCTTTATTTTGTAATCCTATTCAGCATGATTGGAAGTTATGACATGTTAAAATAGGTCATGTAAATGATAGCACTCTACTATCTATGTTAAAATTTGTGGTTCTAGGAAACAAATCTCTTTTCTCTTCTGAAGATGTTACTTTTGCTTGTTCTAGTTGCAAAGTGGATTAAAACAAAACTCTTCCTTTTCCATCTTATGATACTCATTCGTCTCATTCTTTTGATTTAATGCATAGTAATGAATGAGGGATTTCACCAATCATAGCTCATGTCCATTACAAGTATTTTGTGAGCTTTATTGATAATCACTGTCACTTTATTTGGACGTCTTTTTCGTAACATATATATGAAGTTTTTGATGACTTCCAAACTAAGTTTTTTGTATAGACCTCAATAAAAATGGTGTGCAATTGAGAGAAAAATTCATTACCTTCTTGATGTGGTGCAGTTCTTTACTTATTAAATATTTTGTTTCATCATAATTTTGGGTTGAGACTCTACCCACTGTTGTACACTTGATTAATCAACTTCCTGTACCTATTCTTTACCATCAATCACCATATTCTTAATCTTCATCTCCAACAACTTGAATATACTAAATTTCTTTTCAGATGTGTTTGTTTTCTCATAAACAAATTAAACTCTTTGCTCAATCTGTGAGATGTGCTTTCCTTGTTTATGCACCACATCGAAAAAGTTATATATGTTACGATCCCACCATTCAATGTAAAAAATATTCTTTTTCCTTTTTATTTTGCCACCCCCAACTTTCCTCCTCACTCTCTTCTCACTGCTTTGATGATGGGTCAATCTCTCTAATATTGTCTCTCTTGCTCTTATCGTACAATTTAGGCTTGGTGTTGTGTATACAAAATAAAGCAGGGGCAAGGACAATTTTGATATATCTCCTCATAATTCATCTTTGCCACGACATATGACATAGTGTCCTTATCATTTTAAAGGCCACTTTAAAGAATATGGGAAAGTGATTGCCTTAATATGAGGTCAACCTTGTATTTATAATGACAGTATATAATTACAACATTGATTGAGGAGGAGTATAAAAGGCTATCATTTAATTACACAATATATGATATTTATATCGTATGATTAAGTTACTATAAACATACAATCTACAATTACTTGGAGAGAAATCTTAGGCATGATGGCTAGCTTTTATCCCCCTGCAATTAGAGTAGGAGAAGTAAGGATGCTCAAATTGGCACGTAGACGAGAAAACTGTAAAGAGGATAAGCCTTTGGTGAAAATATTAGCAAGTTGGGCACCATTAGGAATAAATTTAACAGAAATACAACCCATGAGACTCTTTCACAAACGAAGTGTAAATCGACCTCCAAATGCTTGGTGCATGCATGATTGATTGGATTCACAGCCAAATACAGAAATATTATCACAAAACACTTTGACAGGTAGGCGAGGATGAACAAACAGATCATGAAGTAGAGAGCGAAACCAGCAAATTTCAACCATAACAAAGGCAAGTGCACAATATTCAGACTTAGTACTGCTCCTAGATATTTTATGTTGTTTCTTGGTAGTCCAAGAGACCAAGTTATGGCCTAGGAAAAGGCAATAGCTAGTAGTAGAACGTCGAGTATCAGGACAACTAGCCCAATCAGCATCACTTTATGCTATCAAGGAAGTAAGATCAGACTTACAAAGTTGAAGACCAAAATGTGAAGTACCTTTGAGATACTGTAGAATCCATTTGACAGCTTGCCAATGAATATCACGAGGGTCATGCATATATTGGCAAACCGTATTAACTGCATATGAAATATCGGGACGAGTGAATGTAAGGTATTGGAGGCCACCAACAATGCTTCGATAAAGAGTGAGATCTGAAAATGAAGAACCATTCTGAGCAGACAAAAAACTAAGTATTGATGGGTGTGGATATCAGCTTAGCATCAGTCATAGCAGCACGTTGAAGCAATTCATTAACATATTTAGAATGAGACAAGAAAAGACCAGTAGCATGTGAATGGACCTGAATACCCAAAAAATAATGTAATGAACCAAGGTCATTCATGGTAAACTTTGATTTTAATAGGCAAAGCAGACGATCTAATAAGCTTAAGGAGGAGGCTGTGAGAATGATGTCATCCACGTAGAGAAGTAAGACCGTCATTTCAATAGATGTATGATAAACAAGCATGGAATAATCAGCACGACTGTAGATAAAGTTGTGAGAAAAGACGAATGTGGTGAAACGGGTAAACCATGCACGTGGTGCTTGTCGAAGTCCATAAATAGCTCGATTAAGTTTACAAAGATGATTAGGATGGTCTGGATGGACAAACCCACGTGGTTGTCACATGTATATGGTCTTATCAAGATATCCATGGATAAAAGCATTTTTAACGTCAAGTTGACAAATAGCCCATCTATGAGAGATAGCAAGACTAAGAACAGTGCGAATGGTAGCAGGCTTGACAACTAGACGAAAAGTCTCATCGAAGTTGATCCCAGCCTGTTGATATCCTTGTGCGACTAATCGAGCTTTATATCGTTCAAGTTAACCATCAGCCTTCAATTTGCACTTATATACCCAACGAGAACCAATAACATTGACCTTTTCTTTTGTTGGTGGAACTACGGACCATGTATTGTTAGCAAGCAATGCCTTGTATTCAGAAGTCATTGCATCCCGCCAGCATTGGTGTTTGTTGGCTTCTTTAAAAGAATGGGGTTCAATGGTAGGAGGAGAGGAATCAGTGATAGCCATATAAGAAGGTAACACCCTTGGCTTACTAGTTCCATCCTAGTTACAAGTAATCATAAGATGATGAGGCCTAGATGGAGGCAAAGGATTGTGTGAGGATGGAGACGGAGAATTTGAAGGTGTAGGTGGTAGTGTGGTTTCATTTGGTAAAGAACTTGTTGGCGTATTATCCAAGTGGGAGGTAGTTTGAGGGGTAGGTGTGTTATGATTGACATGTATTTGGGAGGCATGTGAAAGAATAGTAGGGAAGGGTAAAGGAGGGTTGCCATCGATTGAGAAATTGTTTGCTCAGAATCAAGAGACAAGGTGAGAGTAAGAAAATGTATTTGAGAACAAGATAAACCATAGTAGAATTGATGCTCTGATACCATAAAGAATATGGAAAAGTGATCGCCTCAATATGAGGTCAACCTTGTATTTATAATGACAGTATATAATTACAACATTGATTGTGGAGGAGTATAAAAAGCTATCATTTAATTACACAATATATGATATTTATATCGTATGACTAAGTTACTATAAACATACAATCTACAATTACTTGGAGAGAAATCTTAAGCATGATGGCTAGCTTTTACGCTTAAGTCTCTCATCCTCCAAACAGGTATCTCTACTCTCTTGATTGGTACTAAAACATCTTTAGTTGCAATATTGTCCTCTATTATTATACCTACCTTTACTCACAAGTTACGGATCAACATTGTTAAAAATGAGCTATGGAAGAAGAACTTAATGCCTTATAGCATAATAATGCTTGGGATATTGTATCACATTCACCCTTGATGTCATATAAATATATCAATAAAACACAAAAACAATACTAAAGAATTATTAAGCAATTAACCAATCGTTTTTATAATATAGTTTATATGGGTCGAGTGTATTGAGGACTGTAACTATCAACATTAATCATCTTTCTATTATCTAACCTAACCAATTGATTGAGTGATCAAAAGAAAATAAACAAAACTAAATTCACAAATAAGAGTCAATCAATTAATGTGCTAAATAAGAATAAACAATCAATATAAATCTAGATGAAGAATGCTCTTAGAATTTTTCCCATACTTGAATTTATCTTGACCTAATAATTAACTCTGTTTACTTAGACTAGTAGAAATTCTTAACTTATGATCATATTCTCTTCTAAACAATAGACTCCTATCCTCTAGTTGGTTTGACCAAAATCTTTTTCTAATCAAAACAAGCTAAGAATGTATTAACTCCCTTTGCAAATTCAAATGATAGGCTGTATCTTAATCCAAAAAATTTGTATAATTTTATCTCCAGCAATATATTCAACCATCGTTGTTCATGTTGTGGTCTATTTATATATTTAACCTCTCAATTCCAATGTATGAAATCCAAAATTGAATTAGAATGCTATCATAATTTAGTTCAACATAATTTAAGTATGAACAATTCTTGAAAACTAAAATCTTACATTAAGGGGCCGTTTGATTTCACTTCTGTTTTTTTTGTTGTGGTTTTTGGTTTTTGTTTTTCTATTTCAGTTTTTTCTTAAAAAAATAAAAACTGTTTGGTTAAGGTTTGTAATATAAAAACTAAAAATAAAAATCTGTTTGGTTGAGATTTGTAATAAAAAACAAAAACAAAAACAAAACCATGTTTGGTTTTATCATTATGTTTCTATTTTTGTAATTATATTAAGTCATTATATTCAATAAAAGATGTCCATCATATTATAATTATTGAAAACATAATAGTATTATCATTTACAAAAAAAGCATAGATCAATTGAAAATAATATAATCACTCCACATTTTCCTAGCAATTTCATTTCGCTTCCAAAACATATCTAGAAGTTGTGCTTGAGTAATATTATACTCTGCTTGAGAACTTGCATCTTCATTTTCACTTTCCCTAATTTGTTCTTCATTTTTGATACAACTATTAAATAAATCATCGCTTTATTCATACACTCTATTATAATTGTGTATAATACAACAAGCAATAACAATATATCTATGTTTCTCCATATCATAACTAGGCATGTTTTCAAGTCTAAAGAATCTTGCTTTTAGAACGCTAGATATCCTTCAATAACATTTCTTAATGAAGAATGCCTGTAGTTAAACAATTCCTGTGGACCTTGAGGTCTTCCTCTGCCTCTATAATCTCGTAAATGATATCTTTCATCTCTATACGGTAAAAGAAATCTAGGCATATTAGTATAGCCTGAGTCAACCAAATAGTACTTACCTAATATAGAAAGAACATAATATTAACAAAAGGATGTTAAAAATGAATCATAATTATTATGTTTATTTAAAATAATATAATACCTTATGGAGGAATAGGATATTGATTTGCTAGATTTGTCACTGTTTCCAAAAGAACTCGAGATTCTTTTGCAGTATTTTCTCATCCAGCCATTACATATGTAAAAAGCATGTGAAATGAGCAATAACACGTAATATTTTTGTGTTGGATTAATTCTTTTGCCCATATATGGTATTTGTTTATCGATTAGAACATGTACATCAATATATGTACCATTTATTGCTCCTATACAATCCTAAAAATTAAAAAATATATTAAAATAATTATTAATCATAAGGATATAATTAAAATAGTAATTGAATAAATGTACCTAAAAATATGGAAAGAATTTTGAATTATGTTAAATCTCAGGATGTGTATTAGTAAAAGATGGTAGAGTAATGACTCGTTTAGCAAGACAATTAACTGCATATAAGACTTTAAGAAAGTACTTCAAAATTTCCAGGTCGAATGTTGAAAGTATTTTGCATTGACTCTAGTTATCTCATTATGCCCTATAATCATCAAGAAAATTGCTACTTGCTCCTCTACAATCAAATTATTTGTTGCCTTTAAGCCTCCTAAACTCTCAACTCATCACATAAGCTCAAGAAGATTATCTTTCTCATTCTTAAGTTTTCATAAATCCTTGTAGGATTTTCATTCAAAAGTTTTAATATCCAATCATTACTTGGTATAGCAGAAGTTCTACATGGTTGCTTTTATAAATGAAGAAATTGTTCTCTCCCCCAGCTACAAAAATTATGACTATCTTCTTCCGTTCATCATCAGAATCTGATTCGAAATCTAATAAGAAATCCATGTATCTAAAATGCTAATATTAAATAATTAATAAAACATTCAATCAAAAGGTTTAATTAAATATAGAAAAATATTCATAAAAAATATAGAGTTAAAATTAAGTCAAATATTCTCACAAATCACAAACTTAAAATGTTCAAAATATGGAATAGTGCCTAATATAGAAGTATCAAATCAATAAGAATTCGATATGCAATATCATGAAATATAACTAAAGTGACATAATCTAATCCAGCTTCCTTTTATCTGTCATCTTCATAAATATATCCTTATAAAGTAGAGAATCATGTAAAGCCTTCACAGCTTTTCCATATTGCATACCGTCAACACCCAATTCATCTAAGGAATTTAGACATTCCATCATTATGTTAGACTCTTGAGATTTATTCTCGGTAGTGGATGATGTTTTACTCAGTTTTTTCTCAAGTAAACCATTCTTCCTTTTTGATTGCTCACCAAGTATAAGTAAGACTTCTTCTACAATGTTAGAATGTGTCTTCTTTGCCAGGAGATTTCTTTCTCTTAGATGGAGAACTTTTGTCTTGATCTTCTTTTTCATTATACAAGTAATCTTCATCAGCATCATTTCCATGTTCCTCTTCTGTACTATTCGATAAAGATTTAGTTGATGGATGTGCATGTACACTAGTTGCAGTAGTATTTCCAAAAAAATGACACAAGTATAAAAATTCCTTACATCCTTTTTTCTTGAATCTGTGAGCCATTTGATGAACCTTTAATGATGAAAAAGGAATATGAGAATGAATATTATATAATATGATATATTAATAAAGCTAAAGGCATATTTTACCTTAAATAGATTTACCCAACATTCATTTGTAGCACTAACTTCACTAGTAAAGGAGTTGTAGTGAATTCTTGTTTCTTTGAGTAAGTTCTTGAAAATTTTCAATCTAGCCCTTGATCCATTATACTTATTCTTCAATTGAATATCAATATACTCCTTATTGATTTTTTTAAAAAGTCCTACCTTAATATTCTTCCAACCATATTTGGAAAAGGTAGTAGTTGTTCGATTTCCCTTCTTCACCTCTTCAACCATCAAGGAGATTAATTACATCTCTATGATGTCACTCCATCTTTTTCATTTATTTCCACACAATCATTAGAAACGTTCATATTGTTCAAACCTTCCATCACTAAATGTAATCACATATAAGTGATATCAATCACAATAATTTCTACAAAGTATTAAATGCTAAACATGGTTCAAAATAAACATAAGACAAATACAACAATTTCTGCAAAATATTAAATACTAAATATATGTCAAAATTGTAACACCCTACTCCCGCGTGATCCGAACCCGACATCGTTGGTGATATCCGAGTCCGTGCCCCGCAAGGGTGGCGTGCTACATCAGTCAGTCGAAACTCAGTATAAAATTTTCTTTTGTAAAAGCCATTCATACGTGCGGAAAACAGTAGACGAGTTGAGCCCACGTTACAAGGAAGTATTGCAATTATTACAAACAGTCAACAATAATTTACAATAACCATTTAATGTACAAAAATAACAGAACCACATTGGGCCCATTATAAATACAACGCATCATTTTACAAAGGTGGCGGAATACAATCCTATGGGACACTAATGCAGACGCGAACTGATCCCGACCTCTATCTTTCACTTGTATACAGTAGGCATACTCCCGTGTCTAGCGGGGTACTCTTCAAAGCCTGAAAAATAGATGCAAAATTTTGGTGAGTTTTTGCGAACTCAGTGAGGAACCATCATC